>JACCID010000044.1:1200000-1800000 GCA_018906775.1 Sycophila sp. Sp_5
GTAGCACAGTTTCTGCCGCCATTATTGAAACTTTACTTAATCGTTAAACATTACTTATCGACTTTTTAAGCGGTAAAAAAGGTCATATTTTTAAAATTTTAAAAGTCAGTCGAAGTAGCATTTTGTTATAAGGTGACACTTACTAGTAAGCTTCTGTAACAAGCTGAAAAAAAATGTTATTTAAACATATTTTCTTTTTGTATTTCATTTGTACGTTGCAGTTAATCATAATTGAAAGTGTAAATAACACTTTTAAAACTCATTTTTTAATTCCACGTTCCGAAGACCATAGTATTGTTCTAATTGTAAGTTTCTTATTATTATAAAACACTTCTGATTATTTACCATCTATATAAAAATATATTCTCTTAGGAGTCGATTATTAAAAATTGTTTTCAAAGTGACAATATATTTTTAAAACACCGTAAAGCTGATATAAGTGATATCTTGAAAATTACGTCTTCTACTTCATTAAAAATATTTGATACAGACAATGAAATATTCAATTACCACAAGCGTTATCGAAAAATTTATATCTTGGAAGAAGTGCACCTGATGAAAAAATGCTTTCCTACGACAGACGTTGTTATCGACATTTCTTCAGATTTGAATTTAACTAATGTACTGAATGATTTAAGAAATTCTATTTGGTGGAACAGTAAATCAAATTTCTTATTAATCAATAGAAATTCACATGTGCAATGCAAAGCGACCAACTATTTAAAAATTCTGTGGGATTTTAAAATTTTATCAGCTGTGTATATTTGTATGCAGTCACAAAATCAAATTTTGCTCTATACATTTAATCCCTTTACAAATGTCGCAACATTGCACTGGCGAAAAGTTGCAGTAATCAATGAACGATGGACACTCTTTGAACATCGTTTTTCACTTGGATTAATCGATTCAGACTATTGTAGTATGTTATACTTCGACAAGGGAAAAAAATTAAATGGTTACCGTTTAAAGTCATCATTCAAAGAAGTAAAGAAAAATACCGAATATGCTATAGGAAAAAATGGCTACGATAGATGCCGAACAACGGTGAATGTATTGATTTGTGAAACTCTTGCCTATATGAATGTAACTATTGACGTAAAGAGGACATTATTAGGCAATGTACTTGATAAAAACGGCAAACCGCAAGGGATAATGAATGATTTGCACAATGACAAGGTTGCTTTCATATTAAATACATATATTTTGCGTTCTTATTGGAAGCTAATGACTTATCCGATTGGAAGCGCAAGCCTCAATGTAGTAGTAAAAAAAAATCATATTACTTTAATGAAAATATTTTCATTTCTTATTAGATTGGACTTTCTTTTTATTTTTGTACTTATTTGCCTATTAATCGTTTTACTTTTAAAACGCATACTAAAAAAATCAACATCTTCGGCAGTTACTAAATTTTTACAATTAATTTTAAGCAGCTGTCAGGTAAAAGAACCTTCTCATTTTGGTTCTCGAATGCTCCTGTGCTTTATAATTGTGGTTATTTCGTCAATAAATTGCTTTATTCATGTCTATTTACACTGGTGGAGTATACTGCCGAAGTACGAAATAAATATAAATACTATTGATGAGTTATTGGAATCAAATCTTGTCATGTACGGTTCTGGTGGTCAGAGGCAAATATTGAACCAGAGAATTCTGAATCGATATTTTGATAATACGAATCTCAGTAAATGTTTAGAATTAGCAGATAATGATCATCCAGTGGGTGCGTTGCATCCAATATAATCTTGAATTTACACAACTGGAAGAAATATCCCTTACTTTATAAATTAAAACAAAATATAGCTGAAAGAGGATACGGTTATGTTATTGCAGAAGACTTTCCGCTGTCTGATAGGTTAAATCTACTTTTCCGGAAAATGAATGAAGGAGGAATTTTGGATTTCCTTATCAAAATGCTTTATCGAAATACGAAAGTTAATGAAAAAAATGGTAAATTTACAGTTATTGGTACAAAAAAAATTGTTTCAAATGTTTATATATTAGTGAGCGGATGGGTTTTAGCAGCATTTACATTTTTTATGGAACTCCTCGTATTTAGAAGACAAATAATCAAATTAAAAATAGTTTCAATTAAAAATAAAATAGTAATGTTTTTTAATTTACTTATAAATATATTAGATGAGTTACTATAAAAAGTACTGCAAGCAGCAGCGGTCAGAGTCAGCTAATTGATTACTTAAAAAAAATATACCCACGCAGCTAGCAATGATATATATATAATAGTAAATGCACGTGTTACATCGTTGTACTACTTAGACGTGTCAAACAGCTATTTATATCTAAAAATTTTATTCATAAGAAAGAAGACCTTATCATCAAAGTTTAATTCGTCCTCGTACTAAGTATATGCAGACATTCGATTAGCATGCTGGACGGCTGGCTGAAGAGCTAACAAAACGGTCCATTTGAAAAATTGATCGTCGTCGTTGACGACATTTACGCAAGCTTTCTTCTTTTTGACAGAGTCTGGCGGATTGATAATCGATTTACCTCTCACTGTATTAATTTTGTTAGCGTTAAAATTGGATATTAACATCTTAACATTATCTCGAAATCTTCTAATATTTGTTAAAACCAAATTCATCATAGCTTTAAATTTTGCAAAATTAATTCGTAATAGATAAAAACAAAGACGTGGATCAGATTAAGTTAATATTTTTTTATCGTATACTGGGTGTTTGAATTTTTCTAGACTGAATAGAAGCTGAAAAATTCAGCATAAAAACAAAAGTTCAAAATTATGTCACACTATCCAAATGTTACCGGATTATCCATTGAAAGATATTAGAATGTGCAAAATGATGTACAAAATTGGAAAGTAAATATATATCATATTATATTTTTAATTCTACAACCAAATTTTTATATTTACCACATTTTAGTTCATGTACGCAATTAATTTAAACATTTATTTGTTCAGAATTTGTAGATGTTAGTTTCAAGATAATTATTTTATTATTTAAAATATAGTTTTTTTTTATAAAAGGGGACTCTACCTTTAATATATTAATTTTACGATTGTAAAACGTTTTTGATGAATTATTAATTTGAATTTCTACGGATCACTGCTCCTGTTACTTGGTAGCATTTCGTTACAGATAGTAAGAAACGCCTAATTTTTACTACACGCGTTTGTAATATGTCTACACAGTTAAAAATTTTTTGTTTTGTGTTGTTCAATAAAAAACTACACAAAAATTGTGTTTAATGTACACTTTTTCTTGTGTTTCCGTTAACACAAGGAATTTGTTTAAATTACACTATTTTTATGTAAAGTTAAAAACTATACAAAAATTTAGTACTTTCATGTAAGGACACAAAATTAATGTATAAAATACAATTTACGAACGCAATATACTACGTAATTTTGCGTTCAATAAGTACAATCTTTTAAAATCTAATTTTAAAAACTTACAAAGCGTAAATAGTGAGTTAGAGGTTTCAGTGTAAAACGATTGGTTATATTATACAAAATACGGAAGATTATGTAATAATAAAATTATCAGAACTCCCAAATAATTTAAAAACATATGATGTTTTTATTAGTAGCAGCGATACTTTGGTAATAGTAACTGAGTATTTTTTAATAGAATAAATTGTTCATGTATATACATATTTTTTTTTCAAAATAAAAATAAATAAGTACCGAGAAAAAATAATTTGTCATTTTCATTATATACACTCCCCTTCACATGCTTTTGCCACCCTTCGGCAAAAATCTGGGAAGAAGGAAAGTTTTATATTATTGCGAAAAATGATCGCAGCTTCAAAATTCCGACGGCATTCTTTTCTGTGAAGCAAAAGCTTTAGAAAAATACAGTTTTTGAACCGATTATCGCATCTCAAAAATCTCAACGGTATTTGAAAGCTTATGCTTTCAGCTTGAAAATGCGGTGTCGTACAAATTTATACAATCATTTTTAACGGAGTTATTATCATACTAATAAAAAATGGATCGTTGAAAAAACATAAATTTAAAGTGAAATAAGGTTTCTGAAAAAAACATATTTGAATTACATTGAATAATCATCATAGAAACTATTTATTAATAAGCAACAATAGAGCAAAAATATGTAAAATTATATAAAAATGCTATTCTTGATATTTTTGTTTAATTATTTACAAAAATAATTTTACATATTTTTGCTCTATTGTTGCTTATTAATAAATAGTTTCTATTATGATTATTCAATGTAATTCAAATATTCGTTCCCCAGAATAATAAATTTTGATTTTTTGGAATCCATGAATACTGAAAAAAAATTTTTTTCAGAAACCTTATTTCACTTTAAATTTATGTTTTTTACTTCAAAAGACATCTTTTTCTTTTTTAGAATTTGTTTCTATCTTTACTATCTTTTGAGATAATTGGAACAGAAGAAAACGATCCATTTTTACTAGTATGATCATAACTCCGTTAAAAATGATTGTATAAATTTGTACGGCACCGCATTTTCAAGCTGAAAGCATAAGCTTTCAAATACCGTTGAGATTTTTATACAGTTTTATGAGGGTTAAAATTTTTAACTTTTTTATTAGCTTTTAAATGTTAATAAAAAGAAGAAATTTATTTTTTTTTCAAATGTAAATGTAAATGTTCAAATTGAAACAATTATAAAATTCTATATCAGCAAATTTATGGAGTTTATATGTAACTTATTTATTGTTTTTTTTTAAATTAAAAAAATTAATCTGTCCATAAATTTTCATTTAAATTTATATATGTTTATAATGTATTATTTTGTAATATCCATGCAGAAGTAATTTTTCATAGAAAACGTTTACTTCTGATATGGGTCAAACGCCAAGTACTGCGCATAAAAATTTTACACACATACGCACAGATATATAGGAGGACAAATGAAAAAATAAAGCAAAATATGCATTTCTATCTTATCCATCCATTTTTACTATCTCTGTCGTTAAAATTTTAGTACTTTAATGAATACTTTTTTCAGAAGGCTTTTGAAAGAATTCATAAACGATATAACTTTATGTTATTTTGAACCTCCGGTTTACTTTTTGTAAAGGATTCTTAAAGCTTTCTAAAGTAGTCATAAGTATATACTTAAAATTCAAAAAGGAAAAGGTGACTTTAATCAATTTTCTTATTTAATTTTATTTCATATTTAATTTATGTATATATTTTTTAAAATGTTGTCTTTTTATATATAAAGTAAACAATTTATTTATTCATAAAGAATACTTAATAAATACTTTTTGAACACTGCTGCAAGTATTTGTTGCGGACAACTATAAATTTTTCTATTTTAAAAGTATAATTATTGGGTAAATAAATAAATAAATAAATAATGAAAATGTTTCTAATAATAATTGACTTTACATCCGTACGCCACTATTATAAATCTAAAAACGGCAAATTTTTTCAGGCTGTAGTCGAGGTGGAGTGCGCGAGGCTGTTGGTGTACAACGCGGCGCGTCTGGTGGACGCCAAGAAGGACGTAATGAAGGAGGCAGCGATGGCCAAGTATTACGCCTCGGAGATCGCCCAAAGGGTGGCCTCCAAGTGCGTCGATTTCATGGGCGGCGTCGGCTTCACTACCGATTACCCCCAGGAGAAGTTCTTCCGCGACGCCAAGATCGGCACCATCTACGAGGGCACCAGCAACATGCAGCTCTCCACCATCGCCAAGTCCATCAGGAAGGAGTACTCCTAAATAGTTCATTTTCTTACCAACGTCCAACAATGACATTTCCATTCCCGGAGTCGCGATCGAACTTCCGAAGAAACGAGGAGCGCGTCTATTCGAGCATCCAGAATCTGTCGGCTGTAGGCCCTATTGAAGAGGACTATGCAATTGGGTTTTATTATAATTGGATTGTGTAGCTGGAAAAAATAAATTCGAACAATTCGAATACTTAATTATATAGTTGATTGTGTATTTTGACTTCGTAATCCGACTATACATAGTCAAAGTGTGATTTTCCTAAAATTTAATTATAATAAATTAATTCGTTGGGCGAAATTAGACTTATTTTATGGAGCGTGGATGATAATACCAATAATTCATAAATGTATATGAGTAGAATTCAAATGCTTAAAAATGATAATTTTTTTTTGCCGAATTGTATATTATTATCCAGTTAATAGTTCATAAAATGGAATTTACAATTACATTGTCTTAAACAATAATTATGCAGTCAAATAACAAATTTACACATTGACGTATAACTACATAATTAAGTATTCGAATTTATTGTATAGGTAATTATATAAGTATGTACTCAATTATGGAGTTCTTTTCAATAGGGTGCCGATCTTTTTTTTCTGCAAGGCAATTGTATAGTAAATTACTATTGATTATCTTCCAATTGTATAACATATTAAGTTTAATAAGTATACTTTTGTACTGCGATAAATAAAAGAGAACATTTTTTTTATTATAAAATGTCCATTTGTCCTTTTTTCATGATCATCCTGTACTATATTAGAAGTTTAATTACATCAGTTGATTGTATAAATATTAAAAAAAAATAATGAAAAACTTTTAAATTTATTTTCTAATCAGTCTTGAAAAACACTATTCATGAAGAATCAATCGCTTCGACATAATTACCTCATAATAATAAACAAGTGTATATGTACATGTATATATTAATAATAAACGAGTGGAAACTTAACAAATACCAGGCGTATATTACAAAGCAGAAGATATCAACGTTCATGCAAAACGCTTTACGCATAAAATGTAAAAAAAAAAGCAAAAATAAAAAAAATTCGTACTTGCCGCGCAATACCTTCAGCTCCATCTGCAGTGATCCGCTGGAACTATGAGAATTTCCCGCGCGTTCTGTGAAATCGACAAAAAAATGGTGTTATACAAGTATTGATGTACAAATGCAATAACAGACGCAGACGGCAGGCTCGTCGAGGGAAGATGAGGACGTCGATCGGCTTGTTCGCGGTCTTCGCAATTTTCTTCGTCACCCTTGCTACCTGCGAGGCTGGCCTAACTTGGGAAAATCGAGAGGCCGGTAAGTCATAACCTATAGCAATGCAAGCCGGTTGTTTTGGAGCCTAGGCTTTATTTATTTACTGCACAATAGTTTAAAAGAATTTTATTGTATGTATTTATATTTATCTTATTTCTTCTTACCTAATATTCAAAGAATTTCATGAATTTATAGTTAAATTAAACAATGTGCAGGTTGCATTATCACCTATGTGTACCCTACGCGTACCTGCACAAAGATATAAAATATTAATATGTGGCATTTGTATATAATCTTTTGACATATTCTTTTATTATTTTTTATAATAATTGTAATGGCTCTTTGTTGCAGTTCACTTTATGGAACCAGGCGATTGGATAGACAATGACAAGCCAGGATTACGAATCTTCTGTCATAATGCTAACTCAAAGTATATTATAAATCTTTGGAAGACTGTTATTGTAAGTATAACTTATTTAAAACCATTTAAAATTACTTAAGATTGTTAATAAAATAATAATTCTATATTCTATATTCTAGATTAATTTGAAAACTAATTTAGAGAGTTATGAACTTTATGAAGGAAAGTCGCCACACGAAGTGGTTGAAAAACATGAGGAAAACCAAAAGTACTGGAGGTTTAGTCTGTTTAATTCGAAGAAAAACAAGCAGTTTAGGATTAATCCCTTTGAAGATAGTTGCATTGGGGTTTACATGAGCTCAAAAAATAACCAATTTCAATATAAAATAATTATGACACAAAATAGTAAGAGTTTATGAACTTATACGTAGCTTGTTGTTTGAATTTGAAGGTATTTAACATAATGATGAACTTTTTCAACAGCGATAGATGTATGGAAGGTAACAATGATGGCTGTAGGTTTATTTCTCTTTTGGTATGCTCATAAATTGAGTCGAAATACATTATTTTACTACATCAGTGGAGTTGCTCTAGGAGTTTCATTGTCAATTATTATTTTAATTTACTTACTTGGAAAATTACTACCAAGGGTAAGTTGACCATTTCAATGAGTATTTTAATTTAAACTTTCTAAAACTATTTATAAAAGAAGAAAAGTTGTCTAACAAAAAACATTTTATTACTGTAGGGCAAATTCATGTATGTGATGGTAGCAACAGGCTATACTATGAGCTTTTATGTGGCTCAGTTGCTTTGGGAAAATGCACAATTGATAGCCGTACAATATCGAGACTATGTGATATATTACATACTTGTAACTGCTTTGATTAGTTTTATTATTTGTTATCGATTCGGTCCAGTTACTAATACTAGAACAAAAACAATTATACAGTGGATATTGCAAGTAAGATTTAATTAAAACATGATACAGTACACGTTACTAATAAAAAAAATTTAATTATATATTATTTTAGATTATTGGACTAGTATTAATGTATCATAGCAGTTATTTCCGGGAGGCATCAATGGCATTCTGTTTTGCAACAATTGTATGTTATAATTTTCCAATGGTCTTCTTTCACAAAGGGCGGAAGTATTGGTAAGTTTCTATCTGACTTGTTTGTCTATTTTACTGGTATTATGATTTTACTTTTTTCTTGGCATTTTCATTTTTTTTTGGATGTTATTTTATTTGCGAGAGTTTGTTTTAAGAATTGCATAAGTGTAGTTATTTTTAATTTACAAATTGCGAAAAGTGAATTTTGCATTACAATCAAATGCGTTAGGAAACAAATTTTTCCGGAACGAAGACGTCTACTTACTGACGATGAGTATCGAAAAGAGGGAGTGAGAGAAACAAAAAAGGCATTAAGCAACCTTAAAGAATTTTGCCACAGTCCTGATTGCAATCCGTGGAGGACGGTTTTAAAACTAAAGGATCCTATAAGGTATGTTGCATTAAATGGAAACTTTTTCGAGTAAATATTAATAACAGAGACATAGGGATTAATACAGCAATATTAAATTAAAGAAAAAAAATCAATAAACAAATAAAATTGCAGATTTGCTAAGTTTATGGAAGGTGAATCGCATTTATCAGAAAACGAATCAATGGAACATGACAATGAATTAACCAAGTTGATTGAAGAATGTGAATACACTGATGATGAATTTGAGGATGAAGAAAAATATTAATTAGTGTTTCCGTTCATATAAAACATAAAAGAATTATATTTTTGTAACATAAAAACAGACTACTGTTAATATTTAGAAGTCAATTTTGTACTATATTTCTTTTATTTTGTTCTGATGAACACAAGATTTTTTCTTTATTTAAATCTTTTATAAATTAGAACTCTATTTTTAATACTCATTTCTAAATTTAAAAAAAGGAACAATGAAATTTTTGAAAATCTTGACTAATTAAACAAAATAAAGACAATTGTACATTTATAGAGACAGGTTATAAGAATCTTGCGATGTACTGAGTAACACATGTAATTTATCTTGATACTTATAGTATCATATTATGATACTAAGTACACATGTAATTAATTCTGATACTTATAGCTTCGAATAAAATATTTATTTTTGTAAACATTAAAAATCGTTATTTGATTTAATTCTAAAGTTTCTCTGAAAAACAGTATAAATATTTGTATTATAATTAATTTAATTAAAATGTTTCATTAGGCACGTCGTTAAAAGTCTAACATCTAAATATTTGGAAGTTAAGACATGGAATTACATTCTACATTTTGTACACTTATAAAAAAAATCAAAGTATAGGTTAATTTACTTTGTCCTAACGTTGTAAAAATATGTGGCGTTACCCTATTGAAAGGGTCTTATAAAATTCCATAAAATGGTGCAAAAACCGCATAAAACCCCATAATTAATTTATCGAATTTTATAAAATTTGTACATTTTTATAGTATTTTATAAGATTGTTTCCACAGGGCACTCTTTGTAAATTTACGGCTTTGTAAATATAAATACATGAAATACTTTAAGGCACCATTTAAGTTCTTGTGTCGAAGTTAAAATATAAAAAAAATTATCCACAAGCATGTGGCCAGTGAAAAGTTAGTTTAAGCGTTTTTAAAAGACATGACTGCACATAATCTTTTTGGAAGGCTTAAAAAAGTCCCATCGGACTTTGGCAGTGTAAAAAAAATATTAGCCGTTGTTACTTCGTTTTAGATAAGGAAAGTAGAGTTTTTTTTTGACTAGCGAGCTCTTGACAGCTTCTTGCTTTTGTCGTTTTCGATCGGAGGCGGTGGCCCCTTAGCTGCCTGATGTCTGTTGTAAACGCTAAAGTTGAAATTGAAATTGAATTATTGATTGATATAAATTTTAAATATAATTTCAATTTTATTAGATCTGTAAGCGATACTCACTATTTATAAGTCTCTGAACGAATGTAATCCATAACGTGGGAAATGCCAACTTGCAGCTGGTCGCCGATTGGAGTCACCCAGGGATTGAACTCCATTCGGAATACGGCTTTATTACTAACTAAATCCAAATTTCCTGTAAAAGTGATCCAACTTTTAAAAAAGTGGTATTGTCGCAACAATTTTTAAGTCGTGAATTTCATTTTAATTTAAAAAAAAAAATCTTGTTTATTATTGCGCAATCTACGTTATGAGAATTATCTTTTATTCTACGTTATTTAAAATGAGTTTGTGAATTTAATAATTAGTTTATACAATTACCTAATTCTGGTGGTAGAACCGTCAGTCGATTTCCTTGAATGTGAAGTTCACGAAGTCGACTAAGTTCTCCGATTTCTTTGGGCAATTCTATTAGATCGTTTTCCCTTACTACTAGCTGTAAAAGAAAAAATGGTTAATATTAATTGAAAATTTTCAATTGTATAGAAATATTTAATTATAAAAAGACTCACAATTTGTAGATTTTTCAATTGTCCGACTTCTCTGGGCAAATATTCAAAATCGTTGTCGGCTAAATATAACGCCCTCAAAGTTTCTGTAATTAATTTTATAATAAGTATATTGCATTATGCCTGGAATACTTTGAAAATCATTCGCTCAATATAATAAAAGTATTAAAAGTTTACCCATCATGAAGAAATTTCCCGGTAAATTTTTTTCACTGAGGTTGTTGTAGGTGAGGTCTAAAACCTCGAGAACTGGAAATGCGCCAAAACCACGTGGAAGCATATTTAGTCGGTTCATCCTGAAAGCGAATAGCGAAAATTGAAATTAATGTTTTAATGGCAAGAAAAAATTAATTCGTCAATGCATTTTACGTACCCGAGATTTAATATCCTTAACTTTGGCATTTGAGACAGTGAAACCGGCAACTCAGTAATGTGATTATTGAACAGATTCAGGATTTCGAGGTTGATTAAATTGGCTAGACCAGGTGGCACGGCTACAATAAGGATTTTATAAATTAATTGCAAATTTTTTCTATTTTTTTGTATTACAAAATTTAATAAGAAAGTTTTATAAGAATATTATTCTTACAATGTTTTATACAATAATATAAATGTTCACATATTGTACTTTAAAAAAGAAATTATTACCTGTGATTTTGTTGTGGCTTAACGTGATCCTCGTGATGTTTAACATGTTAACTAAAAAGATAATATAATTATTTAACATTGATTTTAAATGATAATAAAAATCATTATCGTAGTAAAAAAAATTAAACATTTTAATTAATTAACATTTCAATAGCATGTTTTACGTCAACCATGAGTTTAATTTAGTACACTGAAAAAAAATTTGTTATTTTTAATGAAATGATTTACTTCAATAGTACTTATGAAATATTTTATTGAGTGAAAAAATTATTTTTTTTTAAGTCTATTAAATGTATTTAGAAACAAATAATTTCATTTAATTTTAATGAAATTATTATTTGATTAAAAAAAAGTATTATTGAAGTAAATCATTTCCTTAAAATTAACAATTTTTTTTCAGTCTAATGTTATTTAAAAATCTATCGTAAATTCATACAATTAATGTACACTTAAAAAAGTGTATATTGTTGTGACAATTTCTTGCTTCAAAAGGAATCCCTCCCAAAAAAAGCTCGAAAAACATTTGAATCTGTCAAGAGCATGTTGACGTAAAAAATAACGCAATAATCTCCCCCCTAAAAAATATGATTTCTAATAAAATTTCATTTCCTTTTCCAGCCCAAGCAGAAGCCAGAAGGGCCGGAAAAAGTGTGCGGACTGTCACAACAAGCGCTGACATCAGCTCCGAAAGGCGCGCTCCGCTACACGCACGCACACACGGACTCCTCACGGCGCGGCGAGTCAAGCTGCCTAATTTGGTGCGGCGCAGAACTGGTCGTCTCGGCCTGTCCCCGCAAAAAAGAAGAGCGAAAGGAGCGGTGGAAAAAAAAGTCTCACCGATGCCGGGCAGCTCCTCGAAGCTGGCGACGCCCTTGTCGGCGAGATCCAACTCGGCGTTGGGGATGTCGCGGACCTCGTCGAGGTGCCGCTTTGCCTTCGACATCTTGCCTGCCGCTGGGATGCACGATACTGGCCCCTCGTTCATTCTGAACCGCCCGCACGGAACGCACACCCACCAAGTATTTTGCCTGTGTGCGTGAGAGGCACTACGCGCCTGCGCTCACGGATGACGCGCCGTCGTCTGAGAGCAGTACGAGCAGCTCGAACGGAGCTCTGAATCGTGAGGGACTGTCTGTTTTATCGGACGAGATTTGCGTGGGTGGTGTTCGCAGTTTGCGGCGACTCAGCTGCTGGTCGGGTGGTTGTCTGTTAAATGGACCGCGGGAGAGGCAGAGCTCCGTTCGATTGCTTTACTGCGCTTGCAATTTTCATTCTACTGGTGAATTTGTACATTCGTGCGTTAGAGCAAGTAAATTTCTCTTCCACACGGAGAGAAATGTTATAGTAAAAATTACTATGTTCCGTAGGAACAGTGGGATATACTCAACTTATGAAAATTTTTATTATAAAAAATACTAGAAATTCCTACTCTCTAAAGTTGAATTAGTGAAAAACCACTAATTCATAGTGACTACTAATTGGAAGTGAAAATTGCTCCACTATGAATTCAAATAGTAGAAATCTACTATTTGAAATAGTGAATAAAATGTACTAAATGAAATAGTAAATATATTCACTATTAAAAATAGTAAAAACTACTAATAAATTAGTGAAATTAAATTTTTTTAGTTGGGAATTCACTATTTTAATTAGTGAAAATCACAATATAAATATTTTTTTTATTTTATGTTTATTTTCCACTAATTTAAAAGTGTTTTTTACTAAATAAATAGTAGAACACTTTTTTACTATTTCAATTAGTAAAATTGTACTAATTGATTAGTGGAAAATCTGATCACTAAAAAGATTAGCGGAATTTCCACTAATTCATTTTAGAGAGTATGTAGATAGCAATTTCTACTATATAAATAGCAATTTTTGCTATGTACATAGGAATTTCTAGTACGTTTTATAGTAAAAATCGTCAAAGGCCAAGTATGTCCCATTGTTCCTACGGAATATAGTAATTTTTACCATAACATTTCTCTCCGTGCATGTAAATCTGAAAATGTGAATAGTAGATATAGTTTACGTAAATTCTCTACTAAAATCGCGGCGATCAATTTTAATCACCTCAGATTTAAGTGGCTGTCGACGTTATTGGATAAATTAAAGTAAAATTGACTATTCTTTCTTGTAAATCTAACAAATTTAGTCGTAACTTTGATAAATTTCAGAAGAAACTACTTCATTTTTTCCATGTACATCTAGAATAAGAACGACTTTTGATATGCAAGTGAATTCTAATTGAAACAAGTGTATTCTTTTTGTTAAAGCAATTAAAAATTGCAAAGTTAAGTAATTAAAAATACACGAAATTTGCAATTGTTCGAAAAATTAACAAAGAACAAATAACGTAAATGCGGAACTATTCTAAATTAAGAACAAAATTATTTTTTTAATATTTTAACGCTTAAAGAGTGAAATATTTTGTATGCAGCATCTGACGGTTACTCGACTACGTCACTAACAAAATCGTCAACAAGAAATAAAGAAATATTGAGATTATTTAAAAGCTGCGTCAAAATATTATTTTTTTACCGAATGCGAACTATTTGTTTAAAAAATTTGAAGTGGATTTCTCGTCTTAGTTGATATATTGCTGCATCAAGGCTACAAAATAAAATTTAAAATGTTTTCCTCTTGGTCAACTAAAAAATATCTAAAGGAGAGTATTCTGTTAAAGCACAGTTGAATAATGCGTCTGAGAAAGACCATATATCAACAAAAATAAATTGTGGAACCGTTCATTCGCTGAAAAACACGTTGTATAAAAAAAAACATTGATATTCGCTCGTGTAAAAAAGTTTAAGAAACTTTATTTCGCTAAAAGATAAAAAACAACGTTATTCGATAGCTCCAAATAAAAATAACGCCATTGGTATGTTAAAAAATTCTCGAAGCTTTATTTGACTGTAAAACAAAAAAAAAAACTCAGTTTTCTGACGCCATAAACAAAAATATCGCCATTCGTACAAGTATAAGAATAAAAACACAGTTGCTCGCTCGAATCCTGCGGCGGAAATAAAATAAAAGCTAACCACCCGAAAAATTAAACATTCACAAAAACAAAACCATTCAAACTGCATCCGCTGCAGCGCTTCAATTTCACAATTGTGTTGGCCACCGAAGAAAAATGTTTTCGTCAGCAGCTTCGTACGTACGAAGTGCATATGCGTGTATTATACTCTCTAAATCTGAAAATGTGAATAGTGACATTTAATAAGTGAAAAGTCGTTCGTTCACATGCTAAATATGTGAACGATTTTTCGCATAAAATATGTCAATACTATTCACATTTTTAGATTTAGAGAGTACACTGTAAAAAAAAATTGCATGAATTTTAATGCAAATGCTGGAAGCAAATTTCATCGGCGTGCATGAATTGTGATTAATGTACATTTCTACATTAATTTTAATGTATAAATTAAGTTAAATTTAATGTATAAATTGAATTAAATTTAATGTGAATTAAATAAAATTTAATGTAAATTCTGTAAAGTTCATGTATACGCCGATGAAATTTGCTTCCAGTATTTACATTAAATTTAATGTTTTTTTTTTTTTAACAGTGTATGATGTACACATCGAAGAGCTCCGTACGGTCGTGGCAGAGCGCTGCTAAAATTGCGAGCCTCGAGAAAGCTGCGCCGCGCGATCTGCAGCGGGCCACGGCGTCCGAGTGCACGCGCACCGACGATGCATCGGCGCTGCCGTTCATAATGCATGAGTCGCGCAATCTGGGTGTGGCGGAGAGGCAAATGAAGCTGCCGCCGTCTGCGCGCTCATGCCACGCAGCTCTGGGATCGCTTTCACGAGGTCGCTCGCGGGACTTCTTTTGATTGAGAGAGAAACCTCTTTGCCACTGTCGATACTTACTCTCGCTTTCAGCCCGCAGCAGCGTTTCCACGCGCTGGCATCCACCCCACTTATGCGCCGGGGAGCCATCCGTTCGCGCGGCTGCTGCGGCGCTTCATAATATTTTCCGTATCCGTCGTCACGGGAAAAATAATACTTTCTTCCCCGGTTGCTCGTTTATTGTATTCTTAAAAATGTTTGTTTTGTACTTGCAGATGTGCAGCAGATTGCACAAAATATAGTAGATTATGCACCTAATGAGTAAAAGTAAAGAATGTTTCAAATCGCATGTAAATTGTCAATTGTTAAAAACATGCGATTTGGGGATTTTTTATTTACTCCCGTGGTGCAAATATATGCTTCGCACGTGGAGCGTAAATTGCATATCCTGTTTTTGTTTTTTAGAGTGCGCACATTACGCGCCGTGTGTAAAAGTTTTTTTTTTTTACTTTTTTATTTTCATGCAGAATATTTATGTTCAATTTAGAACCCAATTTAGTTCCCTTAAAAACACCAAAAAGTGTTGCTATGCTTTCCATTCAATTCTATATTCTAGATGCTACTAATATTCAGAATAGGATATTAAATTATTATGCTTTTTATTTTAATTATACTTCTAAAAATGTTGTAACGCTATCGAAAACTTCATGAAATGAATGCTTTTATTATAAGTAAGAAGGATCTGATCAATAAGTATGTTGAATAATTGCATTGTTCTATGCCTTCGCGAATTACTTTTTAATTGCAAGTAAAATTATCAAAGATTATACTAAATTGATGCCTCGGACATAAAGATAGTCTAATCAATAAATAAAAAAATATATCGTAAATAATTATTATACAAGCTTTTCGAGTATATCCGTATACCTATATGAATAAGGCATTGAAAGTTTGTTTTTATAGACATAATTTTTACGAATTACAATACTTATATGAGCACATTAAAAATGCCGCTCAAGATAACGTTTTTCGATAAGTTTCAAAGGGAAATAAACGGTGAATAAAAGGTAATCTGTATGAAAGCAGGAATTCACGCAAATATAGATCATCTCTTAGTAATAAAGCCGCTAATCAGATAAGTCGAGCCAAGGATATACGCCGACTTCCTGTAGATCAGGAAAATGCCGTCAGTCATCTTTACTGTGCAAAGTCATTTGAAAAATAAATTAAGCATTAAAATAAGCGTTGCATCACTGGCGATTATCTGAATCCCATTGGAAACGATGTATTTCTCGCGGCGAATGCGAATTTTCGCCGACTGCGATTCACAATGACAGTCTAAGGCGTAAGTAGGAGAAAATCGTTAAAAATACTTTGGCTTGTTCCTGCATCTCCATAAATCGCGAATTCGCGCTAGATTCGGGAGGCCGAGGTTGCGGAGGCGAGAGGAAAAATGAACGGAGTGATGTCACGTTGCCATTGGTCAAAGCCTTTTGGCGCACATTCGTTATCTGCGTAATCGAGGGTATGTGAAAGAGGCGACAAGTAGCTGACTCACGTTATTGTACATTAAAACGTATTTCGCGGCATTAAGTAAATCATTGACACGCGCTCCTTGTGCTCTCGCTTTCTGTGGGTCCACGTTTTCTTTCGTGTCTGCGTGTGCTTCCAGTGTGTCATTCATCGGACAATACCCCGTAGTATTATTCACACTCTCCACCTTCGTGTCCGATTCTATCGAAAAAATTTCTCGACGTCTTTAGCGTTCGTCAATGAAAACCTACATAACTTATGTATACTACACTGAAAAAAAAATTGTTGATTTTAAAGAAATGATTTATTTGAATAGTACTTATTAAATATTTCTTTGAATCAAGTAATAATTTCATTAAAACTAAATGAATTTATTTGTTTCTAAATAAATATTTAGTAGCTCCAAAAAAATTATTGTTTCACTCAATAAAATATTTAATAAGTACTGTTGAAGTAAATCATTTCATTAAAAGTAACAATTTTTTTTCAGTGTATAAATCGCGATTTGTTTTACTGAATTGTTCATAGTAATTTCATTTTAGAATTCCATGTGATATGGTAATTACTATTTTTAATCGTTTGCTCAACAGACTGGGTAACTGTCTTTAATATGACTCGAATGTTTGTCTTCTTACGAACGAATTGCGAGTGCTTTTTCCACGATTTTATATATGAAACGTATACTTATCCATCAAGGAAATTAAAATAAAATGAAAATAAAAAAATGTGAGCAATAAAAAGATACCATCGACGATTTTCCAGCCTTCGATTCCTTCCGCGGTTAATTTTCTACTTATAGCGCAAAGTATATACGCATGCAATAAAAAGTGTTTCTCAATTGTCAACTCCCGCTGCGTTAAATTATATAAGCCATCAGATAAAAGTTTTATACTCAACAAAAAAAAAATTGCAGATAATACGTATAACAACAGTAATAGATGTTCAGATAAGAAACTATAACGCGTTGCTTCTCATATAAAATCCGCTCGAACAAATATTGAAGTGTCATTAAGCGCAGGTCTCCTGAGTAAATGAACTCCGGCCCCTTCGTAAAAAAGAGGGCGTCGGTTCATTAAGGGAACCCTTCGTGCCTGCGATGCGAAGAGACGATCGATTCGCGACAGTTAATCCGGGCAAACTTTTTCCGCAGTGGTTCATTTAAGGATGATCATTAGGAGCACGAAATTCAAAATAGATTTTTCGATATTTAAGTCGGGCACACTTTCTTGTAGAATTAAGCTTCGGAAAATGCACAAATTGTATCACAAAATTCGGTTCGATACGTGAGCGAAAAAATGATTTTAGCCTCGCGTGACATTTACGTATAAAAGAACGTCACACAAGACTGAAAATCACTTTCAAGATGGTATATAGAATTTATTACACTGAAAAGATTGGTAATTTTCAGTAAAAATTTACCTTAATAGTATACTTGTCAAATATTTCTTTGAATCAGTTGATTCAAGCTAAATATTTCTTTAACGCTATAAATAAATTTATTTCATTCTAAATAAATTTAGTAGTTTCGAAAAAATAATAATTTCATTCAAAGAAGTATTTAACAAGTACTATTGAAGTAAATATTTACTTGAAATTACTAAACTGATTTCTCACAGTGTACCAATAAATTAAGTGCCATTTTTCTTAATTACACATAGTATAGGGTGTTATACTGTATTACTTTTTCGATTTTTTTGCGACTATTAAAAATGTACCATGAAGTTGTGAAAAGCGCGAAGAATCGACTTGAACTGTCTCACGGACTGTAGAAATTTTACCGCGGCTACTCAAACTTATAATAAAGAGTCTATTGTATTTGCCGTTCTCATAGAAACAGAGCTAACGTACAGAATACTCCTCTTTTCACGGAACTACTTAGCCGCTTTAGAAAAAATGAATAAGTCCAGTGTATTCTGCAGCAAAATGCTTGTTTACGCCGCTAAAAGATTTAGGTACACATATTTTCTTTAGACACGTATTATTTTAAAGTGCAAATCATAGAATGACAATTTTAAATGTAAAAATAAATTGCAAAGCGATAACTTTATAAGTATAGGCGAAGGAAACTTTTGAGTAATTACTGTAATAGCGTCTGGCTTCTTCTTCAAACTATTTGCAATTTCGAACAACGAAATCGAAACGCAAAACGCTATAGCAGAACGTCGCGCTTGCCGAGCTTCTTATCGCTCTTGTCATTTATCCTCTGTTTAGAGCTCCGCTCCATTCAGCGTCCAAAATTATTTTACGTATAAAATATCGTTTTTACGCTGCGTCCTACACTAAGTCTATTTCCGCGAAGCTGGTTTTGGCTGTTACGCAAAGCCGGGGGGGGGACTTTATGTAAGGCGCGTGCATAGAGTTCCGCTATCCGCAAACTCGATATCTTTTAAACGTAGTTGAATTGTCCAGACGATAGGAACAAACGTTTCCAAAGTCGCAGCGTTTCGTGGCTAATTGCGGTGCAAAAAAAAATAAATACAGTGCCTCCGCGTAATCGAAAAAAATATATAAACGAGCCAAAATGATTGCGCGTCCGTGAAAAAATTGCCTCGTCAGCGGTGCACAATTTTACCTTCCTGATATCGACTTCGGTTAATGCGCAACTATTATCTCGGCTGACCTACAATTTTTTTTTATTTACGATAGTTGATTCATTTGTAGAATTACAAAATTATTTATTAATACGTATTTAATTGTATATGCTTTTTATTTTATTCTTAGCAATACATTTTATGGCGTTATAGATTGTGTTTCCGTTAAAAATCAATTTTTTGTGGCAATCGAACGCTCTAAATACCTTTTTACTACTTTCGCAAGTATAATTTTAGTTTTACCTACTTCGCGTGAGCTTTTTTTCTTCGTTTTAAGGTCTTGTCGAGAAAAGCGAGAGGAACCTACCTCGATACTTTGCCTTAGAAAAAAAAATTATTTAAATAAAAACACTACGGTTTGGATATTGCAAATACTTTTATTAAACTTTTTTTTAATAACTTCAAAGATATTTTAAAATGCTAGTAATGCGTCGTTTTACTATCAAATATATTTTCCGATAAATTATACATTTCTGTAAAATATTAATAGATTAAAAAAATTAACGAAATGAAAAAAAAGCGTACTTGCTAAGAATATATTGCAAAAGTATAAATAAAAAATCGAGCAAGTAAATAAACAAATAAATATTAAGATCAGATTGAAACTTTAAAGCCCCTCAAGCTCTACTTCGTTGTTTTCAAACGAAAGTGTGTTATCCACCGGCTTATTGAACGCAATCGCGCAGCAATCTCTTCTTTTTATATAAAGGAATGCTTTTGACGGAGGGCAATTGATAAGGCAACAATGAAGAAAAATAGCGCGATACTAGGCGCTTTAATGGGCGCTGATCAATTGTTTGCGAGGCATACTGCAGAGGCGCTAAAAAGTTCAGATTGAACGTGTTCGACGTCAGAGGTGCTCGTGCGAACTATCGATCCGTTTCCCTTTTCTATTCCTTCCTTGCTCTTCATTGTCCCGACTGTCAGCCATAGCAAAACAATTGAAGGAAAATTTCAGTCTCAATGTATAGTGAAACCACTGAAATCTCTACACGGAGAGAAATTTATAGTAAAAATTACTATATTTCGTAGGAACAATGGGACATACACGAAGAGAAAAGTCTAGTAAAAATTACTATACTATTTAGTAGTGTATGGGCAGACTCGACTAATAAAAAATTTTACTAAAAAGTATCGTAAAATTTTATATTAATCGAATCTGTCCCTCCATTAGTAAGTAGTATAGTAATTTTTACTAAACTTTTCTCTCCGTGTACTCGATCTATGACGATTTTTACTATAAAATATACTAGAAATTGCTATGTACGTAGCAAAAATTGCTATTTATATAGTAGAAATTGATATGTATATAGGAATTTCTAGTATTTTTATAGTAAAAATTGTCATAAGTTGAGTATATCCCACTGTTCCTACGGAACATAGTAATTTTTACTATAACATTTTCTCCGTGTAATGGAATCAAAATTGACTCCCCATGAATAGAGTGATTTAATTTCACTCTAAAGTAGAATAAAATTCACTCTAAGGTAGAGTAGAATCTTTACTTTTCGCTTTACTCAAGAGTAAAAAAAACACTCTATTTTACTCTATCAAGGGAGTTAAATTTACGATAAATTACACTGAGAAAAAAGATTTCTTACTGTTAAGAATAATTCTTAACTGTTAAGAAATGGGACTTTAATTTTTTGTAATTGCATATTTCTTAATAATTAAGAAATAAGCAGTTGAAGTAGGTTAAAGCCAAGTCATGAACGATACGTAAAATAAACAAATGAAATCTAGTTTCCTAATAGTTAAGAAATATGCATTAAGATTTAATATTATGTATTAACTATAACTGAATTGATTACTTTACAATAAGGAATCTTTTTTCTCAGTGTAGAGTGAAATTTTGACTCCAATAGAATTAATTTTCACTCCATTTCACTTCAAATGATATCTGACGTGAACGTACACCAATACACACGATGCACGTTGAGCCGCGAGCATTAGTTTGGCCCTCCACGCGAATGGCGCGGAGATAAGGCGAGTCTTGCAAAGCTCCGTGTGTCATCGACTGCCTCGGCGTTTATCAGCAAATTTAATGGGTAATTTGATTTCTTACACCCTCGTAATATCGGCGAATGCGCCGTCCGGATGACCTAAGCATCTTTACCGAGTAATCGTCATTTTATATTGTTATACTTTTCTTTTGTCATTCTACAAAACGTGACCCTCGATCGAGAGTGACGCGTGCGGCGAGCTTTCGCAGGGGCAATTGAAGCGCGAGTGCGCGAAGCATCCGGGTCGGGGAAGGCGAGCTGCGTGAAAATAGTTCGCGCTGGTCCAATTGGCAGCGGGACACCTTTGAGAAGCTTCGCAAGTACGAAAATACACCTGGCTGGCCGCGGATAGCACTCTTCTTCGTCCCTCCGGTCTCCTTCTCTTTACCGCCAGCCTGGAATTCAGTCTCATTGGCGAAAGACGTTACGTTTCTGACCTTTGCAAGGACGGCTTGCAGTTTTTTTTTTCTTTAGGGTCGTTAAAGACGAAGTGTTACGCAACGCGGTGCGATGCTGTGGCAGGTGGAAGATGAAATACCCAACGGTGGCTCTATAAATAGAGCGGACGCGGAGATCTGCTAAGCGATCAAACAATTGAAGCTTAGGATAGTCCTTTGTTTAACAGCCGATTTAGCAGGATCGGCGTGTTTATGTAACTTGCAAATCGGCTGATAATCGTTAGCAATTATAATCGGTTCTCCGTGTACACGCGATGAGAATAATACTCTTACGAAAATTATTCGCGCGTCGTTGAGCGAGACTTTTTAAGCACAAAGTTCCTCATGATATTGCAGAAATTGCGGGATAGAAGTCGTAATTATTTTATTTATTTAGGTATTTATTTATCAATTAATTTAGCAAACTAAAAGCTCGGTAATTGTTTTGCTGCGGAGGCTAATTATACACGATGTGCAGAGTAAACAAACAGAAAATATTTCATGAAATGATTAAAATATACAAAATAAAATGCAAATTCAAATTACATTAAAAAGATATTAAAAATGAATAATTAAACGATGGGGTTTCAAACTTGCAAGCTCTATCTATACCATCAATGTGTCAGGAAGCATGAGATTTACAATCTTCTATTTTATCTTATTTTATGTGTCAAGTTCGAAGTAATTTTTAATGTTAATAAATAAATACAATTGAGCTTGAAAGCTCTAATAGTGGGAAGCATGGGATCAACCTTCTTCTACTTTTAGCATTTCTTTACCAGCTTTTGATTATTCAATAGATTATTTATAAGAATCAAGTGCAATTCATTATTTCACTACTGCGAATGCACAATAATTTTTTCAAAATAAGTAAAAACAATTTTTATGTAAAATATCTGTCCATATGAAAAAGCTTAGTTGATGAAGGTTCGAGACGACGAGGCACAACAGATCAAAAGAGGCTTCAAGCTGCCAATAGCCTATTACGCAAGACACGCGTTTATCCTCCTCTAGAACACAAGCGGAAAAACTTCGGGGGGCAAGGGAAGCGGTGACAAAAAATCCTTGGTGAAAGGAGGCGACGTCGCGAGGATCGATATACGGCCGATTATCATAATTGTTCTGCTGAAAAATTCCGCCGCGGATGAGAGACGCTAATTGTCCGGATGAATCATCCCGCTGCCTCGCGATTGTTCACTGCGAGGATCGCCGGCTCTCGACTTTGCTTTTTTTTTATCGCGCGCTACGTCTTCAGCTCGCGCGGATCTATTTTGCATCTGTATGTGCGCGTCGTTGCTAAACGATGGCCGATCTCGGACGTTGCATCATTTTTTTCGGTCGTTATAATTAGAGGCGGGAATAAATATTATTCCATTGTTTATTGTTTGATAAGTGAATCAGGCGACCACTCTATTTCGGTTGATGCGTCTTGCGCGTAAGATTAGGTCGTTTCTTTTTTTTTTCTTTTCGTAAGCAAGGATGAGAAAGCCTCGCTCCCTTTTTAGTATAGCTAGAAGCTTAGCCTTCTTTGCTATAAAAAAAAGTATTACCCTGAGTGCTTTGCTGTAAACGATCGACTGACCTTCGCAAATATGAAATTTGGATAATTTAATTTTGTAAGCGTATGTACTACGTCCATTATGTTTACAAACTGATGAATGTTTTATGATCAACTGTACACTACCGCTTAACTTTTTTTGCACACCCATGAGTGTTAAAGAAGAAAAAGAAACGTTTTAAAAGAATCTTGGACGGATTTTAAAAAGAGGATTTTGAAGGTTACATCATAAAAAATGGAAAATATACTTTTTGTTTTTCTGTTTTTTATTTACAGAAACATAAAACTTTTATGCTTAAATAGGAGCTTTTACGTGTCATGGAAAAATCTAAAAAATGCACCCTTGGGGGTTTGCTTAGGTTCATTAGCATCTCAAATGTATAAAACTTAAAAAAACTCAATTTTCGAAGCCTCTAGTGGCCAAAAAGTAACTTCAGGGTACTTTACGAGCGAAAAAGTTTATTCTCTTCCTATACAACAGTCAGAAGCATATAAGTATTCATTGTTATACTTTTACAGTAAAAAATATGAGACACGTGCGACTCATACATATAATAGAATAATGACATAAGCTAGCGCAATCATCAATATGCACATTCCTTCCGTTCAATTTATAATCACATATTGACTTTTCAAATGACTAGAAATGATTCCGTTTCCGTCGGCTTATTAAAATTTAAAATTGACGTCAACGGCATGAGAGCTGCGTACACCCGCAGTAAAATTAGATTTCGCATTGAATATTCAATGGTCAGTTTTATGACGCGATCGGCAGTGTACCATAGAGCAAAAGAATCAAAGCGGGCAAGAATATCCTATAGCCGGTCTAAAAACTGCCTCATCGTCCGTGCCGGCTATAATCCCGAATCGGCGGCTCTCGAGCGATATAGCATCGAGTGTTATGTCACCGTTGAATGGAGAATCATACGAGAATCAAGTCCCGTGAATTCCGAGCGTGTCTGAAGCCTGTAGGCTTTTGTGCAGCTGCCCCGTCTGCATACTCTCGTTGCCCCCTTCGTCCCTCCCTCCCGCCGCCTCGTCCCAATGTAGCGTAATCGAGCACTCGGCCGCGGACAATGCGAGCGCGGAAACGAGATTTTCCGGCTTGGCGCATATATATACACGTACGCGTGCACACGCACCCATTGGCAGCTGCGATCTCCGGTACACGTGCACGGCTTCTTATCAATTTTTTATTCCCCACTTGCTCTGATGATTTCGGGTTAAGGGGTTTGAAAGTCAATTAAAAATTCAAATTTCGCGCCATAATAGAGTAGACGAAAAAACTAAATGTATAAATGTAAACAAAAATGTATAAATGTAATATTAAAAAGCCACGAGATACTTGCCCTCCGTTAGCTAATGATCTATCATTTGATAAAGTTCCAAATTCATATAATAATACTTGGATGAGATACACTTGAATAATACGATTTTTTTTACATTTTTCAAGCTTTTCTCATTAAGGAATTGATATCTGAATTTAGAACTTTGTAAAATGATAGATCGTTACCTAACAAAGAGCAAGTATCTTGTCATTTTTTGATATTTAATTTATACACTTTTTTAAAAGCAAATTAACTGTTTTTTGGTCTGCTTTTAGCGCGAAATTTGAATTTATTAATTGACTTTCAGACCCCTTTAAAGGATTTCGGGTTATACACTATTTTCAAAAATATAAATACGAGAAATTCACGTCGGATAAGTGAATATGTATTTATTTAAAGTTAAAAAGTCTTTCACTTATACGACCTTTCTCTTCGAATAAGTGTACATTCACTTATTCGAAATGATTTTAACTTTTTCTTATTTACATATAGATGACTAGGAGACTATCAGGTCCACTTGATCGTAGATTTTATTGAAATCGTGGGGATTGATTTTTTACATTGGAATATGAAGAAAATTAGAATTCGGGTCCAATGATCAAAATTTTCAACATATTAGATCCCTAAAGATTATCTTTGGTTCAAACTTTATATTTCATTTTTAATTAGGCACAAAGTTATAATTAAATAATGAAATATAAAAAAAGGAAATCGAAAAATTTGAGTATTAAAGCTTATAATACTCTAGATTTTTTCGTATATCAATATAAAAAATAGCACCCATCGCAATTCAGAGGACTGATAGTGTTCTAATGAGCGAATGTTGGATCTTGTCTGAATTATAATCGACGGATCATTTCATCAAATAAAAAAAGTAGTTAAAGCTAAAAGCAAGGATAAATAACTTCACGGAGAAAAATGTTTAACTAAAAATTACTATATTTTTTAGCGATGGAAGGATCACATACTTGCAACGTGAGAAAAATTAGTATATTTTATTTTAAAATTTACAATACCGTAGTAAAAATTAAAAAAATATTTATTCATTTTTACTAAAATTATACTAAATTTTAGAAGAATATACAGTAATTTTTCTCACATTACAAGTACGTCCTCCAATTGCTAAAAAATATACTAATTTTTAGTATAACATTTTTCTCCATGTTGTAAAATTAAAATGTGCTTTTTGTCGTTAATGGCGATGATACTGATAAGAAAATAATTGTGTAGTTTTATCGCAACGACTTCAGTAATGATTTATTACGAAACTATTTAGTAATTGTCTTCGATAATAATTTCAGTTTCGTAATTCAAGAATGTTAATAACAAAGTTTGATTACCGCATGTTTAACAAAAGGATGAAGTTGTTATTTTACGTAAATTAGCATGCTGCATTGCATTTAAATAATATTTATTAAAGCGCCACAATTTTTTGTAGCATTTAAAAAATCAATTACAATTTAATGGAATGCACATGATCAATAGGAATGTACAAAAAATCCTTAAAAAAATTATTGAATTGGAATGCGTCTAAATCATTTCAGTAAATAGGATATGTTGATGCTTATAAATGATAAAAAAATCTTGAATATTAAACTGCATCTGAAATTACTATTGTAAGTACATAATTTTTCACACGATGTTCTACCTCAAAAAATTGAACAATTTACAAAAAAAAAATCTTATTAAGCTTCTTAATTAATCTTTTGTAATTAATAAAAAAAATCATTTATATAAGAAAGAACTCGTCGTGTTGTAGCTTGAAAATAATTTCACACTAAATCAATTATAACATCCTGCGAAAAATGCAGTTTTTAATGAACATTCCTCTACGCTCAAGTATAAATGTAATGCACGATACATTCGTTTAAATATATTTCATAAAGAACATACCTCCCCTAACGGCAAGAATGTCTGAAAATTATACAGTACATCGTAACGTAAAAACATAAAAAAGAAAAATAAAAAACGAAAATTCATATTATAATCATCTGATTATTCTTTCAATATATTGCCATTCCGAGGGCACGTTCCAAAAGAATTTAATTCGGTCGAGCGTGCACTCAACAATGGCAATAACAGGCAGGAATTCCGAACCTTCGGCAACAGTTATTATGCAGGTCTCCTTCTTATCGCGAGCAATTAAGAAGGAGCGGCGCGAATCTTTAACGCGAGGCTCGGCAGGAAAGAACGCGATGTATGAAAAGAACTCGCCACTCGAACTCGCGTGGGAGACAAAGAAAAAAAATAGGCAACGCGAATATACCCAATAGCGAAGGTCGCTATGTATCACCGGCCTAGGCGTTGTGAGTATTTTTATTTTCGCACGCTGGTATACTTCGAGGCGATAGCCGTTGCTTTACTAACGCAATGATTAATGAGGAAAATCAATTTTATCGCTGGATGCAGATGAAGCCCGTCGATTCTTTATCGTGGCTGATTCACTCGGCTATATTGGTATAGTTGTGGATGGACAGTGCGGCGCAGTTTGTCATTGCGAATTAAATTACAGTGCACAGTCAGTCACGCGCACTTCGCGCACTAATTTCTTCTTCGAAAATTTTAACAAAAAAGATTATCTATCGAATCACTCCTGATGATTATTGCTTAATCATCTATTTAGTGATTTCACGAGCATCGTATATTTACAATTTTTATCGTATAAGCTTTAAATCATTTATTATTCTCTATTATACAATTAATCTACTTGATTGATAATCCTGCATTATAACAATGAAATCAACAATTATAAACGACTAATAAAGGAGCGTCTGCAGAGTTTACACGATTACTTAGTTCATATATCAATATGCATCTGTAAAATAAGCGTCATTTTTCGTGTTTTTTTTTACGACTTAGCGGAGTCCGTGATGAGAAATGTTCGTTATAATTGATGATAAAAGCTGTGAGGATTATATAGAAGAAATAAATTTCCGGCGTATTTTTATTGGCGATTTGCGCGCCGACATTTTTTCACCGACGAAATTTTTATAAATAATTTCAAAGCACATTCGGCTATTTTGGCCGATCGCGTAAACGCTTGTATATTATCTTTTCTCCACGGCCAGTAGTTAAAAAAGCCTTAAAAAGCTTCGCATACTTCATTCGCGCGTTTCGCGCCTCGATTTATCGCCCGCCGTTGTTGCGCCATGCGGTCCGGGAATGTTCGCTCGTTCGCATGTCGCCTGCTTCGTTTGCATTAGACGGTACGCAGGAAACAAATGTTAAAAATACAAAAAATAAATAGTTAAATAAAATTCTAATCGCTCCAACCCAGAGACCAACCCAGAAAATTAATGAAAAATAATTCACGTCTCCTCTTGGTGTTCCTCCTAAAGATGCAGACGATTGGCGCACCCGAAAAGGTGTGACCGCGTGAACAGTCGTTAATCTTTTAACGGAAGCAAAAAAGGCTCGTTATACTGTTTTTTTTTATTTTCTTGGTGTATAAAGAAAAAGAAAAATAAGGCATGGATCGGCTAGTCTGAAACGTAATAACGCGATCTGCGGTAGATAATGAACAAGGAGGTGCCTTGAATCTTACACCTGACACATAATCTATTACACTCGTGTGTATATATATATTTATGTATGTATACCGAGTTCTGGAGTTCATGGCGAATCGCGCGTCATTCGCACCTGCGAGCAGCAGCACGAGGATATGTAAACAAGAAAAAATTGAGCGGCGTTTTTAGCCGTACCGTTGACTTATTTTGACGCTTACAAAATTCTAGTTACATATACGTATTTGCTTTCTCAAATAATTGCGTTTTAAAGTCTTAAAGGAGGTTATCCAGTATGTAAATCATCCGAGTGCGAGCCTACAATTTTTTTTATGTATCGTTGGTTACAAAATGTTTTTACATGTCCGCAGTGCATCTTAATTGACCGTAGAGAATGAGTTAAATAATTTCAGGCGCAATGTGAAAAAAAATTGTGCAGTGAATTTTTAGACTTCGGTGGATTCAATATCGAGGTTGGACGCGGAATTTCACACCAATTTCATTAGTAAGTTAAAAATGTATTGATTTTATCTATTATTTAAAAATGATAATTTAAAATGATATGCGATTACATGAAGAAGAAAGAAATGATAATTTCGATTTTTAGAAAAGTCGAATCCGCACGTTTACGAGTAAAGGAGGTTGCATTCTCCAGTGCTTTCAACTCGAAAACCGCAATGATATTTACTTTCATCCTACCCGCTTATTCCCGATACAAAATTCCAGCCTGCTCGGCTCTTACTTTCCCTTCACAATTGATTTTTATGTGGAAGGCGCAAAACTCGATCTCGTCTTAGTAAGCCGCTTTGGAGGTTTTTTAGCGGCGACATTTTTGCGCCACTTAATTCATTTTTTTTTCCTTTCGTTTGCTGAAACAAATTTATTAGAAAACTTGATTATCTGTCGTGTAAAAATAAAAAAAAACCTATATCTCGCTCTCGTGGTCGTAACATTAAATATAGCACTTCTCATTTAGCAAATGATAAATTAGCGAAACTTCCGGAACGCCTAATTAATTTTTCACGATATCTGCAAATTTTTTTTAAGGTCGCACGTCGTGAAATCGCAGTATACACGAGGCATTGAAAGAGTTTGCAGAAAAATTTCCGCTTGTCTATTCAGCCGAGCGCTTACAATCGAAGAACTGTGTGCGTCCTGTTTGAAGAGGCGACTTCAATTAGGTATCTATCAATTTTCATAGAAGCAAATTGTGACGAATCTTTTCAACTGCAGATGTGCACATTTTTATTCTTCTTTAGAGCGAGCCACTCACGAGAAGATTTAAAATGGATTTTTTTTATTTTCCTCGTGGATTTAACTCTCGTACAGCGTCTAATTAACATTTTGCCACTTTTATCTTATATGAAAGTGGATTTTTATTTGAAAAAAGGAAACATTATAAACATTTTATCGCTTGAGGCTTATTTTGCTTTGCGGACGGATTTTAGTTAATCGAATACGGAAATCCCGGCATGAGAGTGTCGAGAAATCCACAATTATTTTTTGCATAAAATTAGTTATACGGCGTAGTTTATATAATTATATAAATATTGTAGTATGTATATTTTTCTATTGGTTTACAATTTTTCTTTTGTGTCTATTATTTACGTAAATGATCGATATCATTCTTTTAAAGACTTAATGTCTGATCTATCTTAACAGTACAGTCTTATATAAATTGATGTAAAATTTGTTACATTAATTTTAACGATTTAATATTCGTTTTATAAATTTAGTATTCAAATTAGAAATGCAGCGTAAATTCCAAAACTACAGTTGCACGCTTAGATTCCTTTTCCGTAAACGTACAGAGTCCTCGTAAAGTTCCTTTTGCAATTTCAAGCAATTACATCGCATGATAATTAAAATAAAATAAGAAATTAAAATTGGTTATGTAACAATTTGACTACATAATTATCTCAAAGGTATAATCATACTCAAAACAATAATATGGCTGCTATACAATGCATCTGCTGCAAGGAGCACCATGCGATTACATCGTAAAAATCTTTTAATTATAAAAATAAAAAAGTATCCTTTTAATTAGCATAACCCATTCTATGCTATGCATGTACTGCAAGTAACAGTACAATTACATTGGAAAAAAATCATTTCATTATGAAAATATGTAGAGCATCCATATGTAATTATCATCACAATCGATTCTATTTCTGATTCTACATAATGCATTTGCTGCAACCAGCATAGTCTAATTATGTATAATACAATAATTATTATAATAATTACAAAAAACAAAAAGCATGTGCTTATCAGTATCGCAATCCATTCCATTTCCGATTTTTTAATTTTAACTAAAGTAATTTGTAATTTTTATTAAAAATCGAGTAGGTCGCTTCGTTACAATACTTTTTTGTAATTTTTCGTAGAAATTGTTAGAAATTTTATTTTTCATTTTTTTAGTGTATAGTTGGTGCAAGTAACAGCGTCCAATTAACATACAATAATTAGCAATTATTATTAAATATATTAATTAAAACCGTATTTTAACACAATAACAATTATAAAAAAAAGAAGCATGTACTCAATTAATACAAGCCATTCTATTTCCGAATGTATATTCACCGCAATACCCTGCGACTAAAATATAATAATTATAATTATTATTAAACAAAATAATTAAAAAAAAAAATAAATAAGCACGCATTTAAGTAACTCGAGCGAGTCTATTTCCAAATATGCGCATTGCATTTACCGCGACTAGCGCACCGTGCGATTAAATCGGGAGAAAAAGAAACTTTTCATTAGAAAAATAAAAAGCACCCACTTAATTATGATAAACCGATTCTATTTCAGTCGATCACGCACCAAGTATATCGCCGCTATACATAAAAGCATCAGACCTCCAGCGCTGAGTTTCCAAAGCGTCAAATCGTCCGCTCTCTCGCCGCGGCTCCGAGTGCGCGTGCACTCGCGCGCACCGCTCCTCTCCACGTGGTCGTGCGCGCGCGTCTCCCCCTCTCTCTCGCGCCCTCCCCTCCTCTCCCCGCCACGCCGCACCAGGGAGAGGGGGACCTCGCTGACTCACGGGGGAGGGACGCTCGCCGGTGTGCGCGCACCGAGAACGGCAGAACGCGGCCGCTCTCCCGCCGACGCGAACATCGTACAGTGCTCGCTGCTGCGCGAACGACCGTGGAGTGTACGGCGCTGGTGCGTATACCTCACCCAAGCGACGCGAGTGCCCCGTTCGTTTAATCCCTTCGCCGAGGATCGAGAGGGAAAAATAAAGTGCGAAGGTGTGGAGTGCCGGAGGCGGATGAAGAGGCAAGGATGGGGATCATCTCGTCGAAGCTAGCGCCGGTGGCCGTCAGGCTCGCCTGGATCTGCCAGACGCTCCTCGACCCTAGATACAGGTGAGCGAGCCCGAGACGCGCTTGGGAAAGCTTCGTGACTCTGGGCGCGTGTGTGTGGGTTCGGGTGCGCGTGCACCCGGCGTCGGATGTAGGCTGGCGAAAAATCGTGAAAGTTGGAGGGAATGGAGGTGTGGGGGGCTTTGCGGCCTTTTCACGCGATTGAAATCGATTTGGTACATCGTACGTGTATTTGTTTGCTTTGTTTCGATGAATAATTCTTTACCGAGCTTACGGATTCACTGTAAATACTTTATAGCTACAGTTTTTGCTGGCGATCTAACCTTCGCATTTTACTTATTATGAATTATCATGCGTTGTTTTTACAATAAAAATGTGATAAAAGGAATAGCAATTAAATAGTACAGTACAATACTAGGTACGATATTAGGTTAAAAATTTTATGAATATAATCTATCGTTTTATTTTCACTTGTTCCTCCACTTTTTTGAATTTTCATGTATTTATATGTTAAAAGGTAGTGCTATTAAATAATAGAATAAAATATTAGGTTAAACACTTTGCTAATATAATTTTGATGGTGATCTATCGTTTTATTTTCACTCATTGCTCCACTTTTTGAATTTTCACGTGTATTTATATGTTAAAAGGTAGTGCTATTAAATAATAGAATAAAATATTAGGTTAAACACTTTGCTAATATAATTTTGATGGTGATCTATCATTAAATTTCATTCGTTCCTCCACTTTTTTGAATTTTCATGTATTTATATGTTAAAAGGTAGTGCTATTAAATAATAGAATAAAATATTAGGTTAAACACTTTGCTAATATAATTTTGATGGTGATCTATCGTTTTATTTTCACTCATTGCTCCACTTTTTGAATTTTCACGTGTATTTATATGTTAAAAGGTAGTGCTATTAAATAATAGAATAAAATATTCGGTTAAAGACTTTGCTAATATAATTTTGATGGGGATCTATCGTTTTAATTTCATTCGTTGCTCCACTTTTTTGAATTTTCACGTGTATTTATATGTTAAAAGGTAGTGCTATTAAATAATCGAATAAAATATTAGGTTAAAGACTTTGCTAATATAAGTTTAATGTGATCTATCGTTTTATTTTCACTCGATGCTCCACTTTTTTGAATTTTCACGTGTATTTATATGATAAAAGGTAGTGCTATTGAATAATAGAATAAAATATTAGGTTAAACACTTTGCTAATATAATTTTGATGGGGATCTATCGTTTTAATTTCATTCGCTGCTCCACTTTTTGGAATTTTCATGTGTTTTTATCTACTAAAAGGTAGTGCTATTAAATAATACAATAAAACATTAGGTTAAACACTTTGCTAATATAATTTTGATGGTGATCGTGATTAAAATTTTGAATTTTGGCGCCATTTAACCGGAATTAAATAAAATATAATTTTTCAAGGCTTCGTACAATTCTATCATCTTGTTTTTTTTTTAAGACGATTTGTACTAAAGAGTAGGTGTATATTTGTACATGAGAATTAGTCGTGAGGATTATTGGAAAAATGTAAATCTGGACGATTTGGGTCGCGTGTATGTATACCTACCGCCGTATATAATTATGTCGTAAGTAGCGCCAGTGAAGTTTTTCTACTATAATTTCGACGCGAGTACAACGAAAGAGAAGCAAAATGAGATATTTTCGCAATCGGGGCTGGCAAAAAATAGGACGAGCAGTACGAAAGTCTAGATTCAAGCGAAGATTTACTCTTTATTTTCCTTTTTTTTTCTAATTGCGTTTGAAAATCGGTACGGCCATTAAAATCTTAAGCAAACGAGATTTTCACCTTAATGAGTCGGTAGAGTTCGCCGGGCATGGAATGAAGCAATTAGGAGAAAAGATTAAATAGTTCCTTATCTTAAGTACTGTGAAAATGGTTTGAAAATATTATTTTTTAGATAAGTATTGAACAGTAAAAAAAAATGCGGAATATTATTTTTGTAAACAACGCATTAGATACGTTATGCATTTATTGGTAAGAATAGAAAATGTTAGTGGTGCATTGATAACGTGCGTTTTAAAAACAAAAAAAAATCGAAACAAATTTCTTCAAACAACATAACGAAACATTTAAATACCGTTAAGTATTTTTAGAAATCAATAAAAAATCCGAAAGCAGGATGCAGTTAAACATATTGCTCAATTCAAGAGAAGCTTTCAAAACTCCCAGCAAAAGGAACTTGAAACTTTAAAAAGTAGTATATTAAAATTAATTGCAGCATTTCTCCACGACGAAATATCCACTAACGTAGCTAAAAAGCAACAGCAAATATTACAAATAAAAACAAAATTCTAAGTACTGCATATGCATCAGTTAAAAGTAAAATCTGGTAATACCCTGTCGAACGGCGTAAAATCGTGCATAAGTACAAAGGCCTGGCCTTGCCTATGGTGCGGCGTCGATGGAAAAGTCAAAGAGGGAAAGGAATATGCTCGATACCTGCGCGGAATGTAAGGAATCTCGGGGCCGAAGCATGGATTAGCTTATGACCTGTCGAGCGTCACTCTCCCGAGTACGGGCGTCAATTCATCGAGCACGCCAACGCATTTATATCCCAAGCTCCTTTTCTCTCGGTCATCTTCTGGAATGCCTGAATCCCGAGACATTCTATTTCTCTCCCGTTATTGTCGTCGCTTTGTTTTTATTTTATATTTTTTTGTACGCGTCTAAAAAATTGGCGCCGAGGAAGAGACCCGCCAATGCTTTCTTTTTTTCTTTTTATTTTAAGCGAAGAATCCCGCTCTTTTGCATTCTTCTTTTTTTTTTAAGAGCTGACTAGAGATACGCGCGTGTTTTTCTTTTATATTTTCGTCGCATTCCTATTATGAATAACAAAACGTACACGTTTAGCATCAAATCGCGAAGAAATAGAAACTTTTAATAAACTTCGTTAATACAGCGAATAAATAAGAGTTTGACCATCAGGTTTGTTTTTCATTTGTCACTTCGTCGTCGGGTATGAAAATATTTTCGAAGCAATTCAATTATCGTTCGATTTATTGTTGCACCCGTCGAGCGTATTAAAAGTCTATTGCATAATTCGTTAGTGCAAAAGAAAAAAAAAGGTGCTAACGATCCGCAACATTTTCCGCTTGATTTGACTGCCGCTGAAAGAGTTTACGCTTATACGGAGTAAGTATATGTGTGAGCGAAACGCGGACAAACGCAAGGCTGAGGTAATTAGAAAAATGCCAGTGACCGGCGCGGACTCGCCGGCAAATACTTTTTTATATTGAAAAATAAGAGAGACAATTGGACCTTGGTGTTACAAGTATCAATTAGGCAGGCATGCGCCGCAAAAATTCAAGCGATTCTCTAGTCGGTAATAACAAGCGGCGCACGCGCGCATATCCGGCTGTCCCGCGTGCGCGCAGTAACGGGCTGCTATAATCGGAGCCGGAAGTCCGGGGGACGCAATTTGAATTTCCCGCGATTTTCTGCGGCACGGCCGTGATTTTTCTCGGTGCGCTTGTTTTCTTTTATTTTTTTTTCGTCGCTGCGCAGCGCGGATCTTGCACTAGACGAGTGTAGATTTACGTAAGGCGAGGTGAAAATTGGAGTTCCGAAATTTCACCACGATGCGTTTTTTATTTAGAACTGGGAAACGCGAATTTATGTTCTTAATTCGGTGATAAATATAATGTGCTTTTAATTAACGTTTATTGTTTTAATATAAAAATAATAATTAACCCGAAGAAACAAATTTATTTTCTTTATATAAGAATAGATTTTTTATGCTGAGGTTTAATGACAGAAAATGTATATGTGTCCGTATAATTACATGAACTTTGTGTAAAATTTTTTTCTGTAAGAGATCAATTTCAGCCAAAAAGTACCAATTGACCATATGAAATAATATATAACTTACAAATTACACAGGCAAGATTAATTTTTTTGTAGATAATACAATACACACATTTTTTTAATAGCACATACATTAAGATAACAGTAATGTCAAAATCTTGAATGATAAAATTACGAAGTCCTGTCACTTAATTATCGAAAATTGTTTAATTCAAAACATGCAAGTTCACTGTCGCAGATTGTGTATACAGCTGAAATTTCAAAATAATACAAATTATATTGTAGAATATTAACATATCAACTTGAATAATTAATTTTTCTAAGCAAGCAAAATTAATCTTTGCTCTCTAAGACGCTCGACATCACGTACGCCGTGTAGCTATACACCTATATAGTCGCTCTTGGTTTATTTTCATTTGGGCGGTTTTGCAATTTCGCTGTTTGTTAGCGCGTCGTCGCACGAAAAGTCCCTGGTGATCGCCGGCGCTTGTTGATCTGACCGCCACATGGAAATCACGACCACGGCATAAGAAAACCAATTACGTAAACTCCAATGCAAATAAAAAATTTCTGGGCATTCATTAATGTTGCGGCCACGTGATAATCGCCGACCGTCCAGGAACAACAATCGAGGGAATTCCGATTACTACGTTCGCTGATAAGATTAAGATGGTCTGACGGAAAAACCTGAGGAGGCGTTTCTTCTTCATTTTTAAGCTTTTTTTCTCTCAATAAAATGTTTTGTCTTAAATATTAGAAAACAAACTTTTATGGTATAAATAAATTATTGCGTGGTAAGGTAATTGTACAACGTTTTAAAAAAGAAGTCGACCAAAGGTTAAATTTTAATGCGTATTCAAAGTGAGAACACAATCAATGCAAATTATAACTCAAATGATTATCTTAATCATTATGTTCGTGTGCTAATGTCATTAATAAGAATAATCGTGTAACGTATGCTATGACACTATTTTCTACATACTTGATAAAATGTAGTTTTTAAGAAAACTATACGTTAAAAAGTATAGATTTACTTTTAATAGAACATTTTTATTTTATTTTTGGCGCTCTTTTTTGTGATTTAAATTCTCTTTGTTGTGGAGACTGATTTTACAAAAATAAATGATTTTCGTTCTTCTTTCTACAGGCGAAAATCGAAAATAATATAAATCGATTTTTATTGAGAAATAAAAATACTGCGAGCACCTCCATTTCCCAACGTTGAAACAAAGGTCGTCGCGTTTTTTCGTTCATGCACCTTTAATATCGTTATCCTCGTTCCTTCGATTTACACTGTTTCCTTCGTTTATCCTTGCACCACTTGCACGTCAGTGCGTGCGTTTGAGGTCACGTGAACCTTTTTTTTTTTCACAAATCAATTTTCATTCCTCACACATGATGCCTCCGCTTTATTGTTGCTTTACGAAGATTTAAAAAGACTGACTCACGAAAATTATAAATAACATTTACAATTGAAGGTATATATTTCACTCTCTTTATTTTCGTGCAAACTAATTCTGGAGCAAATGCTAATTGAAATATGCATACTAAATTTAAAAACGCCTCTGCGATATAAATATTTTTAAATATTTAAATATGCGATTTATTTATTTTTTAAAAAATAAATCTATAAAGCATTAGAAATATGCACAGAAACTAAATTAAATTTGCAAAGCTAAAATTGAAAAAGAATTCCATTGCAAACTTTTGATTCTTGTACAAATTTTTATGTAACAAGCCGAACGCGTATAGTTGAGAAATATTATTTATTGCAAAATGATTGCCCGTAATTACAATTAAAATAAATTCTTAGATAAATTATTTGCAATTTTAGTTCTTGCCACGCGCAATCTGCGAACGTCCGCAAGATTAAAAAATCGTGAAATCGTTCTGCACGTGCGGAGACGACTAATTACGCAAAAAAAATGGGAAATTAAACCTGAACAGGGACCGAACGATCCGAGAAGGTCAACGAAGGTGCGGGTATAAATTTGATTCTTTCTCGCCAAATGCGAATGAACTTCGATCACGCACATATGTCGTTTTCGTGTCTCCTTTTTTTACGATTCGCAAAGGATCTTTATTTAAAATTTAAATTATAAATGTTAAAAAAAATTCTCAAAATTAAAATTATTTAAACATTTTTGTTTAGATTAAAAACAGTTGCGAGTTTTATTTAAATTAAAAGTATATAACGCACTTTATATTCTAAACAAAATTGCGATCCTTTTAAGTCCTCGACCATGCAGTTTCGCGGAGTCTCCAGGGGCAATTAAAACGCGTTGGTTATCTGTAATCGTTTTTCCTCCGGCGTACGACCATAGAAAAAGGACTAACAATTTTCTAAGTATTATAAATTCAAATAACGTCAATTTCATTAATACTTCGCCATTCGCGCAGCTGAAAAAAAATAAATAAAGCAGCGACAAGTGCTTGCAAACGTTAAAAAAAAACATAAAATGGATGGGACTTTAGTCGAACCACCGTCTACTAAGCTGAAAAGATTTTACTTTATAAACTTTTACGGTCGAAAGTAAAATTCATCTCCAACATACTCGCGAGCGTGTGGGTCGCCATAAAAATAGATGACGTGAGATATAATTTAAAAAGTCATATGAATGGAAGTCTGATGGGTTACCTGGAAGCTCTAAAATCAAGATTTACGATTCAGCATCTCATCTGCGAGGCATCCGAAAAAAAACAAAAACAAAAGGAATCGCCGCGCAGAATGAGATACAGAAAAAAAAGAAAGCTGCGCACAACGTCGCGGCAGGAGATTGAGCGGAGATCCGTCAAGCGCTCTTTTTTCGTCGCTTTTCGTATCTCCCCGATGCTGCGCGCCCAGAAAGAATTAGCCCCCCTGCCTCGACGCCTGCGCTCCGCGAGTCTTCGTTTTTGCGACGCGTGCTTCTTTTGCCCGAGCTATTTTCGGCCGTCAACTCTCGCCTCGACCGCGCGCTTCACGATCGACTTGCGTGCCTTTTTTTTTTCTGTCGCTGTCCGATCTTTTGTCGCGGTATTTTCGGCGTGTATATAGCGGCGCAGTTGCGCAAGCAACCGGAGACGATAAGCTGAGAGCTTTTTTCTTGTGCGACGGGCCGGAGATCGTCGGACCCATAAAAATCGCGGAGCGTGAAAAGCGCCTTTCCGTCGTGGAAAAAGTACGCGAAACAACGCGCGTCTGACTCACGCCATTACCCGGTTAATCATCGCGACTTTTATCGCGAGTTACGTGTTTATAAACACAGGCGTTGCGATGTACGCGGGACATTTTGCGCTTACAAGCTTCCTCTTTTTGCGAAAACTGACGGAATGATCGGCCTCCTTTTCCGGCGATTGCCACGGGAGATACAGGAAATTCGCGCCTACTTCCGTTGACGCTTCGAAGGAATGTGCTTTAATGCCCGATACTTCATACTTTTGCTTTATTCGGTATAATAAGAAAGACTTTACTTACGAGGCTTTTTGTAGTGTAAGATACAAAATAATTATCACGAGATTAATTCATCGTACATACAGAGAGAGATAGAGAAGTGTTATGCTAAATGGAATCATCTCGAAATCACGTGAACTAATTTTTTTAAAAAGCGTAATATTTTATTTAAATGTCTGATGTAAAATGTACGACTGCATTTGTATTCAGGTTGAATAGGAGGAAAAATTATTTTACATAAATATTTTAAAAGCAATCTCACTTCTAATCCATTAAAATTCTAGCTTAACTCTAATCGAAATTAATGCCGAACAAACATTTTTCAGTGCTGGAAAAAAGAAAAATATTAAACGTCAATATTAGCTGATTATTTAAAAATCTTGTTTGTTCAAGAACACCCAATGTAAGTCAGCTTAAGTATGCACAAACTTAGATAAGACAAGTCCATTGTATTGGAATTTCGTAAAGTAATGTACAATGTAATACGATAACAGAATGAATTATTAGGAAAAAATTCAAGGAATAATATTTCCTCGTATAATTTTAAATCTAAGACTAATTAAACACACAATTGTCAAGAATAAAGGCAATCAAAGTAACCATTATTCTCATAAAAATTTTTTTTGCTTTATACGTTACAAATGTATTTATTTAATTTTGTTTCTGTAAAGAAGGTATAGTGGAGACTTTAAGGAGCCTACGTAAACATCGTAATTACTTACGATAAATTTGCATATCATTTGAGCGGCAAAGGAAATAAGTCGATCGTTGCACGTTTGCCTGTCGACACTTGTGAGATCGCAGACATCGAAATTCAGCTGAATCGTCGATAAGCACGCGCGCGAAGCATCATTTCTTTTTTAGCACTTTTCTCGCGCTAATATGAACTCGCTTACGAAAGCGCTTAATCCACCTTTGTACTGTCTCAACTCGCCTTTCCCAATGCAGATGGCACCGAATTTTTTTTTCCGTATGCGTTTTTTTACTATTGCATGATAGTACGTCACCACGATATGCGCAATTGCAATATTCTTTTCTTTGGCTTAAATTTTTCGCCAGCCTTCAAATGACTCTTCACTTTTAAGACAAATAAATTGATATACTTACCAGTACGGCAGCCTTATTCAATTTATTATTTTTTACGTACGTACACGGAGAGAAAAGTTCTAGTAAAAATTACTATACTGTTATGTAATGCAGGGACATAATCAACGAATCAAAAATTTTATTAAAAAGTATAACAAAATTTATTATAAGTTCAACAAAAATTACTATAAATCTAGCAAATTTTACTATACTTGCTAGTAAAATTTTTTATTTGTCGAGTCCATCCCTACGTTACAAAACAGTATGGTAATATTTACTGGAACTTTTCTCTCCGTGTATAATTTGTTCGTACGAGTCGCCGACTAAATTCTACTTAAAATATTCAATGAAAAAAGAATTTTAAACAAATAAAGTTGTCGACTACTTAGTGTAAATCAAACATTTTTGCTCCGTTTAATGAATATTATCGATACTCGCTATGACGCTACTGTCAATGACGCGCGGCACTTGTAGTGCAGATCCGGTGCTTTCTCAGGCTTGATTACACCTTCGGTGCGTATAAAACATTCACGACTCATGACTCACTCGATCTGGAGTCCGTCGAACGCGAAGCAAGTCCTTCTACGAAAGACGCACAGCTTCCACGCGGCGCTGGTTAAAGAGCCGCGACTTCGTCATCGCACCGCGGAAACGCTCGGAGAGGAAAGACGATAAAAAGTCTAAAAATAAAAAAAGAAAATACACACGCGAAGTGAATTTTTTTTTTTAAATAAAATAAAAAACATAACAAGTGATGCACTGCTCGCGTCGTGCACTGTAGTCATCGAGGTTGTTGCACGCCGAGACTTTCACTCATCGCGCCCACTCCGCTATATCCAGATATGCTGGTGAAATCGATTCATTCTTTTTTTTTTTTCAATTCTCTTAGATTTCTGAGATAGCGACTGAAAGACTGCGATTAATGCGATTTTGAAGAGAGTATCTATTTTATCATTTTATCATGAACGATTCTATCGAAACTTGATTGCTCATTCAGTTTCGAGTTATAAGATTTGTTCAAGTTTGCCACTAAAGTGAACGGTTTGTGAAGATTTGGGAGAAAAATTGATCGATCGATCAATAGTCAAGAGAATTTATTTGTCAGTCGATATTAAAATTATTAAAAAACATGAAGTCAATTTAAATTCATTTAAAAAAACATGCACACGCGTTCCAGTTAAAGTGCACGAAGAGAAATGTTATATTAAAAATTATTATATTACGTAGGAACAATGGGACATACTCGACCTATGACGATTTTTACTATGAAACATACTAAAAATTCCTATGTACATAGCAAAAATTGCTATTTGTATAGTAGAAATTTTTACTATAAAACATATTAAAAATTCCTATGTACATAGCAAAAATTGCTATTTGTATGGTAGAAATTTTACTATAAAACATACTAAAAATTCCTATGTACATAGCAAAAGTTGCTATTTGTATAGTAGAATAGAATTTGTATAGTATGTTTTATAGTAAAAAATCGTCATAGGTCGAGTATATCCCACTGTTTTTTACCACTCTCAATTTCCCACTCTCCGTGTGGTTTAAAAAAAATAATAATCCCTATAACACGACCGTTTGTTCTTATAGATCATTCGAAACATAGAATCCACTTCCTCTGTTCTCGCTAATCTGTTCCCATGATTAAATCGAACGAGTCTCGTGTTTAAAGCTAAATTTAAGACGTTATTTTGTGTACAATTAGATCACGTACATATCCGTGACCTCATCCCCAGGCCGCCGTGAAATCGCTGATAAAGCAACTCTCGGACGTCGCGCGCATTTAGACGGCAAAAAAAAAGAACATTGCCAAACTGTCCGTCGTGCGGGATTCCTCGAGCGTCCGCAGCGGTTTCACTTTTATTTATTTTTTTTTTATTGAGAGGAGAGAGAAAAAAAAAGGAGACGCACGCGTCGCCTCGGCCGCGTTTACATAACGGCGCGGCCTCCTTCGGGCGGCGTTGGGAAACGCGCCGAGGAAAACGCGAGCCTTGAATAATTAATCGGGGAAAACAAACGGCGCCGAAGTGCAGAGAAGCGCGCGCTTTGCGAAACGCGACTCCGGCCCCTGCGGGAACAATCGCCGTTCTCCTTTTACTTAAGGCTTTTAACGAGCCGTTTTGCCGGCTTAGCACGGGGAACGTGCTCCTCCCTCGAATCTGACATTCTCGCTTCGGTGACTTCCCTGATGATTTGTTTACGTTTCGGAGCACAAGCATTGGTCATTTAATTTTTTCCGCTTGAAGTGGTTTAAATGTTCTTTTTTTTGTGTTTTACAAACGCTGGGATATTAAGTGATTACGATAATCGTTTTCTGTGGGCGTGCGTGTTTTGTATATTGAAATGAGAAGGTTCGGGAAAGAAGGCAAGACGTTGACGTAGTACTAGCGTTGAAATATTGTAATGAATGCTGTGAGCCGAGTGCACTTGTACTCACATTCCGGTTTTAAGCTTATGACTAAGCGTTCACTTCATTTTTTTTTACGGATAATAAGTATTTACTCGAGTTGTATGTTATTGTTTCAATTTTAGTTGTATGTTACTATTTATATTTTTTGTACGATTAATGGTTGCATAATTAGATTTAAAGTATAATAAAATGTCAAAGAAGAAATTTTGATACGGCAATGTGATGTTAGCTTCTTACAAACTGTAATAAAATAATTTTTCACAAAATATTTTAAAGTCACGAAACGGTTTTTTTTTTTAAATGAAACACGATTTAATTGTCGAAAGTATTTCAATAACCTCATAGAATAGTTTTTAAAGTAACTGCGAGGAGCGTGAACAAACACAAAATGTAAATTCAAATACAAAAAGTAAACTTAAATTCTTCATTTGTTATTACATTCAAAATAATAATGCAAAGTTTACTCTAAATTTTGACGGGGACAGACTTAGTAAGTCAAGAAAATTACTATAAATTTTGGAAAAATTACGTGTAAGGAAATATTCAGTTAAAATTAAAATTTTTTAAACGTGTGGACACGATTCTCTTGTATATATTGCAAAAAACTAAATCAATCTTTTCAAATAATAAATCCTACAGTAAAATAAGTTCGTTCAGCATGTACCAATAAGACAAAAAGAAACCCGCGTAAAAATAATTCCTATGGGAAATATGTTGGCAATATAAACTAGAACCTACCAATATATTGGACAATATAATGATAATGCAATGGCCAATATGTTGGATTTATAGTATTAAAGGACCATATCCAATGTATTGCCAACATTATTACCAACATACATGTTTTAAATGATACGATTATTATCGATATATCGCTAATATCAACAATACGATTGAAAATTTAAAAAATTATTTCATAAAAGAAAAAATGTGTACTTCTATCTGCATTCGAACCCACGAACACCTGCTTGTTGGCAATATATTGGTACTAGAACGTATCAATATATTGTCAACATACTTCCCATAGGCATCACGCTCAAGGGAAATATTTTTCCCATCTACAAAAATCGTTATCGATTATTCAATTATTATTGAATCGATATTTTTTTAATGAATATCAAAATAAAACGTATGTCCAAGGCGGCAAATGTGTTTCTGAACGATTAGAAAAACAAAGAACTGTCAAACTTTATTGCGCCAAAATCAAATGTTGTATATTCGCATATTTAGTCTCAGCCATCTTATGGTCCTGTAAGTGTTAATCCCCATACAAAATCGGCCGAACGCAGTCAACGGCCTCGCGGCAAGCGTAACTAAAAAAAAAACCAGTGCGCCAAAGACCGCGCGAATCCTTGAGGTCAAAGTTTGCACGCGCAATCGCAGCGGGAGATTTGGCCAAAAGTGCGCTTGAATAAGTAACTCCGCGCATCATCGTGGCCTCGGCGGCGTCGGATAAAAAAGGGGGACCCCTCGGCTGGGCTTAACGCAGCCCCTGAAAAATTCACGCGCGCCTTGCATTCGGAAGCGGCATCCCGAGCGCACCTGAGGTCGTCAGCTGACCTTACACACCGCAGCGCCCGAAAGTTCGAGGCCGCCGTTTTATGCCCCTTTCCGGCGGCGGCCTCGCGACTTCTCCCTATGGACGCGACGAGGCTCCCGCGGACCGTGAAATGCCTTTTGTTCACCTCCGCAGCTGGAAATAATTGTGTGACTCGCTCGTTATTTTATTTTTTCTCTTAGTTGTTTTGTTTTTGTGTTCGATCGCGACTCTTTTTCCTTTTCTTTTTTTCTTTTTCGTTTCGCGTGAGATTCCTCGAGGCTGATAGGCCGCAGTCATCGCACGGCAAAAGGGGAGAGACTGGTTCGGCAGAAGGACGGTCGGTTTCATATTCGAACGTGTCGGTCACATCCCACGCTGACTGCCTTTTGCGCGCTTGTGGTAAATACAAAATGAAAAAAAAGAGCTTCGAGAAAATTGTGCGGAAATTGTTTTAAGCTACGATTTCAATTAGTTGAAAATCACTTGGACAAACATTCGCTTACTAATAACAAAAAAATCAATATTTATTTTAACAAAACATTATTATACATTAAAATAACTCCTCAGCATACACAAATTTATTACTTTCTAAATATATTTTTTTAAAAAAAAAAGTATGATTTAACACAAAAATAACATACATTTTATAGATAAATAAACGCATTAATTCTTCAAACAATAAATAATACAAAATAATTTTAAGTTTTTCTTTTTAAACATTTTTTTCTTCAAAAATTCACCTTTGGCTTAAAAAACTTTTGAGCGGTACTGTATTTATATAAAAAATTAAATATTTATATATTATTTGACAAATGTATACACTGAAAAAGAATTTGTTAATTTTAAGGAAATGATTTACTTCAATAGTACTGATTAAATATTTCTTTGAATCAAGTAATAAAACTAAATGAATTTATTTGTTTCTAATAGCTTAAAAAAAAAATAATTTTTTGACTCAATAAAATACTTAATAAGTACTAATGAAGTAAATCATTTCATTAAAAGTAACAAATTTTTTTTAGTGTAGTCGCTTCTATAATATGTGACAATTTCCCTTATTCTGATTTAGAGAAATTGGAGCAATTTCTATTTGGGCGAGTATAATGAATAGTATACACAGGAGAAACAAAATAAAGATTCCCTACGAGTCACTTGAGTAATTGATTTTGGAGATCCGTCGATTAATCAAGGGCCGTACCTTGGCGAACCTACAATACAGTCGCAGAAAAACACAAGAGACCGAAGTAAACGAAACTAAATTATTCCGCATGCAGACGGGCTTCCTCCAGATTAAGCTCGATAATCGCCGAGAAAGTCGAGCAGGAAAAAGCGCAAACCTTCCCCTAATCGCGCGCCAAAGCAACATCGATAACGCTAAACTCGAGCCTAGTGAACGCTGCAGCTAATACCCCTCCCCCCTCCTAATCACACAATCGCTCTACGTGTAGGGGTCAAGGAAACGAGAGCGGAGCGATCACCGGGCGCGCGTGCACCCAATGGTCGGCCGAAAAAAAATAGGGGGGAGAAGGGCGAGGGAGGGACAGACGGATGTTCGACGCACGATGAAATATTAATGTGGGCACTTGAGGTACTCGCCCCGGCGTGATTCGATATTAATGTGGTGGCGATTGGGTTATAAGACGCGTGCGGCTCTCACGCGCGCATCGCCGGCCAATCGCGCGTGTGTCGCCTTTTTCGCCGCGGCAATTGTCGCCCGGCCGCGCTAAAGTGGCACCGCGGCCCGGTAATTGGGTCCACAATTTTCGGCTGCGCTTTTAAGTGGCCAGAAGTGGAGACTCGCACACTGGCCGCTCGGGGGACTTTAATTGGGCTACGTTGTATGTACTTGGCCTGAGTGCATTCCACCGAGACGAACTTTGACGCTTTTTTTTTTTCATTACTTCGTGCTCGCTGGTGTTGAATACACAAGCGATCTTTCGAAATGGATTTTTTTTTTTAGAAACGATAATTAATGTTTCGTTTTTTGGGTTTGATTGATTTATGTACATTGTTGAAATGTTTGGATAAAATAAGGAAACATTTGACGAGTTTATTTTTGATGATGCTTTTCGATTTAGTTTTCGAAATTTTTTTAAAAGCTTTTTAAAGCTTTCGTAAAGAACTACAATAATTTTGGCAAGAATGCGAGTCGCCATTTTCGATTATTTTAGTTCGGAATGCGAAATAGGACTGACAGAAACATTGATTATTCTTTCAACGGTATGAAACAAATAATATAAAAATAATTATCTAAAAATTTATAAAGCAATTAAAATTGTAATTTTTAAATAAGTGCTGTGATTTATAAAGTGCAATATATTCCTTAGTCTTTATTCAATGATCCTGTGTTAACGCGCTAAAAATGTTCTACTTGATATTATATATAAAAGTCATATCAAGCTCTTCAGACACTCAAATGTGAATTATTGTTTCAATTCAAATTCATTAACATTTAACTCGAAGTCCTTTAAAACCGTTGACAGTCGTAATAATAATTATGTGGACATTTCTATAATTGGCAAAAGTCGTAGCTATTACCCACAAGTTTAAAAAGAATTGTATACGTTATATTACTCGTACACTTAAAAAAATATCTTTATTTAAAAAAATCATTCAGCCTTCACAGTGCCATTATCGTACTTGTAATCTCTTATAGTAATTGATTAACGGTCTTTTTATTAATAGTAAAATCCTTAAATCTTAATCTTTTATATTAAAAAAGAATTCTTAATTGCATTTGTTTATTTACTTTTAAACAAAATTGACTTCATTAAAGATAGAATTTTTTATTACAACCAATGAAAATTCTATCTTAAACATCTTCACATCATTCTGTCATCTTTTAATTTTTAACAGAGTATTTATTTTTTATTCTACTTTACCGAAACAACCTAAAAAATAAAGCTGTATAATAAGTGTGCGCCTGTTCCATAAAAAATCATTAATAATAAATTTAATGTAAATCATCTTCTCTTAAAGAAGTGATGACCGGATGTTGTGAAGCCTCGAAAATGTGAACTTGATTGGTTCGTACGTATATTCCGGAATGGCGCTGAAATTCAAAATTTCTAATCTCAAAAATGAACCTAGAATAAACAATAAAGAAAGGATCTTGAGCGCGCTCAATTTTGTTCGTATCTTAAAAAAAGTAATGCTTTTTGTTTTGTAACATTTAAGTAATTCATGAATGTAATTGGTCGAAAAATTTAGGAACGCATTTTCTTTTGACGCCAAAGTTCAATTCTTAAAGATTTGAGTTCTCCATTAAACAATTTAATGAAATAAGTATTGTATTAAACCTTTTTATTAACTAAATTTGTTGAAAAATTAAATATCGCTATGATATTATTTTAACTAAAAGATATTTAGAAGAACTGATTAGACAAAAAAACAACAGCGTAAAAAGAACATTGAGCGCTGGATTTTACTGGTTGAATAATAAAATACGCCAAAGACATCTAACGATGAACCTTTAATTTCAGTTGCATCGAGAGCATAGAAGACTCGAGCGACAACAAAGCTCACGCGGTCCAGGTGGAGCTGTCGAATCAGTCGCAGTCGTCGGCGTCGCAACAGAAGCAACAGAACCAGCAGCCGCAGCAGCAACAGTTGTATCAGCAATTGTCGCAGCAGCAACAGTTGTATCAACGATTGTCGCAGCAAAGGGCGGCGTCGCAGTCCGATGTGTCGGTCGCCGCGGCATCGGAGCGCGTAAACCGCGCGTACGCTCGCCTGGCCTCCGCCAAATCCAACTCTCTGCCGCCTACGTTGGCCAAAAGGTGAGCGATGCACTCCCCTCCCATTCCTCGATGAATAAATCCACCACGATGCATAATATCCCGTTCTCCCGGGCGCCTCGGCTCTTACTTCACACCTACGCACGTTGCCAATTTTTGCTCGGAATATAAAAGACGATTTACGGGAAGCCGCGGTTCACGTGAGCATTCACGTGGACGAAAATCGTTTGTTTTGATGTTTATGTAAATCGTCACGTGGGAGACAGAGCACGACTCTCGTAAATTGATCCGAATTGCCGGGTATAGATGATACTGCCGCGATGGGATGACGACGCGTTTCTTTCCCTCGTTCTTTTTTTTTTTTTTTTTTTTAAGCTCGCTGCATTTTCATCTTTTAGTGCTTCTTTAATTTGGGGGGCCTTCTTTGTCTTGTTCTTTTATGTCGCACTTTGAACGTAAGTTTGCGTTTTCGGGGATGTAAAGGAGGCGCGACGGAATAAGTAATGTCGTGCCGTTTACATCTGAAAAGGTATGAATAGCGAGATTAATACACGTGAAAAATGCTTTGTACATCGAAGAAGCGAACGGGATGTTTTACACGAAATTCTTTGCAAAGTCAAATTGAAATATTAACTATAGCGCGAAAATGTTCCGAATATTCCGGTGTCATTTAAATATGTATAGTTTTTTTTAAAGAGATTTAATTTTAGTCGCATTACATGTTACACAATTACATCTCACTGATATGCAAATAATACTGTCTAAAGTTGAATTAGTGAAAACCACTAATTCATAGTGACTATGCACTAATTTGAAAAGTGAAAATTGCTCCACAATGAATTAGTGGAAATCTACTATTTGAAATAGTAAATAAAATGTACTAATTGAAATAGTAAATATATGCACTTTTACAAATAGTGAAAACTACTAATAAATTAGTGAAATTCAAATTTTTTTAATTGGGGAATTCGATATTTTAATTAGTAAAAATCACAAAATAAATATTTTTTTAAATTTATTTTTATTTTCCACAAATTTAAAAGTGTTTTTTACTAATTAAATAGTAGAACACTTTTTTACTATTTCAATTAGTAAAATTGTACTAATTGATTAGTTGAAAATCTGATCACTAAAAAGATTAGCGGAATTTCCACTAATTCAACTTTAGAGAGTACTTCCTATCGGTAAATTTTTCTAAAATGACGCGTTACCAGTAAATGAATATTATGAATAAATCAATAAAAAAATTAATAAATGTGCAAACAATGCTTCGATTCGTTAAATTTTGTTAAAATGATGTTTTAGCTGCATGTAATGTTTAAACAAATAAACAAACAACATAAAAATATCAAATTGGACGGGATGAAATTGAATACCAGACATAGCGCTGGATTAATCAACAGCCGCGCCGTCGGCTAGTTAAAGAATTTTTTTTATACTTCAGACTGAGACATTAGTCACGCGACCTCTTTACACGAGATCGTGCGAGATTGGTAATGATGAATTTCCTTGTAGAACGCCAGACTACAGCAACTCGCTGCACCAAGAGAACAGGAACAGGCGAGCGGCGCAGCTCAGGTTCAAGACGAGGCCCTCCAGCTTCGACGCGGCCCTCATCGTACGAAGCGGCAAGAATTCCATCATCGTGGCGAGTCCAAACCCCAGTCCGCTCAGGAGACAAAACATGAGGGTCTGGGACATCACGTCGTCCTCCGGATGCTCGTCAGACTCGGCCTCCAATTCTGGTAATTCTGCCCTTTGCACCACTTCGATATTCATTGTTGACGAGCCGTGCATTTAAGCGGGAAGTAATAAACGTCACTTGCCGGAAGAAAGAAAATCACCTCGGACAAACGACTCGATTAGTCGTGTTGGCACTTTTACTTTTTCAAACGGCTCGTCGTTCATATAGTAATTAAGTGAATTTTAAATTGATATTGATTGGAGAAGAATTTTAATTTGCGGATCGAATGATTCTCACACTGAGAGAAAAAACGTAATAAAAATTACTATTGTGATTAGGAAAAGAGTGACAGTCTTGATGAGCGAGAAATTTTAGTACGAAAAGTAGCAATTTGTAATACTCAAAATAGCAATTTTTATTATTGAAATAGTAATTTTTATAATTTTCGTACTAAAAATTAATATTTTTCATACTAAAATTTCTCGCTTGTCAAGATTGTCACTCTTTTATTAACCACAATAGCAATTTTTATTACGTTTTTTCTCTCAGTGCAGCTATGTATATAGAGAAGTACTCATTTTTTGACATTGACTTTTGCGGTCGCATTCGATTTTCTTTACAGCGTCGTGTATTTCTTTTTTTTTTAGTTTCCTCGACAAAAACTATTCTTGTTTTAAATTGTTTTCTTATTGAATTTCTTGAGCTATAATTATAATTATAAAGTGATAATAAAAAAGTGAACAGCAATGAAAAATTAGAAAAATATTTACAAAGTTTTTGCTTAAAACGCTGGTTTCTTAGAACGATATTAATTGCTTGAATGTCGATTACTTTTTAAGTCACTATACATTAGTTTTTTTAATGAGTTTTCTAAATAATCGTCTTTTAATCTTCTCAGTCTGCTCCTCCACTCAAATAATTCAACATAAAATTTACATTTTAATTCTCTTAAATTATCACAAAATTAAATTTTTCTTCATAAATTCAGGTATGATTGAGATACAATGAGTTGCCCATTCTTATCTGAATTATAAATTATTCTACTTAGTAGATTAATCCAAATCAATTGGCAATAAAATTTGCGTCAACATGATAAACAAGTTATTCCTATTCATTAAAAAAAACATAATAATAATTTAAACAAGAACAAAAATTAAAATTGATTAACTGTATTTTCCAGACTCAGACTCGGAAACCGAGCTGCGAGTCAGCGAGAACGTGAGCAACGAGGAAGGAGGCACGCGTCTAGTGATGTCCCCCGAGGAGGAGGAGATTTTCCGGCTGACCGTGGGCCGGGGTCACTTCTCGCGCTCGAAAAAGGATCGCTTCCTGAACCACCTGAGGCTGGAGAAGCGGCTCAACGACCTCAGCAACGAGTACTTCGGCATGGCCTGCAAAAGCCACCACCGCAACGCGCTCCAGAGGCGCCACTCCGGCGAACTCCACAGGATCATCTGAAACAAGCCCACTTCGGTCGTCCCCGAGGTCGCCGAGCCTCGACTCGGTCACAGGTGGCCGGAGGTCGGCCGCTCCTTGTGACCCGACCGGACGGCCGAAGTGCCTCACCCTCGCGTGTCTTTCTCCTTTTACTCTTCCGAAATCTTCCAAGGCTGCGTCGCGTCCTCTTATTTTATGAGACTCTAACTGGCATCTTATTTTTACTTTCCAAGGGTCCGAGGAGGACCGTTTCCTCGCTGACGATCGGACGTTATATTTTTTTTTAGTTAACTTTACTGAAAGTTTATGTAATGAAAACTTATCGATCGACCAGTTGCGTTGAGTCGAGGAAAGGGAGAGCTTCAGATCCCTTGGAGATATTCGCAGTGACAGTAATTTTTTTCCGCGTGGTATAGATGTACGTATACCGATGACAAAGTTTGGACAAATATGGGAAATATGTAACGTAGAGATAGGAAGCTTTTCCCCGTGGAAGGAGATAAAGCGTTCAATACTCATATTCCACCAGTTTTGTACTTAATTCGATAGGTCTCGGAGTAGACCGAAGCATCATTTAGAGTCGCTATAAAATTGTGATTTCACAGCGGCCGTAACCACCGTAGCGCGAGTTTTTGAACAAATCGACGTTGCCTGTATCACGCGGCGATTACGGTGGGAGCCCGTGCAAATCGGACGAGCGGAGAAACAGCCTATTTCGGATGGTCGTCGATTAGAAGCTGCCATTTTTTTTTCACACCACAGAGCGTTCAAACAAGGGTACGATGGACTGTATAATTCGATCGAACGATGCACGATGCATTGTCTCAAACGACACGCGTAAAATGATTTAACAAGCAAAAAAATGGCAGTCTGACAACGAATGTAAGACTGAACTATATCGCTTGATGGAGAAAGGCTTCTTTCACTTGTTAAGACTTTTTTTTTATTGAAGATTTATAAAAGAAAAGTGAGAGAACAATTAAGAGCTTTATTTTCAAATAATGAATGCCTTTTTGCCTCGAGCCCGTTCACAAAAAGAAACATTATTAACAGTAAAATAGCTCTTAACGATTTCTACATATTAACAAAAGACTCGAGTGAGAAAAAGACGTAGTGTTGTATATAATTGTTGAAGCGTGTTTAAAACTAGTCTGTAAAATCCGGCGCAAGTGCGAAACTCTATTGTAATCTCATCGCAACTAGATAGTCAAATTAGAAAGCATAAAAAGGAAAATCATTTTTTTTATATGTATTTACGAACTTGTACTTTGTAGTGCTCGAGTGTAGAACGTAAATAAGTAATATTGTTTCCTCGCGACGACTGCACCACGAAGATATAAACAGAAAAGATTATCGTGTAGACCATTTAGAATAGACGAGAGATATAAATTGTTTCTGTTTACAGATTTCTGTATTAAGATAACGAATTCATAACTGCAATAATTAATGTTAAAGCTAATTGATTTTATAAAGGAACGAGGATGGCAGCTAAAACAGTTGTAAATTCAATTATTCTCATCGCAGTTTTACGAGACTTGAGCTTGTAAAATTTTTGCTTGATCAATAATTTTTTATAACGCCACCTCGATTTCCGCGATCGCTTCTGGGAAGCGGAATTTGTGATTTTTACGAGAGAAAAATTTCGACGAGCAACGCGCAAAAAAATTGTATTTCATTTCGTGTACCCCGGGCGTTTTAAGAGCGCTCTTTTAAAAGTTGACCTGGGCGTGCCCCGGACGCGGGGCATTATTTATCTTTTCTTTTTATAATTTAGGATTCGATGTAAAGATCGCGTTAATTGTTCAAATGTAAAAATTTTCATCGACTCCAAGTGCCTTGTAATGCGATCGCGCTGCCAAAATATTTCGTGATAGCGCACAAAAGTTTTTGTGTCCAGCGAAGTATTTTTTGCACGTTGCGCGGTCATATTACAATTTCGACTACTTATATATCGGTTTGCAAGCGCGCAAAGAAACTTTGTATTTTTATTTTTGCTAATAAATCTTTTGTCAAGTTTATCTTTACATTTCGTCTTTATTATCCTTTTATTTTTTGCCTTATAGATAGAGCTTCTTTTTAGCTACTTTTATTATCAATTTCGAAGTTTTAGTTTAAAATTAAATTTAAGTAAGAATGACTTAGCATACATTTTTTTGCTAAAGTTGGATGATATATTATTTGTTTAAATATTTAATTATATGCAAGAGAAACTAATCCTAGATGAGTATTGATATGATCCAGGCAAGGGAAATCTGAATGAGGTATAGTTAACTAATAAATTATGTGTATTTAGTATCTGTTTTATAATAATTGCGGAAATCAACATGCTAATTTTTATAATTAGTAAGGATTACAGTAACTTATTTTAAAATGAACGTAAAACGAAAACATATTGTGATAATGTAGAAATTTGCTTTGATTAATAAATATTCATATGATTATGATTTCGATAGTGCAGTTTTAAACAATTTCCAAATGTGTTATTGTAAACAATAAATTTCTATATTCTTTATTATTTTCTTATACATAAGTTAAAGAATACAAAAAATTTAAATACTCTGCGCAATAAGTGTTGGTAAACAGTGAGACAAAAAATGAAATTTTTGCTTGCACCAGTATTTTTTAGATTTCGTACATGCATAAAATTGAATAAACGTGAAACTGGTTTACAAATACCAATACGCTGTATTAATTTCCAATTTTAGTATCGCTGACGTACCCCAACACAGAGTAGAACGAGACGATGATAATCGCTTCTTTGTCAGTACCGAGATCGTAATCACATCTAAAGTATTTACCTAATTTTTCAATATCCGGTACCCATTCTTCATATCTGACCTGACTCATGTCGTCCAAATTGTAAACACCCTATAGATTGCAAAAAATTCAAGAGAAATTACATATATTTATCACTACCCAGTTATAAAAATTCCATAAAACCCAATAGAAAGGGCGCAAAAAGCGTATAAAATTGTATTAGGTTTCTGCACCCGGCTTTATTAGATGTTATGGGACTTTTTCCACTGGGTGTTTATTAATTCCTTAAGTTAAAAATTGTAAAATTGTGTTTGAAGATTTATTCTTTACATATACTTTAGAAAATAATAAATATGGTTACCTTCTTGATGCACTGATCACCAAGCGGAAATTTGTCAATTACGAACTTTGGCAAACTGTCGCGAAATTTATCCTCTTTACAAAGGTAGATGGAGTTTTGCAAAATCAGTTTTTCATCGCCAAACGTTGAATTTGTTGCGTAAACCACGTTATTTACCTGCGGTCGTCATAATAAATTAAATGATAGTCAATTATATTATTTGAGCGCAAGTAAATTGTGCATCCACTTACTTTAATATCTTCTGGCAGATCTTTTATGACGTCCCAGTGCAAGTGTATGTTGTTGAATGTTTCATTGTGCTTGTAAATATCGTACGACAGCGCTCTGTTGTAAGTTGGATTCGAGTACCGTATTTGAGTTCGAACCACTTTAATCTAAAAAATAAATAAATAAATAAATAAATACATATATTAGTGGAAAATTGAGAATAAATGTTATTGTTTAATTTTTTAATCGACGCGTGCATTCTATTTTCTTTTAATGACTAACAAGGAAATGCTGCTGAAAATGTACTATCAAAGTGGATTAATAAAAATTAAAATGCAATCTTCAATCCTGAATTTAATAGTATATTACGTAACAAGGGAGGTAAAATAGAAATGGTCCCAGATCGCACGTAAATTGGCATCCGACAAACGTGTGATCTGAGGCATTCTTTTTTACTTCCCATCCCTATTGAAAGAGTCTTATAAAACTCCATAAAATGGTGCAAAAACAGCATAAAACCTGACAAATAATTTATCGGATTTTATAAAATTTGCAAAGTTTTATAGTATTTTATAAGATAGTTTCCACGGGGATGTTATATTTTTCGGCCTAGCGAGGCGGAAATCGTAACCTTTTCCATCGGGCGCCGGGAGGAAAGGTTATGGTTTCCTCCCGCTAGGCTGAAAGTTTAATTATAAATAGCAATATTTATATTTCTTAGGAAATCCGAAATGCTTCTTTTCTTTGCAAGAGACGCTTAGTGCGAAATTAGTGAACTTACTTGAGGCTCCAAATCGGAACACCCATACTGCTGCGCCAAAATTGTCAGTGCGGCAAAAATAAAATAAAAACTGCAAGCTTTTCCCATCTTGATCTTGCTTTTTCAACAGTCTCGAGGCTTGCACACTGAACGAAACGCTGCTTCTTGCGATTTTTTTAACGGTACTATCGATATGCCAGTATTTATAACAAGTCGTCGCAGCATAACAATGATGCCTTGATTACAATCATTAATAACAAATTTCTGTTTACGACGAAATACGCATGAGAGACTCTCAAATAATTAATTGCAATCGCGGCACGTTGTCATCGGCTGCAAATCGATTTTGAATGTAAAAACTTTTGTAGCACTTAGAATCGAGTTATTCAAGAAAGCGGTGGATTGTTCGGTTGTCGGACGATTTACCAAAGTGAGTTATAGCATCTTTCAAAAGTTCGGGAAGTACATTTAATTTTTAAAATACAGATAATAATAACACATTACTTTCAGATAATTATAATTTTACGAAAAAAACAATAGAAAGAAAAATTATTTGAAAATAGTGCCGGGAGCTTTTAAAATATGACTTGTACATTTTGAAAAATGTTCTTTTTTCGATAAAAAGTGTGTTTGGAAACCTTTAAAGTTTTCTATTTTAAAACAGGAAAAATACGCTATATTTAACAAAATAACAAAATCAACGCGAATAACGGTATTCATGTTAAGCTATTTTTTAATTATAAATATAAAGTGCAGACCGAGTTCTTTTACAAATATTCCTAAACGGTATTGTGAATTATATAATTTACAAATTCGATATCCTTGCATTTGAGTTACGAACCTTTCTATAAAAAATTCTTCTACAAGAATTTATCCTATAATAATTTCTCCTACAAGAATTTCTCCTACAAAAATTTCTCCTACAAAAATTTCTCCTACAAAAATTTCTCCTACAAAAATTTCTCCTACAAAAATTTCTCCTACAAAAATTTCTCCTACAAAAATTTCTCCTACAAAATTTCTCCTACAAAATTTCATCCTATAAGAATTTTTTTATACAAAAATTTCATGAGAAATTTTTATAGCAGAATTGTACGCACGAATGTATAAAGTCGGAATTTTGGGATGGTTACAAGTAGTACGTATTACGTTTGTAAAGTTTCAAGTAGCTTTGCTTCTATTATTTCTTTTAATTAATTTTCTAATTTTATTTTTTAATTACGTTAGGGGATATATACAAGGTTGCCTTTATTTCAGATGCATTTCCGTCAATTTCATTTTACAATGCTATTAAGGTAGTTCAGTCACTCAAAAATCACTTTTTCATAGAAATCTTTGAAATTATCAGAAATTGTTCGTAAGACTGTTCTTTATAAGTGTACAAAATTTCGATATAGGAAGCGTGATAGGAAAACTCACAATTGGACTCGAAAGTTGAGACATTTAACATAGGAAGCATAGGACGAAGCTTCTTTTAAAGAACACTTTCTTCAAATACAAATGTAATTTTTCATATGATCTTTTAAAAAACGAACGTTTTTCAATGTCAAACGTTCAAAGTAGAGCGCTTATGCTATTAGTATATCTATATTGTACTACCGGCAAACGTAAAATATATATTAAAGTTTATTCTTTTACATTATTCCACATTATTTATATTACTTATTCTTGTTTCAATGTGTTATTTCATATGCACTGTCGTCAATTTTGCTTTACAGCACCAATGCTCTTAATATAAGGAGCCTCTATAATTTTCGTGCGGTACTGTGTCGACTACATGCGGGCAATAAATCATAAGCCAAATACTGAGTTTCAAACAAGGCGTTGGGTCTCATTTCTTGGTGGTAGGTATCAACGTGTTAAAAGTGGGAAATCCCGAGGAAATCCTCTACATCTGCTTTTCCGAACTCATAAAAGCTCTATTGTTTTATGGTGTCGACTGTAAGGACTCACAAACTCCAAAGGTCCCAACGCAAAGACTATACAGCACGTTTAGTTTTCAAAAAGAATCGTACCAGATGTTCGCCTTTTTAACGTGACTTTCGCTTCTCTTCCTGGATTTTCTAGTTACTCCTATGTCAGTACTAAATTTCTGGAAAATATCAGACCTCTTATATAAGGTTCACCTTAACTACGTTGAAAAGATATTAAAAAAAAGTTTAAAATGAAAAAAAAAAATGAGTTTTAAATAAAACCCAATCAATTAAATAATAGTTTATAGAGGTTGTATCTAAAGTACTATATCGAGGGATCCCTGTTATTTTTATCAGTTTTTGTCAAGTTTGTTTTTTACATTCTCTGTTTATTATCTCTATATTTTTTGCCTGACAGATGCAGCCTCTTTTTATTACAAATTTCGAAGTTTCAGCCTGAAATTAGATTTAAATTTATGTAATGCATCCATCAATCAATAAGTAAAAAATACATGGAGGTTTCATTGTAGTCAGTATTTCTCGTGATGTGATTGGTCTAGCTGTAGATGTTATTTCGTTTTTCAATTGTTTGTTGTGACACTATTTTTAAAGCTAAACTACATTTCCTTGGAGCGCGCGCCTATTCTAGTTTAATTAAATGATTAGCAGTAGAGAAAGAGTAATTTTCGATTTTCTTATTTGCAATCAGTGAAAATTAATCATTAATTTTTATATACATATATAATTATGTATAATTATGTATGCCATAATTATATATAATTATGGTCTGAAAGCCAATTGAAAATTCAAATCTCGCGCCATAATATAGCAGTCAAAAAAACAATTAATTGGCTTATAAGGAAGAGTATATAAATGAAATATTAGAAAACTCCGAGATACTTGCCCTCTGCTAGTTACACGATACTTTGATGAGAAAAGCTTGAATTTTGTAAAGAAATCATACTATTCAAGCTTTTCTCGTCGAGATATTATTTAGAAGGACTTGGCATTTTATAAAATGATAGATGATTATCTAACGGAGGGCAAGTATTGCGTGCTCTTTCGATATTTCATTTATCCTCTTTGTTATAAAAAAAATTAACTGTTTTTTCGTCTGTTACATTATGGCGCGAAATTTGAATTTTTAATTGACTTTTGTACCCGCTTAAATTACTTAATAAAATAAATTATGTAAATAATTAAATTCTATAGGCATTTTATTTACATATACTTTATAATTTTCAAAAGAATATATTTTCAAATAAAACAGATGCCTTTGTTACCGCTAGAGGAAAAGAAGGGAATTCATCGTCACCGCAAATTCAATTGAAATGCGAATAAAATCCGCAAGGTGGTTGCAATGTCTATTTTGCTGAAAGTTCGGAGGGGATCACGGAAGCGGCAAAACAGTATTATTTATGTACCGTGTATTGCGCTGAACGTAGTCTGAGTAATGAAATAAAAATGTACGGTTCTTATCGAGTTTTATTAATTTTCATTGCTGAACTCTTACTAATTCGTGGTGAAAATGACCGAAATTGCGAGGAAATCAGATGGTCCTATACCGATTGTGCTCTGGCATGGCATGGGTAAGCGAGTACAGTTATAACTTGAAATGGATGAAATCGTCGAACTCGCGAAACTTGCTTGAGTAACGAACTTTATGTAATTTTATTACTTGATATCTCTAATCAAGTTTTTTGTGAAAGTGTCTTTTTCATTCGTTGATTTATTCAGATTTTCATACTGTTTGTGTCCGATGCAATTATTATTATTATTTTTAATTTACTTTGATAAAAATAAAATAAATTAATCATTTTTATAATGGATTAATTAAATGAGAAAATTTTCATTCACTAAATTTTTTATTTTTATCATCCACTGAACAATTATTTCAGTGGAATTTTTCTGACATGTAATTACAGTTCATTGTTTGTATTAAATAGGTGACAGTTGCTGCTTCTCATTCAGTTTAAATACAATAAAAACAATCTTAGAAGAGAACATCCCTGGAGTTTATGTAAAATCTATTAAAATTGGTGACAGTCTTGTAGAGGTTTGTATTGTAATTGCAATCTTGCAAAATACTATTTACCAGAGAATAATAAGTTGTATGTAACATTTGCAGGACGTTGAGAACAGCTTCTTCATGAATGCAAATGATCAAGTACAACAAGTATGTGAAGATCTGGAAAACGATACAGCTCTGGCTAATGGTTATCATGCCATTGGTTTTTCGCAAGGAGCACAATTTTTGTAAGTTAAACTAGTATTAAAAAAAAAAGATGTAATAAAATAGTAATCTAAAATGATTTTTTTTTCAAGGAGAGCAGTTGCTCAAAGATGTCCAAATCCACCAATGCGAAATCTTGTATCTCTTGGTGGTCAACATCAGGGAGTGTACGGACTTCCAAATTGTGCATCACTAGCTCCTTTCATTTGTAATAATTTACGTAAAATATTACACTATGCTGCTTACACAAAGTAAGAATAATTTAAATTAAAATTTTTTGCTATAGTTTGATAATTCATTATTTATTAAAAATATTTAGATACATGCAAGAGAAACTTGTGCAAGCTGAGTATTGGCATGATCCACGCAAGGAAGATGAATATAGAAAAAACAGTATATTCTTAGCAGACATTAATAATGAAGTTAATCTGAATGAGGTACATCTAAATAATAAATTATGTGTATTTAATATCTATTTTAAAATAATTACTAAAATCAAAATGCTAATTTTTATTATCATTTTTAAGGATTACAGAATCAATTTGAAAAAATTAAAGAATTTAATTCTTGTGTTATTTGCTAATGACACTATGGTTCAACCAGTAATTTCTGAGTGGTTTGGTTTTTATAAACCAGGTCAAGCTGAAGAAGTGCAAGTAATGGAGGAGACGCGTCTTTACACTGAGGTAGTATGAAGTATTTGTTATTGTCACTTAATAATGTTCCACTGACTAAATTTTATAAACAAATGTTTACAGGATCGATTGGGATTGAAAGAAATGCATGCGCAGGGTAAAGTGCACTTTGTATGGATAGAAGGAAATCACTTGCAGTTTAGCGAACAGTGGTTCACTGACGAAATTATTAAAAAATATATGATTTAATCTGCATTGATTGGAGCAAAGCGATAAAACTATTGAGTTAACAATTATATAATAGACTTGTTAGTAAGACACAAAGATTTTTTAAAGAGTGATCTTTTTGTGACCAAAGAATGAGTATGTAACTTGAAAAAATATTGTGATAATGTAGAAATTTGTTTTTATAATGTAATTATAATTCTTACAGTACAATTTCCAAATGCATTATTGTAAACGATCACTTTTTATATTTTTTATTATTTTTTTATACGTACTTTATAAAAAATGTAAACATTTCAAAATACTTGTAAAATTTAAATACTCAGCGAAAAAAATGTAAGTAAGGTGATACAAAAAATGAAATTTTTGCTGGTATCACTATATTTTATATTTCGTACATGTATACAATTAAATAAACGTGAAACTGGTTTACAAATACCAATACGCTGTATTAATTTCCAATTTTAGTATCGCTGACGTACCCCAACACAGAGTAGAACGAGACGATGATAATCGCTTCTTTGTCAGTACCGAGATCGTAATCACATCTAAAGTATTTACCTAATTTTTCAATATCCGGTACCCATTCTTCATATCTGACCTGACTCATGTCGTCCAAATCGTAAACACCCTATAGATTGCAAAAAATTCAAGAGAAATTACATATATTTATCACTACCCAGTTATAAAAATTCCATAAAACCCAATAGAAAGGGCGCAAAAAGCGTATAAAATTGTATTAGGTTTCTGCACCCGGCTTTATTAGATGTTATGGGACTTTTTCCACTGGGTGTTTATTAATTGCTTCAGTTAAAAATTGTAAAATTGTGTTTGAAGATTTCATTTTTTCATATACTTTAGAAAAGAATAAATATGGTTACCTTCTTGACGCACTTTTCACCAAGCGGAAATTTTTCAGTTATGAACTTTGGCAAACTGTCGCGAAATTTATCCTCTTTACAAAGGTAGATGGAGTTTTGCAAAACCACTTTTTCATCGCCAAACGTTGAATTTGTTGCGTAAATCACGTTATTTACCTGCGGTCGTCATAATAAATTAAATGATAGTCAATTATATTATTTGAGCGCAAGTAAATTGTGCATCCTCTTACTTTAATATCTTCTGGCAGATCTTTTATGACGTCCCAGTGCAAGTGTATGTTGTTGAATGTTTCATTGTGCTTGTTAATATCGTACGACAGCGCTTTGTTGTAAGTTGGATTCGAGTACCGTATTTGAGTTCGAACCACTTTAATCTAAAAAATAAATAAATAAATAAATACATATATTAGTGAAAAATTAAGAATAAATGTTATTGTTTAATTTTTTAATCGACGCGTGAATTCCGCTTTCTCTCAACGACAAAAAAAAGGAAATGCTGCTAAAATGCAGTATTAAAGATGATAAAGAAAAATTAAAATGCAATCTTCAATCCTGAATTTAAATATACATTTTAATTACGTTGATTACACTTTAATTCTTATTATTTCACTTTAATATTGCATTTCTAGTAGGAGTATTTTGCTACGAATTTATAACAATTTACAACAAAACGGAGCATATAAGTATCCCCAGGTTCGGAGCTTAGGCTCGCAAAATCACGAAAATTTAATTATAAATAGCAATATTTATATTTTTTTAGGAAAATGAAAGTAAAACGAAAAAATATTGTGATAATGTAGAAATTTGCTTTGATTAATAAATATTAATATGATTATGATTTCGATAGTGCAGTTTTAAGCAATTTCCAAATGTGTTATTATAATAAATTTCTATATTCTTTATTATTTTCTTATACATAAGTTAAAGAATGCAAAAATTTCAAATAACTTGTATAAAATTTAAATACTCTGCGCCATAAGTGTAGGTAAACACTGAGGCAAAAAGCGAAATTTTTGCTTGCACCAGTATTTTTTAGATTTCGTACATGCATAAAATTAAATGTACGTGAATGATAGATTGAAAATAAATGTTATTGATTAATTTTTTAATCAATGCGTACATTCTATTTTCTTTTAATGACAAACAAGGAAATGCTGCTAAAAATGCACTATCAAAGTGGATTAATAAAAATTAAAATGCAATCTTCAATCCTGAATTTAAATACATTTTAATTACACGTTCATTCTTCAATATGCAAGAAATCCAGTATTTTACTAAGAAATTTAGTACAATTTAAAACAAAAACGGAGCATATAAGTATCCCCGGGTTGGGAGCTTAGGCTCGCAAAATCACGAAAATTTAATTATAAATAGCAATATTTATATTTCTTAGGAAATCTGAAATGCTTCTTTTCTTTGCAAGAGACGCTTAGTGCGAAATCAGTGAACTTACTTGAGGTTGTAAATAGGAACACCCATACTGTTGCGCCAAAAATGTCAGTGCAGCAAAAATAAAATAAAAACTGTAAGCTTTTTCCATCTTGACTTTCAACGGTCGAGGCTTGCACGGTGTATGAAGGCAACACTGCTTCTTTCGACTTTTTTAACGGTACTATCGATATCGTCAGTATTTAAGAAGTCGTCGCAGCATAATAAAGTTGCCTTGAGTATAATAATTAATAACAAAATCGAAAGCGGTGAAATCACCGCTCAAAAGTTCGGGAAATATATTTAATTTGTACAGTATAGATAACAATGGTATATTACTTTTTGATAATTATTATAATTTTCAGGAAAAAAAACAATAGAAAGATGAAGTGTTTAAAAATAGTTGAGGGAGCTTTTAAAACATGACTTGTAAAAAATACGCTATAGTTAACAAAATGACAAAATCAACTAGAATAATGATATTCAAATTAGTATTATAAATGTTCCTAAACAGTTTTGTAAAAATAATTTACAATTTACATCCTAATATATTATTTATACTATTTAAATATATTTATTTTTATTGACGTATACTATACACATAATTTTACGTGATTATTTCAGAACCCTTGACACCCATTATAATCTCCATCATGAAGCACACTTTAAACTCTCAATTTTTCATTCCCCGCCGAGACAATTTTCAATACTACTAATTCGTATGAGGCACTTGGAAAAAAAATACTTGTAGGCGTATTTCTTTTTTCCACGCGTACGTACGTGTACATGTATACAAATATTCCACATATACCCCCCAAGAAACTTAGCATACGGCGGGAGTGGAGCTTGCAGGCAGGGATGGTGGCCATGAGAAAAAAGGCGGTCGCGCGGACCACCCGCGCTCCCATTAAGAAAATTGCATTAGTCCGCTTTGTGAGGGTGCGTTTACGCACGGCCGAGCCCCTCCTCTCCAGTCGTCGTTTCATATCCCTCGCGATTGTTATCGCATGCGCAGGTATCTACGGTATTTTTCCGCTGATATACACATCAGATTCACATGGAGTATGAATTCGATATCCTTGCATTTGAGTTACGAACCTTTCTATAAAAAATTCTTCTACAAGAATTTTTCTTATATGAATTTTTCCTACAAAAATTTCACCTATAAGAATTTGTTATAAGAATTTCTCGTACAAGAATTTCTCCTACAAAAACTTATCCTACAAAAATTTCACCTATAAGAATTTGTTATATAAAAATTTCATGAGAACTTTTTTAATTGCGTTAGGGGCTATACAAAACTGCCTTTATTTCAGATGCATTTCCGTCAATTTCATTTTATAATTTTCAACAAAGTAGTACCGAAACTCCAGATGAGAAAGAAGAAAAAAGTCTTTTTATGAGACTATTTTAAAAACCTCAGAAGATTTAAAGTCTTTTTGTGGTATATTATCTGACAAAAGGTTTGAGTAAGATGTTTGTTTAAATGAATAAAGTTTTGTAATTATACACATATTTTTTTTTGTATTTATATACATTTTATTGTAATTATATAAAACTTTTACATCAAAACAGTTTATATTTACTTTTATTATAATTTATGTTTTATTATATTGATAAATTATAAATGCTAGTTAATAATTAAAATATTCATAACTTGCCAGAATGCATAGTTAAAATATTAATAAAGCTTGTTCCTAAGCTAGGATTCAGTGACTTTGTCCGGTCAAACTTTTTTTCCTTATCCCTCTGCAAATGGCAAAATTGTGAGATGGGTACAGCTTTGTACATATCAATTGCTGTACTTTTTAATTTTCCCCATTCTTGCTTGATGTCAGTGCAAGTAGCCTCTTCAATTTGGCAAGCTGGAGTTCTGCAGAAAGATAATTAATAATTTACATTTCATAGATGGCCATAGGAGGGCGCGACCGAGGTCTCGACAAGGCGAATTGCTTTTGTGTACTTGATGCAATGGGCGAAGAGAGGAGAAAAAATGGGAATACGGATTTTTTCTGCGCATGCATTTGTTTCACGCTTCGCTTTTATCTCGCGCAGGCTTCGCGGACCACTGCCATTGTGCGGAGACTCGCGTAGACCGATGGGTAAATGCAGTTTTTTATGAGCCGCGGGGAAAAAAGGCTGCAGTCGCTTCGTATCAATGCTAACAGTATAACATCGCGTGATTATAGGTATGCACTCTTTTTTTTTCAAATCATCCCTCACCCCTTTTTCATTACTTTTCGATGATGTGAATGTAAAAATTTTTGCTTTGCGTTATTGATTTCGGTAGTCAGGTATAGCCGCTCCCACAAACAAAAAAAAATACCTTTCAATTCGGAGACGAAAATTAGTTCCAAGAAGATACGTAAATTTTTTTTTTCATGGTTAAATTATTTTCTTAGCTCAATGAAAGTCACATTTTTATTCTATGTTCTAATTGGAAAAATAAAATTTTTAAGTCTTCTATTTTATATTCAATTCAATTTGTCCCTGATAAATAAATAACACAGTTGAAAAGTAAATTAATGTACTATGATATCCTTTGTATTTTACGTTTATATATATTTTCTTTCGATAACGTACATAAAAACGGAGGGGTGTGCACATAAACCGAACTGTATTACAAGATGAAATGATATTCCTAAAATCGAAGCTTCTCCCGCATTATTTGCTTTTCAATTTCTCGCAAATACAAAATAAGACTTTTCAGCTTCCACAAGAAAAGAGCCGATGAGGTTGTGCCAAATAAATATCATTTTGAATTTCCGTTTTCTTCGCCGATAAAAAAAAGTTTTATCAGCGAAATTTTTGTTGACTATTAAAAACTATACAACGTAGATATCTTATACTTTGCAGCTCTTTTCCATGTGAATTAAAATATATTAAACTAACAAAAGCACCGAAATCAAAAGATAACAAAAGAGTTAGGTCTTATCTTTTCCACGTTATATCTATTATGTCCAATTGTGTCTGCGACTTATTTTTATTGTTTTTGCAAAAACTGATCATCAAAAAAAACTACATTATAGACTATAAATGCGTATTTTAATTTTGTTAATTAAGAATTTAAGAAAAGACATTTTTTATATACAACCCTCGACAAAAACAAAAAAGTATGTTTTAAAATAAAGATCGTGAACCTTCTTTCAAGATTGTAACATTTTTTATTAGAGGTACACTATTTTAAAAAATTGAAAATGTCAAATATGTGCTTCTGTACAATGTCTATGTATTTACATAATTTGCAATAATAAAATTATAATAACTATTGCATATAATTTATACATATTTTATACATTTAAAAAAAAAAACAAAAATTTTCTAAATGGATATTAAAATCTAAGTATTCTTTTATTACTTTCTTTCGAATGTATAGAAAGAGGCAAGTCTAAATAGTGTTTGCTAAATATTCTTAAATATTTGTTTAAATCTCAGAAACTATACAACGCAGACATCTTAAATATTGCAGCTTTTTTCCACGTTAATTAAACCATGTTTAACCAGTGAAAGTACTGAAATCAATCGATCATAAAAAGTCATGTTTAATATTTTTTAAGTAATTATTTTTACTATATTTTCTTTTTATTATGGTGCTCATATTATAATAGAATACAAATTATTCGGTTACGATTTCTTTTCTTTTTAATTTATTGTTTTTTTTTTCTCTCAAACTGTTCGTCTTGATGAAGCGACGAAAAACTCCGGAGTAAAGTAGCTATCGATTAAGTATCGTTAGCGATAACAATTAGCGAAATTCTAAGACAATGACACGATTCACACGCCTTTTTTTTTTAAAGAAAATTGAACACATTTGTCTTAAATTGGTCGTCTTGATTGTTCTTTAAATTTAAAGCAGTGAAAATATAACTTTTTACAGTGATTGCATTTTCCACTAAATAGCTAATGAATTAACACTATTTTATTAGTGATTCTAATTTAACTAACAAACGCAGTTGGTGAATCATTCATTACCTTCACAATGAAAATTTTTTACCTACAAAATCAATGAATGCTTCACCGACTTTATTAGCGAGTTTTGTACACTTTATTAAAAAAACAGCTTGTAGTCACTATTAAAACAATAAATTTAGTAGTCCCGCATAATGATGATTCACTATTTAAGACGATGACACAATTCACGCGTTTTTTTTAAAGAAAATTTACCAACTTTTTCTGAAATTGGTCGTCTTGGTGAAGCGACGACCTGCACGGAAAAGTAGCTATCAGCCATGGTAACAATAGGTAAGGAAATCCGAAGGCAATTACGCGATCGAGCTGGAAAGGCAGTCGCGGCGGACGACGCATTAATGAGTCGCACGGTGCTCGGCGTAGTGTTGCTTAGGGCTGCAAAACAATGGCGCATTGTGGCGAGGAACCGTCCGGTCGAAAGGCTCCTTCTCCCCCTTTCGTCTTCTCGATAGGGAAGGCTGCAAAAAAAAACTGTGCCAGATCATCCACATTTTCGTTGGATTTTCCAGAAAGCAAGTAATAACGCGCTCATTGAAGCGGCAATATTCAGCGAGGAAAAAGTTTACAAATTCTGTGTACGTGACAACTTTATTTTTCATTTGATCTTTATTATGAATGCGTGCAATCCTTTGCAATCTGTACAATTTAAAAAAAACCTTACTGCTGTCCAGGTCTCGGGCAAACAAAATCAGAAGGGAAATTTTTGTAATAAAATGCTCTAATGAAAAAAGAAGAATGGTAGGACTATTAAAAATTTAATAAGTCGTTATGGTTAACGACCAAACTAAAAGTTCCTACTTAAATTTCTTATGTAATCGGTACTGAAACGTGAAAAATTACCAGATTTTACTTCTAAAAAAAAAGCAAAAATCGTATACGTACAGGCAGAAATTTTCAGCTTAAATAGAGGCGGTTTCGGTCTCAGTGCACAGCAACAGGAATTTATTTGATCGCGCTTCTGTGTTTTTACTGTGATGGCGAGAGAAAGGAAAAAGTAGGAATCCGGATTTTTTCCACGAGTACATTTGTTTCGCGTTTTGCTTTTAACTCTGATCATAAAGAGACCAACGCTATTGTGCATAGACACGCGTAGGCCAATCGATAAATCATGAAATCTTTACGAAAAATGGATTGAATCGCACAATCACAACTGATTAAACGCATTCTTATTTATTATTTAATTTTATTTCTCCTTGGCATTTCAAAATATGTTATAAATTTAGGTAATCTTTCTGATTTGAACAAGTTGGTTAAAATTATATTAAATAAGTTTGTAAAATATCGCACGTATCAATCAATTTTATCTCTTTTATATTAGACTTTTATTTTTCTTTCCCTCGGATCACATAAAAAGAATAATATCAGGCATCAGCCGAATAGTATTACAAGATGAAATGATATTCTTGAAATCGAAGCTTCTCCCGCATTATTTGCTTTTCAATTCCTCGCAAATACATAAGACTTTTCAGCTTCCGCAAGAAAAGAGCCGCCGAAGTTGAATGCGATAAGCGCAATTTTAAAGTTCCCTTTCCTTTACCAATGAAGAAAAATAACTTATTTGCAGATTTGTTGATTATTAAATTTGAAGAGAAAAAAGATTTAGATTTAATTCCAAGATATTATTAAAATTTGTTGTAAATTCCACACTAACAACATTTAATATAAGCGATAACAATTAGTAAGAAATAATTAATTATAGTAGTAGATGTAAAAGGCAGCAATTGCTTGCAAATTCTAATTTTACATAATCGAATCAGATTTTACGTACAGACACGTGTACGATCGTTATCCCGTGAAATCGCACATTGACTGTATAGAAAAATCATTTTCCGGATGCGAACTGCACGGATACGTTTGATAATTATAATATAAGAAGGATAATTATGCAAACAGTTTACAAAATCTTCAAAGCTCTCGTCATTACTCTTCCATTACCCAAATTGCATAGAAACAACTTCTTCCAATATATATATTTTTTTATATATTAGTAAAATCCAGTGCGCTTCGTACGCTCAATGTTCTCTTTACGCTGTTTTTTCTAACCAGTTCTTCTAAATAATACATTCTGATTTTTAGTTAAAATAATATCATAGCGATATTTTATTTTTGAACAAATTTAATTAATAAAAACTACAGTTAAAAAGTTTGTTACATTTAATACAATACTTATCTCATTAAATTGTTTAATGGAAAACTCAAATCTTTAAGAATTAAACTTTGACGTCAAAAGAAAATGTGTTCCTAAATTTTTCGACCAATTACATTCATGAATTATACTTAAATGTTTCAAAACAAAAACCATTACTTTTTTAAGATACGAGCAAAATTGAGCGTGCTCAAGTTCCTTTCTTTACTGTTTATTCCGGGTTCATTTTTGAGCTTAGAAATTTTGAATTTCAGCGCCATTCCGGAATATACGCACGAACCAATCAAGTTCACGTTTTCGAGGCTTCACAACATCCGGTCATCACTTTTTTAAGAGAAGACTACGAATCGGTAAATACAAGAGTAATCGTTTGCACGATCTCAAACACTTAAAAAACAAAATCAGTCTAACATCCCCTCAAAGACACACAGAAGCTCAAAATCTCGACGCGCCTATACCCAATTAACAGACTCGATTGGATCTCCAATGCAGCAGGAAAAAGTCATCAGTGGCCTTCGCATGCAAAGTTCTAAAAATCCGGCGCATCCCACTCGGGCTAATTAGAAATCAGTTGTCGCGTCCGCGGAATTTTGACGGCGGCGGTGAAGGGGTGGGCGAGCGGAGGCATTTGATAACTCGCGGATAGGCTCGCGCGCGCTCGCGTCGTCGCCGTTGTTCCCTCGAAAAGCCCGAGACAATGGCCGCAGGAGGGAGAAAACAAAACCTGCAGAGCAGAGCGAACGAACCGTCTCGTGCTCCACATATCCTCTCGGCAATTCGCTAAACAAACGCGCCCGAGCTCGGGCGCGCTCCGTTTTCTTTCTCCGCTCCCCCACCCCACTTTTTTCGCCGATACCCGTGGAGAGCTTTCAGAACGGTTGCGGGTGCATACGAACGCGTAATGAGCCAGCCGAATGCATGTGCGCGAGCCGCTGGCTTTTTCCGTTGTGCCTATACCCCTCCTCCCGCTATCCTTCGCTATTGCGGGGGCTTATTACGTCGATCCTCGGTATTGTGGTTTCAGGACGCGACGATCGCTGGATTGTTGCCTGACGATCGAATTTTTTCATAGTGCGCCGATAGGCAGTACTTGCGGTTCTTGGATTACCAACTTTGTATGTGCTTGCGCTGGTTTATGCTTATATTACAAATTAAATGATAATGTTTAATATTACTGTTTAGCTATCAAGCTTTAAGGTTTATTGAAAAGTGCCTATACTCCTCCTCCCACTATCCTTCACTATTGCGGGGGCTTATTACGTCGATCCTCGGGTATACGGAGAAAAATGTTACACTAAAAATTACTATATTTTTTAGCAATTGAATGACACATTTGTAATGTGAGAAAAATTATTATGTTTTATTCGAAAATTTAATATCATTTTAGTAAAAATTAATAAATATTTGTTTAATTTTTACTATGCATATAGTAAATTTTAAAATAAAATATTTCGCAGAGCTTTTTTTAAACAAAATTATATAAACAATTGCTCAATTAGATTCAGTTAAAAATTAGAGTGATTATTTATATCTCATAAAAATTACCGATGTTTGCGAACCCTCGATAACGTTTTTTCGATTATCGATTATTTTAATAAACCTAATGTACAAAATTATGGATTGTCGTTACATCTTCTTAATTACACTCATACACATAATTCAAACTGCAATCACAGATTGATAGTTGTTTAAAGCTTCATACTATAATACAAAATCAAGTTAAAAGTTAAATCTTAATACTTGATTAAGCAAAATACACTATGTATTTATAGTGTAGTATAATTATTTCAAATAAAAAAAATTTAATAACAAAAAACGTATACATAAAGTAATAATAAGTCTCATCGATGAAGAGCTTGCGCACTGAAAAAAAAATTTGTTACTTTTAATTTAATGTAATAGTACTTATTAAATATTTTATTGAGTCAAAAACTTATTTTTTTGAAGCTACTAAATTTATTTAAAAACATATAAATTCATTTAGTTTTAATGAAATTATTACTTGATTCAAATAAAATTTTAATCAGTACTATTGAAATAAATCATTTCCTTAAAATTAACAAATTTTTTTTCCGTGCGTGAAAAATATTCATCCCACTCAGAACTAATGATAAAAGGAGGGAGAACGGTGACGGGGGGCGAAAAGCGCGAAAAATCGCCCAGAGAGACAAGGTCTGGCGAAATATAGAAGAATATATACCGATTAATGTGTCTGGCGGGGGGAGGGGGGGGGGGCTCACCAGTACAAATGACTGCCGCCGAGCTCGCACATAATCATCACGAAATTTGACGGGTGGCGCGATACACGTTACCGGTTCCTCTCTGACGTGTCCCTCCTCACTCGCTTCGGATATATAATAAGCCTTGGGCCATATCCACCGTTGGGCTTGTACAGCACGGTACCGACGGTGATATGGCACCTGTCAGCGAGCGGCGGCCTCGCAACAGAAAACGGAATCTACTCACCGAGAGACCAATTTAGTAATTTCAATTATAAGTATAATTAGCTCAATAGTGATTGTTAAATATTTCTTTGAGTCAAGTAATTATTTTTTTGAAATTACTAATTTTATTTAGAGATAAGTTAATCAATTTTATAGTTAAAAAAAATGTTAGTTAATTCAAACGAATATTTAACCAACAATAATGTACGAAGAGAAATGTTATACAGTAAAATTGCTATGTTCCGTAGGAATAGTGGGAGGTCCTCGACTTACGATGACTTATACTATAAAATATAGTAAATATTGCGATGTACATAATAATTTCTACTATGTACAAAGGAATTTTTACTATGTTTTCTAGTAAAAATCGTCATAGGACGAATATGTCCCACTGTTCCTATAAGGAATATAGTACTTTACTAGAATTTTTTTCCGTGCGCAAAGATGACAACCTACCCCAAGTAACCAAGTAGAACGTTCTCTTAGCTGATCATATACCGAGAGGCCATATATCGGCAGATTTTTGTGTTTTTTAGCTCGTAAATTCCATTTTTATATATGATAATACGTAAAATAAAATCAGTCGAAAATGTAATTTTTTTATACTTTTTTATGTAAGCAAATCTTACTTTTACATGCAACTTACTATCTGCGGCGTTCTCGTACAATAATTGTGAAATGCAAAGGCAGTAATTTTTTTTATACTACTCGGAAAGAAAAATCTAAGTATTTTACTAGAATCCATATGATTGTAATTTAGGAAAAAGTTCCTTATATTATTATAGTACAATTTCATACTTCTAAAGTATTTATACATACTTTCAAAGTGTTTAGTACAGTCTTCTAAGATATAAATTATATTATAGTTTTATAGAAAGGAGTACATATAAATATAATTTATTCACATATAAATAAAGTATGTGTGTGGTCCTCCAGGAGCAGAGATGCTATAGAACTGTAAGACGCTTTCCTCCTCCCGTTCTAAAGCTTCCATAGCTTTATTCTACAATTCGCTTACTGCTCTGCAGCTACGCCATATTCGAGTTGCGGCACTTCAAAAAAACGTAAACCGTCAACTGTTTCACGGTGTTCACACTATTTTCCGATGTTGCTTATAGAATCGCCTTATAGACTGCTTACTTTTTTAATATGAAAAGTCAATCTACTTTAAAAGCTCAAAATCCATGATTATTTGCATGAATTTTCATACTAATAAAGTAACGCTGGTGATAAACTTTACTAGTACCCCCATTCTTTCGATAAAAGTTAGATTTTTCTTTCCGAGTAAGACCACTATGATAAAATAATCGTATATTTTAAAAACGACTTTGATTTAAATTTGTAGATTTACTCTAGAATATCGTTAAAAGAGTGAGTTAAAATCGGCGGCTGCAAAACTGCCGAACCAATGAGAAACGATCTGAAGCTGTATCGACAGTGGGAATATTTTCAGTCGAAAGGAATGAATGGGCTGAAGGGTGGTATTATCCGCCTCCTCGTTCGGCATCTTCATTCTCTGCGGCGCCTCTGCTCACCGAAACAATGAGCCTTGAAAAAGGGAGGCAAGGGAACCCTATGCAATTGCGGCGGTGCACGGCCTGATAGCAGCGGATGCTCCCGCGCAAGCTACGCTATTCCTCTCGTTTTTTATATTCATTTTTTACTGTTTCTATTTTTTTATTGTTTTTTTTTTTTACAAACTTTATTTTATTTCTTTCTCTATAAGTTTTTGTGCAGGTGTTGCTGGATTTTATCGACATTTATATAAATTCTATAGGTTGGTAAGGAATAATTAAATTTGTTTAAGTTTTACTTAACAAAGATTGTTTTTGGTGGGGTATTACTTAATTAATGATAGATGGGGTTTTTAAATTGTAACATTAATCAACTTTAAAGTGCTCTAAACATATTTTTATTGGAATTATACTATATGTCTTCCATCAAAATTACCGTAATTAACTTATATTCGTCCTCATAAGTTTAATGTTAGACTGAAATCATCATCCACGAATGGAACCTGTTACAGTGCAGAAAAAATCTTTTACAAAAACACTGGACTAAAAAAATTGTAAATACATGAGTGGCACAAAGTATAAGAAAAATCAGCGTAAAGGTGTCTGACAGTCAATTCAAAATTTAAAATTGCGTCGGAATATATATCAGATAAAAAAAAACTATTAATTTGCTTGTAACAAAGAGTATAAATGAAATATCGAAAAACGAAGAGATGCTTGCCCTCTGTTAGGTAATTCGATCTATTATATCATTTTATAAAGTTTCAAGTTCATACAACGATGTATCGACGTTAAAAGCTTCAATAATATGACTTTTTACATTCCTCAAGCTTTTCTCTAGGTATTCTTATATGAATTTGAAACTTTATAAATTAGTAAAATTACCTAACGAAGAAGCATTTCTTCGTTTTTTGATTTTTCATTTATACTCATTATTACAGTTGCTGCTAATTATTATCAAATTAATTGTTTTTTCTCATCTACTGCATATTGTGGCGAGAAATTTGAATTTTTAATTGACTTTCGGATCCTCTTAAATCTGAAAATTAGGCTACGCTCCGATCCGCGTGCCTCAGCGGAGCGGCGGTTCGCTTCCTTCGTCTCCTTGTAGCGGTGCGCGCGCGCCGCCACCGCGGAATATGGATCCTGGGCACGGACTGAGGGGTCGGGGGTGGTAGGCTCGGGGCTTTGTCGAAAATTAGCTGCGATGGTAATGGACGAGATCCTCGCGGATCTCCGCCTCTCTCCTCTTTTTATTCTCTCTAGCCTCGCGTACCCCTCTCCCAGCGACCACCCCCGGCCCTCCCCCCCCCCCCACCCACCCAGGCTCCCTTTGCTCGCTCTTTTATCGCTATAGCGATGTCACGTCAAGCATTCGACACAATTTTTTAATATTCTTCTTCCTCTTGTACGATGAGGCTTTTTGTCGGCGTAGCTCCCTCCCACCTCCGCCTGGAAAAAGTTGTTTTTTCTCTCGCTCTTTGTTTCGACGTTCCCTCCCCCCGACCCTTTAACAATGACGGCGCAACCATTGTTATACGAACTGATCGGATCGACACCAGTTGAGAGCCACTGTTGCTGCTTGCGCAACTGCACTAAGGACATTTTCTCTATTCCGCCATATCTTATCATATAATAAATAAAAATGTATTATCTTCTCTTAAAAAAGTGATGACCGGATGTTGTGAAGCCTCGAAAACGTGAACTTGATTGGTTCGTGCGTATATTCCGGAATGGCGCTGAAATTCAAATTTTCTTCAAAAATGAGCCCGGAATAAACAGTAAAGAAAGGAAAAGCGCACTCAATTTTGCTGGTATCTTAAAAAAGTAATGTTTTTTGTTTTGAAACATTATAATTCATGAATGTAATTGGTCGAAAAATTTAGGAACGCATTTTCTTTTGACGTCAAAGTTCAATTCTTAAAGATTTGAGTTTTCCATTAAACAATTTAATGAAATAAGTATTGTATTAAACCTTTTTAACTGTAGTTTTTATTAACTAAATTAGTTGAAAAATTAAATATCGCTACGATATCATTTTAACTAAAAAATCAGAATGTATTATTTAGAAGAACTGGTTAGAAAAAACAGCGTAAAGAGAACATTGAACGCTGGATTTTGCTTGTAAAATAAAAAATCGAGTATTCCGATACTCACTGAACAGTTCCACTTTTAATATCACGTGTACGCAATAGAATTTAGAATTGAAACAATGTTGAATATCACATATAGTCAAGATTTTCAACTCACCATCTTAAAGATAATTTAACCAGTAATCTAAAAAATTGAAATGATCACATCGTAACATACCGGTAAAGACACACTTAGCGATCATTACACACTCAAAGCGATAAGAAATACAAATCTAAGTGCAAAGCCAGCTGCAGACGCGATCTCGAGAAAGCGACGCAAACAAAGCAGTGCATTACAGAGCGAGAAAAAAAATTCTCTTCGCATATAACAAGCGGAAAAGCAGGTAAATAAGAGCCGAGAGCGGAAAAAGTGCGCGCGACGAAAAATCAGCGCCGCGGAAACGCGCGCGTGCAAAAAAAATGCAGAGAGGATGGAGAGAGGAAAAAGCAGCAGCGAGGAAAGAAAGTAGAGAAAAAAAAATCTGCAGGACGGGCGCGGTGGCAAGAGGGTGAGAGAAGAAGAGGCGAAACTGCATCAGAAGTTGCTTTGAGGGGCTGATGGCTTTGCGCTCGGCTTCACGTCGGCCCGACAAAGACGCGGAATAACAAGCTAATCGTACGTGCCTGCCGCGCGCGTGCACACGTAATCGCGCGAGCGAAAAGTAAATGCGTCTCGCCGACTGCTGATGCAGTCGCGGCCGGGGATGAAAGGGCCCGAGAAAGAGCCGAGGTGAGGAGGGGTGCACTCCCTTACTAATAAGAGGATTGTTTTTTTTTCCTCCTCCCTCTCGCTCGCTCCGAATCGTCGTTTTATCGCGTGCCGCTTCGCGCGGTGTATTAATTTTGCGCCGCTTTAATTAGGCGCGCTGCCGCTGATTAACTCGGCCGCGAGGAACTCAATTCGTTTAATGTCGATCCCCTCCGCCCCGAGGGCCTCTCCCGAAGCGCAAATGAGGTTATACTGTGCGGTATGAATGCCCGGCGCGCTCCCGCTTTTAGTGAAATTAACGGACGAGGTTGAAAAAAATTACGCAAATAAAGTGGGGGCCAAAAGAAAGAGGAAAAAAGACCGGCGCTTTGTGAGTGACGAAAAAAAAAACGTTGATCTCGCGAAGCGCCTCTTCGGCGACAAAAGGGCGACGCTCGCTCGTTCCGCGCTGGCAGCGATCGGTTAAAGAATGACGACTCAATCTATTAAGTGATTTGAGTTGGCGCCCGCCGTCGCCGACGGAGCGGACGGGAAAAAATAGCGCCGGAGAATCCCGAAGAAGAGTCGAATAATGATGTATCTCGATGGTCTGCCGGAGCTTATTGGGCTTCACTCGAGAAAATGAATTCTTCCCTCTTTTTTTTCTCTCTCGCTTTCGAGCATCGCGAGCAAGCGCGTCGCGCCTTTTCTAAGTTTTTATTATATCTCTCTCTTTCTCTCCATGTAAATGCTGTCGAGATATTCGAATCGCATTTTGAAGAACTGCACGACCGTTCTTTCATCGAAATCTAATCAATCTAAAATTTACTACGTTAAGATCGTTGCTCAAGTCATTCAGAACTGCTGTAATATAATTTTGGAACATTTTCTCCGTCAGTTTCATCGTAGATAATTAGAAATATTTCTGATAATGTATTCTGCATTATTTGCATTAAATTTAGACCGAGCATTCTATTTTTTAATTTGATATTCTCGTCTCTAATGAAAAGAATAAATAAATTTCAGATATTCTTTTGAAAAGAGACGTACTTCTTGATTTTCTTATCATAAAAACACGTTTATATAAGCTTTCCATAAAAAAGCACATTCGGAATATTTCCCGCGAAGAAAAGCTTATTTAAAAAGTTTTTCCCAGCGAAGCATTCTTTAATTATTGCTCTACTTTTTCTTGCAAATGCCTGAGATGCCTTATTTGTGTTGCAAAAAAATTATTTTTTTCTCGACTGCGCTTACGTGCATTAAAAAAGACTTTAACAAATTTAATTGCTTAAGCGAACTGCACAAAACGAGTTCTTTCCCATAAACAATTGCACTTAACGATTTACTCTATTACCGTACCTGAAAAATTTCCCTGACCATTAAACCAACATGCAATTGTTTAATCAATAAACTGAAAAAAAGGTTGGAAACCATTGTACAGAAATTCCTTTCTTATTTAAGCTCTTCATTTTCTTTTAAAAATACATATACTCGGAAAGAAAAATTGAAGTATTTTACTAGAATCCATATGATTGTAATTTAGGAAAAACTTCTTATACTATATTATAGTATAATTTCATACTTCTAAAGTTTTTATACATATTTTCAAAGTGTCTAGTACAGTCTTCTAAGATATAAATTATATTATAGTTTCATATAGAAAGACATATAAATATAATTTATCCACATAAAAATAAAGTATGTGTATGGTCCTCCAGGAGCAGAAATGCTATAAAACTGTATTCAAAAAACGTCAACCGTCAACTGTATAGAATCGCCTTACAGACTGCTGACTTTTTTAATATGAAAAGTCAGTCTACTTTAAAAGCTCAAAATCCATGATGATTTGCATGAATTTTCATACTAATAAAGTAACGTTGGTGATAAACTCTACTACTACCTCCATTTTTACTATAAATGTTAGATTTTTCTTTCCGAGTACACGCCACATAAAACTTCTAAAACATTTTTGAAAATGTTTTGCTTTATTATTTTTGTTATCGTTATCTCATAAAAATGACAATTACAAACGAGTTAAATATTAATTATAGAAATAATAAAATCTAATTATAGAAATTATAAACGAGTAAACTATAAAGCCAATAAAGTAAGATCAAATCGAATCATCTGTTTATAAAACTTTCGGTCATTCTAATAGAATTTATTACGCAGGTACATACATACTACATGCTATAACGTACACTGACACCCAATAAAAATTCTGGGATTCAAAGTAACGAAAAAAAGATTCTTCCGATAACTATAAAGACAAAAACGACAGCATCGGATATGCACACTGAGAAAAAAGATTCCTTACTGTTAATAATAATAATTCTTTACTGTTAAGAAATGGGACTTTAATTTTTCGTAATTGATATTACTTAACAATTATAAGAAATAAACAGTTGAAGTAGGTTAAAGCGAAGTCATATTCAGTCCTTAATAATTAAGTATTCGTCTCGTTACAGTAAATGCATGTTCAATTAAATCAAGACATGCTGTATTAAAAATTTAATTTAAAGGTAATACAAAAAACACTCACGCGCGCGCTCACCAATGTTATAAATACCGATTCCTTAACTATTAAGAAATATGTACTCATTCTGAACGATACGTAAAAATCAACAAATGAAATCTATTTTTCTTAACAGTTAAGAAATGTGCATTAAGATTTAATACTATGGGTTAACTATAACTGTTGCGTTACATACAAAATTCAAGCATGCGCAAATTGATAGTATTTTTGTACAATAAAACGGTCAATATTCTAGTTTTACTCTCGTAGTGTACAGTAGTAAATTTTAGCACAAAATTTACTATTCAATACAAAATGATTTTCTCAGGTACAGTAGTTTCACTAATTACTTAGATAGTGCGCATCGTTGAAGATAGTCGCAAATATTTTCAAGAGGGAACAGTGAAATAATCGCGATGATCCCAAAGTAGCTCACTCGATTCGAGGAATCATTTTTCTCAGTGCAAGATCTACGAGACCAACGGTCCACCTGGTGCACTCGATCGATCGACCAGCACCGGGAGCCGAATATCGCCAAGCGCTGATTAGCGTCTGGAGCATCTGAGAGTGTACGCGCTCATAACTTGGTCAACGCGCAATTATACCCTGGCCTCGCGTTTCCCTCGCGCGCCGAACGAGCGAGACGTCGAAACAATGTCGAAACTTCATCATCGCTCGGCGAGGGCCGACGGGCTCTCTCACAAAGCTCCGGCGCGGCTCGCGTTCGGGGCTAAATCAGCGGCGCGCGAGCTCGAATCGTTATTTCCATCTCAATTAATATTTTAATCAAGCCCTCTATGTTATGCCGCGTTGTTCCATTTACGGCCTCCTGAACATTCACTCCCTCTCGCTCTCCCTTTTCGACGTCATTCCGGCCTGGCCTACACCGCCGCCACCCCCCGGCGAACGGAGAGCGGCGCAGCCGCTCGTTTTCTTCTCTCATTGCGATCCAATACTGATACAACAATGGAGGACTCGTTGTATATACAGTCGCGATTTCATGCGCGAGCGCCCCCCTCACCCTCCCGCCGATACCTCAGCCCCGCCCCGACGGTGAATAACGAATCTGCGTCATTTGGTGATGATAGGATTTACTGCTTAGATCGAGTACTTGACGACACGTGTGTTCATTCATTTTTTTTTATCTTAATTATGTTGGCTGGATAGTCGGAGAGTTCGGAACTGAGGTTGTCTTAAAATGATTAAACGAGTTTAAATAAAATTGCATTATGATTTGTAAGTACGCTGAATTTTTATATGAAACAGTGAACGTTTAAAAGATAAGATTTTATTCGTTAAATTCTCTATATAATTTGTTAAATTTTGACGAAAATAATGCCGTAGTGCGGAAAATTGAGTGCAGCTCTCGCATGCTACGAATTAATAAATCATTTGTAATTTTATTTATAAATTATCTTTTAGTTTAACCCTAATATATACAATACTGTAAGATCTTCGTCAATAAAATCATCCTACACCGTTACAAAAAATCATTACCAGTAAAAAAATTTTGTATTATATCTACAGCAATTCTAAGTATAAATTATTATATTCTATTTTTTCAGGAATATTGTACCAAGTGCAAGCCTACAAGTTACTTATCTTCACCAACAAAATCAGACTACGCCGATACGAAAAATAATTATCATTACAAAATTCCTGCATTACATAATCCGTGTAACAATATCCAATGTCTAGAGACCAAACTTCACCCACATTTTTCACATAAAATTTTGGCCGAAATTTTGTCCGTAACACATCATCAAAGATACGCCAAAAATACGCAATGATCCCACAAATTATCCTTAATTAACAATTAGTTTTGCAGGATAATTTGTGTCAAACTATAACCATTGCGTATGTTTGGGCTATTTTCGCAATGTCCGTAGTAATAATTGGATGGAAATATCTTCCAGGATTTGGATCAGGATCCCCAATGTTTTTTTACCTACTAACCTAACGTTATCCTAATTTCTTCCATGAGATAAGAGGTGGGACAAAATCCTACGTGGATCCGGAGAGTTTTTCCTACTTTTTCCCTGATACCAACCAAATTTCTCCTTTTTCTACGAGGGGTGTGTGTAACGAATAATCTTTCGGCAAAATGTTTATGTCACAGGTGCGAAAAAAATTTGGCCCAGTCTTTGAATATTTTTACACGGGTTTATAGCTATATACATCGTGTACCAACATAAGTAGTCATCGCATTATTTCCCCGCAGGACTGCAAAGCGCCAAGTGCAAGTCATATAAAAGCAGGTGTAACTTTCCGCGCGCAAACAAAGATCAAAGTATCCAGCAGTTATCCACCTCAAAATCAAGAACACTCAAGAGCTAAAAAAAAAAGAGACAAAGAATCAAGCCCGTCCACCCGCTAAGCTGCGCGTCGCTGATACTCGATAAGTCGATGCACGAAAAAAGAAGGGTGGCACTTACAAGGGGGTGCGTGCTGGCGAGGCTCGTCGATCCTTTCATGACCCGCGCTCTTGTGCCGCGCGAGATTCGAGGGCGCAAGCGCGTAGCGCACTCGAGAGAGTAAATACGCATAATGGAGTTGTCCCCGTGGGCGCACGCCCCGAACCCCCGGGAGAACAATCACCGGGCGCGTGCCGTAAACGCGCGCTCGCGAAAACCGCGTCGAACGTCACTTTCAACAGGGGGGCTGCGAGTGTAGCACCTCGGATGTGTCCTTGCCTTTGAGGCTCTTCTGGAGGACGCCTCTCGAATCGAGTGAGCTACTTTGGGATCGTCGCGATTATTTCACTGTTTCCTTGAAAATATTTGCGACTATCTTCAACGATGCGCAATATCTAAAACTGAGAAAAAAGATTCCTTATTGTAAAGTAATCAGTTTCCTTGAATTTTGAATGTAACGCAACATTTATAATTAATATAGTATTAAATCTTAATACACATTTCTTAACTGTTAAGAAAAAAAATTGACCCGAAGTCAGTGTCTTTATAACAATATAACAATATATATATATAATTTCTTTATAATTTACAACATACGTGTTTTAACTGATACGATTATTAGCGATATCTCGCTAATATATAATGGAGGGACAGACTCTATTGATAAAAAATTTTACTAAAAAGTATCGTAAAATTTGCTAGACTTACACCAAATTTTGCTACAAGCCTAGCACATTTTACCATATTTTCTAGTACAATTTTTTATCTGTCGAGTCTGTCCTTGCACTACAAAATAGTATAGTAATTTTTACTAGACTTTTCTCTCCGTGTATCATTTAAAACATGTATGTTGGTAATAATGATGGCAATATATTGAATATGGTCCTTTAACACTATAATACAACATATTGACAATTGCATGATCGATATATTGCCAACATATTTCCCATAGGAATCATTTTTACGCGGGCATACATTGGAAAAAAAGAATCTAAAATCCATTACTTTCGAAGCACACAAGCCACTAAACCAAGCAGTCATTAAAACACTGCTGGAGTCGGTGTCCAAAGTACATCATCAATACCCGAGCGCGTCGTCCTCAATAGCGCACCAGCAGGATCTCCCTCGGTCGGCCGATCGCGTCGAGCGAGCGCACAATATAAGTTAATCTTCGCCGCGCTATTATACGTTCCTCTAATCTGCTTGCATCTCGCGTCGGAGGCGAGGCTCAAAAGAATCCGTTTAATCTGCCAAAGTGATTTCCGGATGTGTTTCGCAGCGGGGAGCCCGTTCCTTACCCTCCCTTTTCCCCGCGACAATCATTCGCTCGTTAAGTGAGTAAACCAATCAACAAGTTATTGCTCGGAGCGCATGCCCGCTTGGGCTCCCCTTCTCTCTTGCTTCCTTTTTTTTTGTGTGTTGTTTTCGCGGAACGAGCATATGTCCACCCCGGAGCCGAAGCCGAGATTGACGTCTATTTGAGCGCTATTACTTTATGCGCGGTATATTGTTCTCGCTCCGTTTTGTATGCGGGCTTTCAGCAGTCGCGAAAAATTCACGATCGCTTTACTGATTCGCTAAAGAGGGAAGAGTTGAAGATTCGTCTTTGATTAGGGTGTTTTTTATTCCTAACGGGGCAGATGCTGTTAGTAACATTGATCAAACCCTTGTGATCTATTTCATTCGCTATTTTTTTAATTAAACTTTTTATTTTGTACTGTTTATTATTATTAATATTTTTTTAAACGTTGAAAGCGACGTGAATTTTCTTGATCTTTTTTAATTTTATAAATTTAACGTCATGAATGAAAATATTTCTTTTTACAAAAAAAAGCTATTCTAAGATATTTATTCATCGTAGCAAGTTTAACGAGTGCTGATGGACAAAAAAACGATATAAGATTTGTTTTAATGCTAATCGATCAATAGAAAAGAAAAAAAAATAGCCTTGAAATAATTTGGCAGACTCCAAACGTGTAAACAAGTTTTTCACATCTTCGTAGATATAATTATTTTTGAAATCGTAATAATTCATTAATTTATTCACAATTCAATATTTTTTCTACCTTATACGATCTCAATATATGTAGACGCGATCAACAACTTATCACTCATTCGATTTCAAAGAAAAATGAATACGCCCACCTCAAACGAGATTGAATTCTCACATTCGGCCAAATTAATAGCAGAAGTCATTCAGTTCGAGCTTCGGTGAAGGGATGAAAACAATGAGTTTAACGGTCGGGGGCGAGTGATCGCCACGTGACTGAGCGAAAAAACGCACCCATTGTCGTGGCACGATCGGCCTTGGCGCGCGTCATCGAATCAGAGATTTGAGGCTTTCGCGGTTTGGTGTGAGAAAAAAAAGCAACGGTCCGGGTTTAATTTTGTCACGTACTGCAAAATGCAATGACATATGAACAGGTTTTCTTACGCTCTCGGTACACTGAATTAATTACGGATTGCTGCACATTGATTTTCACAATGTAAATTGGTTCTATAAATAATGCATTTTACTCAACATTTTTAAAAAATCAGTGACAACTTTGATAGCTACGCGTAAATTTTTTTAATTTCATTTTCAAGCATATATAAATGAATCATATAAAAAAGTAAGACTTAAATGTTTTAAAAAAATCGTTGAATATTGTAGATAGCTTAATTACAATTATTTTACTTTTCATCGTTTATATTTTTAAAAAAACAAATGAATCATAAGAAACTAACTAATTCAAATGATTCTATCATTAACACGATGTATTTAGTATTAACAAACATTATAATATACATTTTGTTAGTTCAATCGTCAATATTATCTTGGTTATTTAAAAGCAAGCAAATAAATAATGGAACCTAATAAAAAAAGCTCAAACCACCGTCATTATCCAATAAAACGTATAAAAAAGCATAATAAAAACTGAAAAGATAAATAACCAGCGGGAAAATGCGGACGCAAGCCGAACGTAGCCGGGATTGAATAATAATGATCCGGGACAATTTTCCAGGACGAAACAAAGCGTCGGGCTCTCGCACGGCCTCGGCCCGTAATTACGCGTAACCGACAGCCGATAACCCGAGAGCGGCGTCGCGCAGCTGGTGCGCGCTAATGAATCCGTTTTATTCGGTCGTCCCACTTTGGGCTTTCCGCGCGCGCGCAGCGGGGTAAAAGTCGCCGGGGACGCGCGATAGCACCACCCCCGCGCCCGTTCGCCATTGTAGCGAAGCGCACACACGTACCGGCGGTCGTGCGTCGAGCTTTTCGACGCTCCCGGCCGGACTTCGCTAATCAATTCACCGCCCAGCCAAGTTTCCAAACCCCTGCTCTCTATCTGATCGCGCGCGTCCAAGTGTACCATACCCCTCTCTGATGACAGAGGTATGATTGCCTCCCTCCGCCCACTGGCCTCTCCTACCTCGGCGGCGACCTCGCGATCGCTTCAGCGTGCAGTACTCGTTCCCTTTATCGGAATTGACCCTTTTGGAGCGTACTAGATTTTTAGCTAGGTGTATGTATTTTTCCAGCGGTTTTTGTTGTGTTCAATTGTCCCCGCACTCTCTAAAGTTGAATTAGTGAAAATTCCACTATTCTTTTTAGTGATCAGAGTTTCCACTAATGAATTAGTATACAATTTTACTAATTGAAATAGTAAAAAAGTGTTCTACTATTTAATTAGTAAAAAACACTTTTTTAGAAGTGCATATCGACGCCTCCTACGAAGAAAATCTCTTTTCAGTTTTGCGGCGAAGAAAATCCCTTCCAAAATTTGTGCCGAATATAATCCCCTCGCTGATTTTTCCGACGAAAAAGATCTACAAAATAACGTCCTGTATCTCAAATATACCCTAGGCTTAAAAAAAAACTTCTAAGTTTTTCTAGTTAACCATTAGCGCCTTTTTGCTTTATTAACTTGTTAGTCTATATGTATATACGCCTTAAAATCCCGTACTCTTCAATCTTCCGTGAATGAGCGACGCAGTTGATGTCTTAAAAAGAAGTGGCCGCAGAGGCCGGCCAACCCTTAAATTTCCTAAACCCTGAATTCTGCTGACCTGCTCGTAACTCAATCTAAATGAATATACGGGTGCTTTTCGTCCGGTGGTAGAAGCTGCCTGGCTCATCTCAACCCCTTTTCTACTTCGACCAGCCAGTCGGCCAGCAACAGCAGCAATCTCTCTCACTCTCCTTCCCTCTCTCCATCCGCGCGCATTTCCTCCCACCCTCTGGCTCCTCTGCGGCCTCGTAGTTTCTAATTAATCAGCTACTAGCCGCGCCGCGCGCGAATCGTCCCACCCCCAACCCTCCCGAGCGAGAGAGGTTAGGTTTAGAGGAGCGATGATGCCGCCAGCAACTTTACCCGGTAGTTTGGGCGTGCAGTGGCTTTCGGGTTCGCAGGCGCTTTTTTTTCGCCTCGGTCACCGGTCGACGATTGACCGGTCGACTGCTACGCTCTGGAGGCTAACCCCAAAAAAGGCTCCAAGCGATTTTCAGCCGTTTCACTTTTGTTTTCGCAATTGCCATTTAATCACCCCGTAAAAGTTTATAAAAGTTTATGGGGTGGTTAGATGGCAATTCGTCGACTTGCGTCAAAATAAAGGATTCTAATTAATTTTAATGAAATGTTCATCGAATCGAAACTCTTTTAAAAACAGCTGGAAGATCGTCAAAACGTTCAATATACTATTCTTGCATCAATTACTGAGCTTTGCCGCAAGCGCAATTTTACTTGGAAAAATTTCAGTTATCAACCCTCTGTCTCCGATTCCGCTCAAATTTGGATATGTTGTAGCTAAAAAAGAAGTTTTTTTTCCTAACTGTGGTAAAACAACAGTTTTGTTACTAGACTCATGGAGTGGGCAATGTGATTGCACTGTAAAACAGGTTATTCCAAAGGATAAAAATTTTCAAGTGATGACAATTCCTAAGGGAACGAAAGGAAAAATTCAGCCCTTGGATGAAATCGGTTTTAGATTTTGGAAAAATTTCGTGAGAAAAATATCAGATCCTGTTATTTTATTGCGATTTGTAGGCTTCATGTGGTTTTAATACAATAGAATTTTCAGTTAAATACTATATACATATATTATATTTAAAATATCGTAATATTTTTTCCACACATTATATTCTACTTGTGAAATAAGTATGATGTAAGTATTTATTTAATAATTATGCTATAAGTATTCATTATATATGTATCCAATTTTTTCTTAAAGAAATGTCATATGTACGTTTGAATTTTATTACCCGCATACTTTGAACAATAATGGTAATCTAAAAAAAATACTTGAAGCATAATAATGTTTTGCACCACGTACATTTAATACATCCTGGCAAGGCTTACAAACAGGTACTTCAATAATTTTAAAGCAAAATTGAACAGGATTTTAAAAATCTTTGAGATTTTGTATTTAAATATCCACTTTTGTACCAGGAATATTTAAATACGTTTATAAATCTAGTTGAAGATAATTGGTTATGTGTAATAGATTGTAATTTTATAACGTTATTTATTACATGTAAATTAATATCAGACCCAAATAAAATCACAACATTTGATATTTTTCTCACAAAATTATTATATTATAAGTCATAAAATTTTGTAAAAGAAAATAATTCGTAAAGCAAGAGGTTATCAGCTTGCAATGAGCTTGCGTTTTAATGCGTTAATGAAAGCTTGAAAGATCAGTAGTCGGGAGTCAATAAAAAACGATACCCGAGCTTTTAAAAATGAAAACGCTCAGCAAAAAGGGGCCGGTGGTATACTGCGCGGGGCGAACGCGAAAATCTCAAGCGCGCGGTAATTTCAGTTAAATAAGCATCCGAGCGCGTCTATGAAGTTCACCGTGGAGCAGAACTTTCGCTGGGCTCTCCGCTCGCGAGTGATATTGAGAGGCTTTTGCACCCCTCCTCCCCCGCACCGCTGCTCGGCCCTCGCCTTCTCCCCGAGTAATTAACGATATTTCACCGGTAATTAAACGCATCCAATACAGTCGGGCTACTACCGCTGCCTCGTTAATGGCGGAAGAGTTGCCGCTGCGCTCCTAAGACACGATATTCATCGTCTCTCTCGCTCGCGCCCGCGCTCGCCTCCATTCCTCTCCCCCCTGGCCAGCGACCGCATTTTCTATGGGCGAGCGTGGAGGGAAAGAGGGAAAACCACTATTGGCTCTTCCCTTTGGCCTTTCACGAGAGCACCAATCCTTCGGCATCCATTTAAATGTTTTCCCCCTCGCGCACCGGCTTCCTCCCCCCGAGCCCACCCCCTCCTCCTCCTGGCTGGCCGAGAATTAACCCGTTCTCGATGAAATCGATCGATTGGAAATTCTCCCTCGACGAGTGCTAAGATTTTCTGCCGAGCTTGAGGCCAGTGCCGATGGAAATTTTTTCTCCAGATCCAGACGAGCCAAGTGGTTCTTAAACACGAATTTGTCTGCTTTGAGACTGCTATTGTGATTTTAAATGATGCCTTGCACTGACTTTATAGATTTTTATTATAAGATTCACTGTCGAGCTTGAGGCCACCGCCGAAGGAAAATTTATTTTCAAATTTCAGTTTTTAAATAAGAATTACGACTTTAAAAGAAATCATTCTATTTTGACATTAAAGATCCACGATTAATTTTTATTTGTAAAAAAGAAACTTCGGGTTAAGGTAATTGTACGGGCAGCGACAACAGAAGTTTTTGTCGCAATGCACTTCGTCTGATAAGTGGACTCTTTGAGATTTAATAATAACAGACGAACTTTACGAAGCTTTTTTGTTCTTTTAAAGAATTTCGAGCTCTCAGCGACTCAAGGTGGAGATTAATTAACAAACGCTAGACGAGACGTTTCAAAAGCGTCCAGAAAATGATGAAATCTGCGCGAGGAGTACAAAAGGCTTTTTCATAATCCATTAAGGGTAAGGGCGGCGCACAGAGGCATTGAAACACGCGGGTATGAGTGCTCGTGTGCGCTGAAAAAGAATAATCAAGCTAATTACAATTAGCGAGATTAAAAAAGGCTGCGCGGTTGCGAGGAGAAAAAAAATTGAAGTAATTTCACGAGCGAACGGACTGAGTGTGACAAAAGGCCGCCTTGATAACAAAAATGGATTCGCGACTCCGCGAGCCGAAGTACGACTGGGAGGTGGGAGGGAGAGGGGGGGAGGCGCGGGGACGAATAAAGCGAAATTAGATGAGATGCCTCGCGAGCTCGGAATCTTTGTAATTAGTACCATTTACGTAGCGAACGAACGAGAAATCCCCGGGGACACGCCAGCGCACAATGGCAGTCCCCGACTCACCGATTTTTTTCCGTATCGGTAATTTATGAAAATGTAAAGCATGAATGGCTGATACGCTAATAAGACTTTATACTTTCATCGGGAGAGTTTACCACATGCATAAAGAGCTCAATTCCCGATTTGCGAGCTCAGAAATATTCTTTAAACTGTTAAAACCTAAATTAAGTGTTATTTGTTGTAATTTTAATCATGCTTGAGTTAAATTTTAATTGTAATAATAAAGGCAACAATTTATTGAAATAATTATGTGTTTTTTTAAATAGCTAGAGAAGTATGATTATTAAAAAAAAGTATAATCCAAATCGTTGCCGAGAGTGTTCACAAAGTTGTATAAATGTAGCTGGTCTTTTCTTGCATCTGGTACATCTTAATATCAAGATTAAAGAGTAGAGTTTAAAATTATTGATTTTTCGTGTGTGAACACAGAGAGTAAAAATTTCCGTTGAAAGAATTTCGATAAAATTTTAATACTCGGCATGTTAAGAAATAATTAATCAATTTGAATATACAGTGATAAAAGGTAAACGTTTCTAATTTGTTATGTATAAATTTTTGTTTTATTGAATGGTTATTTAACCATTTGGACTATATAATCTTAACAATAATTTGACATTATCTCACTGTCAAATATTTTTTTATAAACGTATGAGAACCGTTTCTCTAAAGAGTGTATATTATACATTTTCTATGTTTCAGGAATTATTTTCTCTAAAAATTAACAAAACACTTTGTTTTTAATCAATTAATGATTTTTTAATAGATATAAAAATTAATTATATTAATTACAAAATAATTCATTAATTAAAAATCGTGATCGGTGTAGGTCGCCCATTATAAAAATATACTTGTAATTACATTAAATTAACAAACCCCTCGAGTTTACTTTGTTATTCCCATCAGTTTCCCACACATAAATTCCGATACATTTATAATTTTACATTAAATTCTATTCGGATTCTATCATCTTATCTGCAAAATAACTTCATCGTAATCTCAATTTAAATATCCATAGCGTCCAGACCAATATCACTAATATATACAAGAATCGCAGAAACTCAACAAAAAAAAAACTGGAATTATCGCGATTCACCGCCAAAAATCGAGGGAATCCATTTTAACGTAATTGTAAAGAATTAACCGAGAGTGAGTTCAGTCACCGAGCGAGCGGGACACGCGGCGAACCGACGGGATCGTTCGGACGTCGGTGGCTTCGGGCGCTGGTTTTAATTACCCCTTCCATTAGCCCGTTGGTAAAGAGACGGTTGGGGGGGTTTATACGGGAGGGTTGGAATCCACAGCGTTAGTGGATTCATTTAGTCGCATTAGCGGACGCCAACCCAACTCCTCTTACCCCCTCCCCCCCGCCGTCACTCTTTCCGCCCTTTTCTCTTCTCCCTACTCGCTCAAAGTAGAGCGTCCGCGCGCGCAGCTCGAGCTTACCGCACGCGAGCGAGAGCTTTTCCCTCCCGCGCTCGCTGTCCTTTTATCAAAGCTCGCGCGGCACACACGCCGCCATGAGCTTAAATCTAATATGCGTAGTTTCGAGCTCGCGAAAATACTGCGGTCGCTGCTGTGAGGTTTCATTACGGCTTGTTTTCCTAATTATTTATGTGCGTAAGCGAATTTAATTTTGCTCCAGGGATTTATCTGATTTTTCGTTTACGTGTATTTCAGTTAATTAGAAGGACTAAGTCTTAAAAACAGAGAATTTTTTACATTTCAACTTCAATTTAATTGTTAATTTTTAATGGACTAAAAAAGATAGATGTTATGCATTTAACTTGTGCAAATTATAAATACCTTATGCTAACATTAAGTAAGCTTGTTACAACCAAGTTATAATACCGACATTTTTTAAAAAATATATCGGTAAGAGATTAATTAAATTTTATGCGACAATATTTATATTTTTCAAAAAGTTTAATACATAAAAGCAATTCATGTTCAAAAAGTTTAATTAAGTTGGTGTTGATATAGACGCTAAAGTAATTAACGGTTAAATGGGGATCTTCCAAGAGTTCTGAACTGGCTAATCTGATGCTTAACGGAATTGCTCTTTAATCGAGCGCAGCACAAGTGTTTCAGAAGTGGACAGCAGGATGTTAAAATGAATAGAAAAACTATGACTACTTTCAAATAAAAACCACTTTTTTACAAAGATTTTATATAATATTTTTGAATAAAAAATAAAATATTGTCTGAATCTCTTTACCAAGTGCAAATTTTCAGAGAAACTTAAGCAGATTTTTCGTTCATTTGATTCGAATTCCTCCTAAATAATTGAAATTACACTGAGAAAAAAGATTCCTTATTGAAAAGTAATCAATTTCCTTGAATGTTGTATGTAACGCAACAGTTACAATTAATACATAATAGTATTACTCTTAATGCACATTTCTTAACTGTTAAGAAAAATAGATTTCATTTGTTGGTTTTACGTATCGTTCAGAATGAGTACATATATTTAATAGTTAAGAAATCGATATTTATAACATTGGAGAGCGCGCGCGTGAGTGTTATTTTTCATATTACCTTCGATTTATAAGCTCAATATGATTTATTTTAAATTAAAATTTTAATACAGCATTTATGTCTTCATTTAATTGAACATGCATTTATTGTAACGAAACGAATACTTAATTATTAAGGACTGAACATGACTTCGCTTTAACCTACTTCAACTGCTTATTTCTTAATTGTTAAGTAATATGCAATTAGGAAAAAGTGAAGTCCCATTTCTTAACAGTTAAGAATTATTATTAACAGTATAAGGAATCTTTTTTCTCAGTGTACAGCGAATGAAATATAGAACACAAACGCAAAAAATACGACTATATTCGATGACAAAGTCAACCTTCCAGCAACGCAATTGTCCTTAACACCCACGCACACCAGATAAAAGTCGAACGGCCGCACTTGAAACTGAATAATTCGAAAAAGACGCAAGCGAGTAAAGCAAAAAAAAAAGGTCCCCGCAGTCGACAAGCGGAAGAGTTTCCCGCCACTTTACGCGCAGCTGGCTCCGCTCCTCCTCGAAAAACATGGAAAAACCCGGGCATGGCCGCCCCGACAATGGGGGAGTGGGGTCACAAGCGCCGCGTAATAACGATAATGAGGAAGCCCCGAGGTGATTCCATTCTTTGTGCCGGTGAAGTCTTCGAGGTGCGAAGAAAGGAACGCGAAGGTGTCCGCGCGTGAGCTTCACGCCCTCGCACCTCCGCGGAATGGAAGAGGCGACTTGGCCCATTGTCGGCCGGGCTGCTGAGCTCGCGCCGGATATAAAGAGGAGAACGCATTAGGAGAACGAGCACCGCGACGATAGGCGTCGCCGCCGCGCGGCGATGACTCTGATAAGAGATGAGCCTTGATCACTTGTTTCTTCATTACTCGTTGTCTGCGCGTATCGCTAGCTCCACTGACTCTTTAAAAAATCTTTTGTTCGCGCTTTTATTTTTGCGTTTCCTTTTCCTTTTTGTTTTTTTTTTTTGTCGATTCACAGGCTCGCGCGAGCTCGAATGCATTTTTAATAAAAAAAACATTCTCGCGCAAGTTTTAATATAGGGAAGAGCGCGCAGCGGTTTGCAGCGCGCTAAAATGATTTATTTTCGAAATGCGCGAGCAGTGACGACATTTTATGGAAAAGAATAATGCCAGTACGATATTTTTACTCGTTGGATAAATTAAAACTTTTTAATATTTCAAAAGGAAACAAAGTTTTTTTTTTACATGATATTTCATATACTAACATTCTCTGACATGTTAACACTCTGACTACATAGTCGTGGATACACCCTTTAACACACGTTCATAAATTATACATTTCAATTAACGCTTCCCCTAATTAATTATACGTGTAGTACACATAAAATTAAATCTCAAGAATTTCTTAAAATCGACACCTACTCCTTGTAAAAACGATACCCGCGTAAAAATAATTCAGACTAAAATAAGATTTATCTCTATTATGTCCGAATTTAAGATTCAAAATGATTCTCTATTAACAAGCACCTAAAAATCAATTTAAGATCTTTTCGAGATCATTGTTTTAATACAATATTAATATTAGTTTAATACATATAAATTAAAAAAAAAATAAATATAAGATATTATTATTATGATTAAAACGATTTTCATAAGATCTTATGTATAGAAAATTAAAAAAATTGAATATATTAAACTAATATTAATATTGTATTAAAACAATGATCTCGAAAATATCTTAAATTGATTTTTAAGTGATTGTTAATAGAGAATCTTTTTAGATCTTAAAAAATCTTAAATTCGGACATAATAGAGATGAATCTTTCTATCGTCTTATTCTAGTCTGAATTATTTTTACGCGGGTAGGCGTAAATTGGTAAAGAATATAAAATACTGGAATATAGAGTACATAGAATACATTTATATATAAATAAATGGCACGGAAAGGTTGATCACTCGATCGCATCGACAAAGAGAATCTCAGAGCGGCGGCGCAGTAATTAAGACATTCGCGTACCTTCGTTAAAAAAGGGGGGAGTGGCCGGGACAAACAACGGCTGCGGCAGCGGCATAATTTGCGGCAGCGCGAAGAACCTAATAAGGGAGCCCGCGGAGGAGATGAAGAAGGTGAAGGGGGTTCGTTGGGCCGGGGGATTGGAGGGAGGCAGAGAGAGAAGCGACAGGATAATTGTTTTTCCCTCGCGCCCGGAAAATTTTAATCTCGGTTCGCGCTCGCGACAGACGGCGCGACGTCGAAATGTAGTACATTGTGTAGAGAGACGGCACAACGCGGCAATAACAGCGTTCCATTATATGTAGCTATATACAGGGCTCGCCCCAAAGAGCAAGAGCGAGCGAGAGAGCGAGAGATAGGGAGATTGCAAAACATGCCTAGATTAATGTTTTCTCATCCCCGAGCGCGAGCTCCGCGGCCTGGCCCCTTGTCTGTCCTTCCTATCTTTTCTCTCTCCTGCTCTCTGTCTCTCTCTTACTCTTTCACACTCGCTCTGTGACGCTAACGTGGCTCCCCGCTAACGCACAACGAGTTTAAGGTTCAGGATTATTGTGCAAAATGACGATATTTATCGTCAGAGGATTTCTTTTATTTGCGAGGCAGCTTGAAGCAGGCGTTGATGCTCCTTCTGACGAGGGGGACTGAATTAAAAATTTCGTTTTCAAAAAGGTGAGCTGATGTTTTTTTATGTTCGCACGTTTAAGAAAAATTCTACTGCACTGAGTGATAATATGTTTAGTTAAATTTGTAATTGCGATTTATTATTCTAACTGTAATTCGATAGAAACGTTATAAATTTTACTTTGATATTTATAAGTAACAAGTAAATCCCATCGAGTGTAATGGTTGCCCTGTGATTTGTTATCAATTAGTCGATTAATATTATTAGAAATTATTTTAAAAGATCATAATTTATCAGTGAGAATGCATGATACTGAAGAATAAGTGTTTCATTTTAATTATTACATTTTTTATTTTTTTTTAAAGATAATATTCGTTTGATTTATCTAAAATGAAGGCCACTTATCAATACCAATTTGTGAGTACTGATGGAGTACTAGACGCATAAAAAAACGTATTGTAAATAAAATATAAAACAACATAAATATAAATAAAATATATTTCTGTATCACAGTCGTGTCTAAAAATTATCAACGTCATGAATATACGATATTAATTATCCCTTAACAACAAGTACAAATTTGTACTTCAGTTTAGTTCATTTGGAATGATTATATGAATAGTACAAAAATTAAATCAATATCTCTCTTAAATTAATGAAATACACTTTATATAGAAGTAAATTCAGTCTCGAAACTTTCATCAGTAATCTAAATTTTTTGCTTTGATTAACGTTTAAAAATAATTTGTTTCTCTGAATTCTCTTAACTTTTCCCCAGTGAATGCTCTTACAACTGAGCCAAGACTAAGCAGTAAACGAATCCAGAAAAGATTTCATCCCTGACCCGTTTTTCCCCACAATTTCCTAATAGATTCCATTTTCGAAATTCAAAAATCCCCGAAACAATGGGGCCCGCCGAAACTTCCTTGCACCGACTCCCGTCGAAATAAACGTTGACATAAAACGCAAAAAAAAGCAAAAAAATAGAAGCAGGAGCGGAGAAAAAAAAATTATCTACAGAGTCGCGACAATCCATCCGGTAAACTTTGTGTGCTCGCTGTCGCGGCGACGGCAGTTCATTGTTTACGAGCATCTCATGAAATTAAACCGAAAACGCGCACAAAAGGCCGCGCTTTAGTTTTCGGCTGGCTGCACCGCCGCGGCAATTCAGCCGCGGCTCTCAGCTCTCCCGTCCTCGCTCTCTCTCTCTCTCTCTCTCTCTCTCACTCTTTATCTCGCTCTCTCACTCTGACGAGGTTATTTTAATCAACGACTCGCCCGTCCCGCCACCCCCTTCCCCCGCGCCGCCCTTTCTTCTTCTGTTCTTCAGCCGAGGTCCACCCGACGACGGCGCGAGCGTAACCTCGAGGGTTGCGAGCGAGCCGGCTTGGCGTAATATTTTTTCCTTTTTTTTTTAATTTTTATTTAGAAGAATAAGGAACAGCGCGAGCTTTGTTGGCGCAGAATTGATGAGTTTTGGGCTGCGTGCCGGTGGTTTTCTTTGTCTTTCGTTGATTTATGCACAAAGTTAGAATGGAAGTTAGAAAGGATAGACTATTCAAACTAGAATACGCTGAAAGAGATTCGCAGATGAAATTAATTTTTTTTTTCGAAAAGAATTGAAGTAATCTTTCTTTTTTTAATTCGCGTAAAATATGCGAATGTATTATGAAGAAGCATAAATTTTAGTCGAGGAAATAGAAAATTAAAATGTGTTACATCCTAAGCGAAGCTAGAAAACGTTGTAGATATAATTTTCATACTAAACTGTATAAAAAAGTGTTAAGTGTAAAATTTTATAAGTATATTATAAAACGAAATAAGCAGTATGGCAATGTATGAGAAGCGATCAGCTGGGTTCAGTGGACACTCAGGTGACCTACGCTTGATCTGCGACTTCCTAGTACGAGATTGCAGATCGACGTTACAGAGCATGGTACCATCTCTCCAGCTGCTCTATTTTTGTTTTCTTCTATCCTATTAAATTCTTTGTTTTTCCAGCATTATTATTTTTATTATTTATTATTACCAGCCGCAAAATGTCAACTGCAATTTATGGTACGGTACCAAATTAATTTGCAACATTCCCCGACTCTGCAATGCCTGCACTTCAGCACCTGACGCGACTAACATCATCAGACTTGCAAAACTTGAAAAGCTCCGATTATTTTACTCTGAAGCTTTGCGAGTAAAAAACCGAGAGAACAAGTAGACTGGAAGTCCGGTTATGACGAGGGAAAGAAGAATCTGAGGGATAAGGGTAGGAAAGGGCAGGGGGAATGGGGGTAAGAAAGAAAAAAACTGCATTTTCATTACACGCATAAAGGAAAATCAGAAGCTGCAAGCAAGCGAGAGGGACAATGAGCGGAAGGTGAAAGCGCGAGGGTGGCTGGGGTGGGGAAGCGCATTGTTTCTGCAACATTTGGCTCGGGCCGCTGATGAGATTCTCCTCTCGACTCTTTGCGACGACGGCAAAATGGCCCGTCACCCCGGAGCCGCCTCCTTCCCTTTCCGGCCGTATGCATCCGAGGTGGGTTCGGCATATATTTTCAGAGCAGTGTGCGCGGTTATATATATTAAGAAACATTCAATTTCAGTTTATGAAGATTTTAAGTAATTTAAGCTGAAAATGATAACTGAGACAACAATTATTAATTTATGATTTACGTTGCGTATGTAAAAAATTATACTTGAATCAAAAGGAAGTACCTCGATCATTTCTCGTTATCAATATTCATAAGTTTAAAAACTCACTGAAAGTCGACATAAGAAATAGTAACATAATAATAAAATTTGACAAACAGATGCATTCACTGATTAATCCAATCTTATGTTACTCTTGAATTATGAAGAACATCAATCAACCAGAATTATCAAAAAATACCTATAATAAATATATATTTTTGTTAACCTTACACAATAAGCAAAAGTCAATTCAACAAAACTAAAAACAACAATTTTAAAAAGCTAAATATTTATAATTTAAAAAAACGCCTTAATAATATACTGACAATATTAAATATCTAGATTATTAAAGGATATCTTTCAAATAGAAACACTATAAACTAGTTTTCTTGCACAATGCCTGCATTCTCATTTTTATACAAAATTTCATTAAAAGTCTTAGTGAATTCCTTAAAAATAATTTTAAAGCTTTACGTGAAAAATGATAATTGTATAACTTTATCAAACTGGCAGTTTGCAAAAAGTTACAGAGGTACTAAAGAGTTTCTAAAATTAGTTACCGAAAGATTGTATCCGCGTGTAAAAAAGTTCGTTGACCAATGGTATTATATTGATATAAATCCGTACCTTCACTGTTTATGGATAATCCAGATCTACATCCAGTATTAAAAAATAAAAGAAAAACAATTGAAATTTACCTAACCACCTGCGAATCCGAACAAATCACAGACATCGAGACCGCAAACAAACGCATAGGGTAGCACGGGAGCCTGCACCCCGTCGCGAGCAGCCAAACAAACCGGGGGCGTACCTCGGGGCACGATCGCGCAGCGGCGCGCAATTTCGGCGCGCATGATCAAATGAAAGGGACCGGACAATGGCGTCCGTCCGGAAAGTCGATTAAATCCTCCCGCGGCATTGTTGGCGCTTTGTTTCGCCGGGCTCGCGTTTTTCTGGGCCCATTGTACCACACGATCGATGCGCCGAACGCGCGCAGCCGATGAATTTTTGTTTCTTTCTTTGCCCCCGTTTTGGTTTTTCGGCAGGAGACTGCAGAGTGTTCGATTTGACGAGGTTGTAATTGGGCTGGGCGCGCGGTGAAAGGCGAGAGCGATGAAAAAGTTTTTATCATCGAAATGCAGTTTATTTAAACCATCGCGGAGCTTAATGGGATATCGGGGATTTTCATCATTCGCTGAATCGAACGCAACGAAAAGTAATTAAATACGTGTGCTCTGCTTTATTTTATCCCACGGACACTTGTGAACCGTAGCTTCAATTTTCCCTTTATTAACGAAATGTAAATGAAGGATATTTTTATTTTTGATGTTGCTGTGTATTTTCATTTTTTCATTTGCATTTTAAATCAATTCGTAATTTTTTTAATTATTTAAGCAAAAAAAAACATAATAAAACCTTTTTTATTTTTATACATTTAAAAAATGTTCACAACTCAAGCAAAAATCTTGTGTAAAAAAATTATAATCATAATAAGTAAATTGAAAAACAGAAAAATAACTCTTTTGCACGTAAAATTACCAAATACTGCATAAAAAATGCAAAATAGGTATAAATGCAAAATAGCCAAGTAGATGAAAACTGAAAAGTGCATCTTCACAAAATGTTGTTAAACCATTTAAATTCGATACTTAATAAACGAATAATACACCAACAATTAATCAAAAATCTTTAAACTGTTCAAACTATAAAAAGAGAAACTCACACGGAGAGAAATGTTATAGATAAAATTACTATATTCCGTAGGAACAGTGGGATATACTCAACTTATGAAAATTTTTACTATAAAAATACTAAAAATTCCTATGTTCATAGCAATTTCTACTATATAAATAGCAATTTTTGCTATGTATATAGGAATTATTAGTATTTTTTTATAGTAAAAATCGTCATAGGCCGAGTATATAGGAATTTTTAGTATTTTTTTATAGTAAAAATCGTCATAGGCCGAGTATGTCCCATCGTTCCTACGGAATATAGTAATTTTTACTATAATATTTCTCTCTGTGCAGAAACTCAACGGTACACGTCAAGATATAAAGTCATCTTTTCTGTAATTATGTGAAGCGTTTTTTTTTTACCCTCATCTAGCCGTTCGACTCGCCGAGGCTTTGCAAAGTATGAAGACAAAGCAGAGAGAAGTCAGAGCTCCTCGATGTTCGGGGGAAAAAATTGCATAACAGCCGCGGATCGCGGCGGTGTCACAAAGGACCACCGCTAATGCGTCTCGGCGAGTCTCTCGATGCGGTGGAAAGGGGGATGAGAAAAAAGCGCGCCGCGGAAACCGGGATACTTTGAGCCATTGTCGATACGACTGCTTAGCTCGGTGTCTTTTTTTCCGGTACTCGAGCCATCGATATGCGATCTCTTATACCGCCGTTGTTACAGCTTCGGCTGAGCGGCTGCGAGCTTTTTTCACCCGCTGTTTCCATCCGAAGAATTTTTTTTGTTTAAATTGCTTTGTTGTTAAGACTGATTTTGCAACGTAAACGTTGTATTCATTATTGTTGATATGCGTGTACAAGTATTTTGTGTTCTCTTTTTCTTCCTTCTGATTAAGAAAGGAGTGACAGTCTTATCAAGCGAGAATTTTTTTTTATGAAAAATAATCATTTTTAGTACGGAAATTATAAAAATCACAATTTTAATAATAAAATTTGCTGTTTTATTTATTACAAATTGCTACTTTTCGTACTTAAATTTCTCGCTTATTATGACTGTCACTCTTTTCCTAATCACAATATAGCAAGTTTTTTCTCTCGGTGTGGTATGAAGATATCTATATATAACTCTTTAAAACGTTATCATAATTCGCCAAAAAAAATCAATCGCAGTTGTTGAACAAGTCAGCCAATATTAATTTACATTTTTTAATTTTGTTTTATTACTTAAAACGTACCAGACGAACTCTTATTTCACGGACGATTCAACGCAGTGTAAGGGAGCAGCTGCATAACAAGAGCCGGAAAAGCAGCATTAGCAGAATTTTGCGACTTTGAATTCGCAATCAATGACCTGGATTATCGATTCCCAAAAAAGTAAGTCAACTGAAAAATGCCTACAGAAGAGAGAAAAGTTTAGTAAAAATTACTATACTATTTACTAATAGAGGGACAGACTCGAGTAATAAAAAATTTTACTAAAAAGTATCGTTACCATACTTTCTAGTAAATTTTTTTATTTATCGAGTCTGTCCCTACACTACAAAATAGTATAGTAATTTTTACTAGACTTTTCTCTCCGTGTTTAAAAAGTTGACAGAACGTTTCAACACAGTAAAATTAATATGACTTATATGAATCGCGAAACACCAAATCGGGCTATGCAAGAACTTGGATTAAATAATCTAGTAATAATTAATAATTAAAACTAAGGGATGATTATAGTTACGTAAAAGAAATCAGTAATTGTTTGAAATAAATAAACAGTTAGCAGATTGACAATCGATCGGTGAGAAACGGGAAATTCGGACGCCGGACAAAATTGGCAAAAGGGGCGGAGCGAGCCCCGCGGATTAACGCGAGCCATCCCCGGCGCTAAATTAATAAGGGCGTTGCTCAGTTGGGGCGTTTACATTGTCGTTTTCCCAATGGCGATTTCATCACGCGTAGCTGAACAATGCTCTTCCCATCTTCAAATCTGAATGAACATTATTATTCGCATTTTCGAAAAATAAAAAAATAATTAAAATAAACAATCGCAGAGATGAAGATTCTCCCGCATTATTAACCTTTTCAAACCTGATCTATTTTATCGCATGAAAAAAATTCTGAACAAATTCTTAACAATCTGCGATCATTTTTTAGTCAATTTATAAAAATTCTTGCAAATTTTTCTGAATCTCTAATGAGAAGCATTTTCTCAATCTCTACTATTGAGTCTGAAATAATTTAAAGCTCCACTATGAGAGTAAATATTATTCACTTAATTTGATTCACGCATTTATTTTTAACTATCACAAATTTATTTTGTGCAATTTAAAAAAATCGCTTTACAGATTTCAATGTACATTGGGTTTGAAAGGATTAAATTTTAGATTACAAAAAAAGACGTAAACTCAGTCCCCTTCAAATTAAAAAAACTATTACACATTGAACTAATCTCAAACAAATTAACGAAACAGTTTCCCTTACTTTCCATGATTTATCACTAATTTTACTTTCAAAGCCAACAATAAACGATTCTCAACAATGTAAAGTAGTAGCAAAATAATTATTAACTAGATCACATCGTTCCCTTTATAATTATAAACCTTTACAACTTAATAAAAGCTCGCAAGCTCTATTTCGCCAAGAACTGCAAAGGTAACACTAAGAGCATTTAAAAAATTAGTTAGATCGCGTCAGCGTATAGTGCTATAGAAAATAAAACAAAAAGAAAATCCAACTTGAAGAAATTCATTCGCAGACTCCTCCTCGGAGGAGAAAGAGAGAGAGAGAGAGAGTCAGAAAATAAAAAAAAATGTAATGGCGAAAAATAAAAGGCGCGAGAGAGCCTGAGCTACCGTGGATTACGTAAACGGACGACGCGCCGGCGCTGTTGGCGCAGTAGTGCAGGCCTGGGCAGGATCAGACGGCGGAGAGGCACATAGCCCGAGGCCATGTAATTCATTACTAAAGCAATCTCACCCTGGCACCCCGCGCACCCCCCTCCCCCCTCTCGCTCTCTCTCTGTCTACCCTCTCCTCCCACCACCCCCTCCTCCCGCCCGCTCGCGCCCTTATAATATAAAGAAAAAGAAAGAAGAAGCGAGCGCGGGAAAAAAAGCGCAGAGCGGAGGGACGGCAAAACAGAATGAAACACAAAGCAACGTTTTCATAATTAAAAAGATTGCGCGCGCGCCTCCCCCTTCCTCTGCCGTGACGCCTCCCACTTCCCCCCTTCCCTTGTCCCCTGCCCCTCTCACCCTTTATTTTTTACTTATACATTTTTATTATTATTATCATCGTTATTATTATTATTATTTCTTCTTTTTTTTTGTCGCAGCGGACTCATTGTTCGGCCGAACGGCGGCGGGGGTGGCGAGGCTCTTGTTTGCCGCGGCGGGTAGAGGAGTAGGCGTTCCGGTATTTTTAATCAGGCAAGCCGGACAACCGCGACCATGCCTTAATCGCCCCTCAGAATAACGCGCTTGCGCTTCTTTTTCACGTCCCGGCGTTGAAGCTCCTCGATGCACTGCGAATTAATGTCCTTATCCTGAACTGTACTTCAAAATGTATCTGTTAAATTTTACATAATTTTCTGATTTTTGTGTAACATAATTTGCGTCACCTGTGTATAAGATAATTTACAAAAAGAATTATCTGAACTTATTATTTTCGAAGAGCCAAACGTCTAAACGTAGAATGTAGGTGTACCTTCAAACTATATATCATAAAAAGTTTTTATCTTTATGCATCAGTCGGTGAATTATTTTAACGATTTACACCTTCTAAGGAATATTTTCTAGTTTATTTAAGACTTACTTTAATTGTTTACTTTCTGCAAATAATAATAGTGGTGCTACCAGGTATACATATAACTATAAAATATTGTACATCACGTAGTTTATGTGACTTTTGAAATTGTAGAACGTAAATTATCACAAATAAAGGAATTTGCAAATAACCAGATACTTATTATTACTTTATCTAACAAAATATATAAAAAAAAAATAAATAAAAAAGTATAGCGGATCTGAAAGTGACCTAAACTTGATCTGCAACATCGTAAATAGGAAATGCTTCATACAAATTATGTTTAGATTTTTACCTGACAAGAAATTTTTTTTCTACTGTACATTAAATTATCAATTGTATAATCTACTATTTATAGGTGAAATCGCAAGGATAGAATAAATAAAAAATAATTGTTTAATTAACGTTTTAAATACACTGTACAGTTCGCAAGCCCCACACATGCAATTTGAAAGCTCAAAAAACTTAGAACTGCAACTAAATTCGTCGATTTGGTAAACCAAAAGACCAACACCCGATGCACAGCACCCCTAAGCCAGTGCTTCGCACTTAAAATAGACAAAAAAAAACGCAAAATTCTCTAAATGTAAAAGAACAAAAAAAAGAAGCGAACACGTCAGCGCAAAGAGAGATGAAAAAAATTAGCGAAAACTAAATTTGAGCGGACTAGAGGAGTCGTACGAGGGAAGGAGAGAGAGAGCGAAAGGTACGAAAAGAATCGGACGGTCGGGAGCGCGCAGGGGGTGGCTTCAACCCTCCCGACGTTCTGTCGGGGGAATACCCGCCCCCGGGCGCGCGGACGGACCAATCGGCGGCGGTGGCGGCGGAGTCCGGCCCGCGGCGCGCGCGCCGCCGCCACAGCTTTAAGGGTGGAAACCCGTTCAGTGTCTCGGCACTAGGCGCGAGCGCCACGCCACCGAAGGACCGTCGCTGCCTCCAGGAAAGCGCGAATCGAGATCGGCGCGAGCTCGGACGCACGCGCGCGCGACACTCCATCGAGGCATGGCCGGACCCTACCTGTCGCCCCTTGGGCCTCAAGCGGACCTGCTCACCGAGTATATGTTCGGACGTCGCCGGCAGGTCAGTGTACGTTTCTCTTAATAAACTTTTCATCAGAGTCGTGCTCGCCGTATTCTATTGTATTTGTATATATTCTTTAATGCAACAATAAACTGGTGGATACATGGATAAATTTTAAATGTACTTTAATTTAACAGTCGATATTTAAACTAATAATTGATTGTTAAATTTATTATTACGAAAGCGGTGGTTTTTAGAAATTGAATAAAAATTACTTACTTTTTAGAGACGAAATCGGACTACGTTCACGCCGCAACAATTGCAAGAACTGGAATCCTTGTTTCAAAAGACGCACTACCCTGACGTATTTTTGAGGGAAGAAGTTGCTCTGAGGATTTCGCTGTCTGAGGCTCGCGTTCAGGTATACAATTTATCCGTCCTAAAATAAAAAATTATTTTATCATTATTGTGCAAACATTTTTCGTCCAATGCCACAATACAATACGATATTCAAATGCTTTTTAACGAACAATTTTTTATACTACATCCATTCATCAGTGTTAAAAGTAACCTTCAATTCTTTACTTTGTCAAATTTAAATTGACAAGCAACTTAATATTGTTTTCGTTTCGCCAATAAAAAAACCATGCAGTTACTACACGGAGATAAAAGTTTAGTAAAAATTACCATACTATTTAGTGATGGAGAGACAGACTCGATTAATAAAAAATGTTACTAATAAGTATCGTTAAATTTGCTAGACTTGTAGTAAATTTTGCTACAAATCTAGCATATTTTACCATACTTTCTATAGTAAAATTTTTTATTAATCGAGTCTGTCCCTCCATTAGTAAATAGCATAGTAATTTTTACTAGACTTTTCTCTTCATGTATATTCATAATCCATTATACGAAAGGAGTCTCCTGAAAACTAACCGAAGTGTTGTGTCGCAAAGGTTTGGTTTCAAAACAGGCGCGCCAAGTGGCGTAAGCAGGCTCGTTTACAGCTGCTGCAGGACGCCTGGAGAATGCGCTGCTTGGGCCTGGGCAGCGCAGCACCATTGCTCCTGCGTCCTCCGCCACCGCCGCCACCCCCTGATGCAGTCTCACCACCGCCGGGTCAGCAGGCCACCAGTATTCAGCAGCAATCCCAACACTCGCCTCCACCACCACAGCAGCAACCACAGTCGCAGGTGCCGATGCTGTCACCTGGTGAGAAGCTCGCGCCTGAGGTACCCGCCGTACCGCCTGTGTGCAGGGATTACCGCATCTTACCACCGCCTCATGGGTAAATTTCATGCTTTACGTAACATTTTGTTCACAGTACATTCAAATTTTGTTTTTACGATTCTGATAAAGGTGTTTAATCAGTAACAATAATCTTTCACTTTAAACATTATTAGTCTTTAAATACCAAACATCATTTTGCAGGCGCTAGTGTTTGTACAATTTATTTTACGCAATCGGTAGTGCACGTAGACATAAATTGTTAACAATTTATAGAGCCAAAATGCGCGATACAATCCAATACAAAATGCTACAAATAATTAATAATATTTTTAACGAGAATTAATAAGCAGTGATTAAAAACAATGTTGATGACTGTAGAATGAATACTTATTTATTATAATGACAATGCGAAAAGGAAAAAAATCAACAATCAAAGTAAATTTGATTTTTAATGGTAGAAATCTTAGAAACGTGAATCGTTAATTAAAGCACAAAATTACGCCAAGAAATTCAAATAATCCAGAGACTTGCAGTAGAAAAGAATAATTTTACTTAATCCCTATCGTCTACCATCACGCATTCCATTGATATGAGAGGATAGTCATTCGATCAATGCATTCGAATACATATATGAATAAATTAGCTATTCCTACATATATGTGACGCGCACTTCCTTATGCATTTTGTATACTAACAATATCAATTGAATTAATTAATGAATTGCAAATTAAAGTACTGTACAGTACAAACAATTAATTTCATTTGACAATCATTTTCAAGGTACTGATGAAAGGTCGCGTAACATATTAAATTTTATTTTAAACAATTTTTCTGCTCAAGTCTCGTGATATTTTACGATCACTTAACAATAATAGTTTTTCTTTCTAGAAAAGTGATTTATTACTATAACGCTTTCTAAAAATGTACTTATTAACGTGCTAAAAACGTAATAATAAATTGCAATTTTAGAAAAATAATTCTTTAATATCGAAATAATTAAAAAAAATTATCTTTCCTTAATAAATGCATTATATTCAACGTTTTCTTCAAATGATTATTACTATTTGTTAGATATAAGATCAATATAACTAAAAAAAATTTAACCGTTTACATTCACTTAACATTCTAAGTCGATCACTTATAATTAAGAAAACTCAATTTTACTTGATAAATAAATCCAACACGTATAACATAGACCAAAGGACTTAATTAACTCATTCGAAAGTCAAGAACACAAATTCCACTTATTCATCTTCGAACGAACATTAAACGCTATTAACTACAAAGCCAATTAAATGAAACGTTTATGTCGCAACAACAAATCCTAAAATTGACAGCCAATCGCGAATTGATTTGCAGGTACTCGATCAGCGGTCGCGACAAGTCGCCGGACCGTCTGAAATGCGGCTGCGGCTCTCCGTCCCGCAGTTCGGCGAGTCCGCCAGCTCTCTCCTCATCTTCAGAAAGCGAGCGCGACGCGGTCGGCCCGTCGTCGGCTTCGCACCAGCAGCAGCAGCAACAACGACCCGCGCCCCAGGAGGCGGAAATGGACCTGACGATGAAGGGTCCACCGGGACTGCGCCAACCCACGGCCCTGCCGCCGCCTCAACTGTTCCAGCACCTGGCCGCCGCGGCCCACCATCATCACCACCTGCAGCACCATCACCTGCAGCAGCTCCAGCACCATCCGGCGGATCTCAGTCCACCGGGCTCGCACTCCCCCGAGGAGCCTCTCGACGTCACCCTCAATGGTCCGAAAAAGTAACGGGACGATCCAACAGCTGGGCACCTGTAAAGCAAAGCGTCGCTCGTTAAGTTCTGTGAACTTTTATTTATCGCGCATCGACATGGTCGGCGCTCCCTCAATCTGAACATGTGAAATTCCCTTGGGAAATGTGAATAGTAACTTGCACTATGTCAAAAGTCGTTCGCTAATTCAGTTATGCGGACGAATTTTAACGAACAAAATGATGTCACTAATAACATTTTTTAAGTGAATTTTGACATTTTTACTCAGCTGTATCGATGCATATAAAAAAATACAAAATAAAATAAATAAAATAGGGTAGGTTCATCGAGTATAAGGACTCGATAGGCCCTATTTCACTTATTGAGCATTAGATATATGACATGTACTTAAATTTCATGTATATACATGTATATATATAATTAAGATGTTAATTATCGTGTTTTCTTAATATTGCATTTAGTCGTCGTGAAATAATTTTATGAGAAATTTCAGATCGGCTGAAAATAATGTTAGCGCAGGTCTTACTTTTCGACAGAAGAAAAAAAACTCTGCTTCGTAGAATTCATTTTATTAATGTATGTAATTATATTGACGGAAGAATGCGAGAATGAGTAGATAGTAATTACATTAATTATTCAAAGAATTATTAATTCTTTTTTTTGTTTATCATCTAAGAAAATGTATAACTGCTTACAGAAATCTGACTTTAGTCAAATGAAATAGAAGAATTTTTTAAAAATCGCCCAATCGTTTTTCCCCATTCGAGACTGAAACAAAATCTAGTCACGGTACTTAGAATAATTCTCGAGTTGAAACTAATCTATACGATGCGCACCTATGTTCTGTCCTCGAGTTTATATATAACGAGTATTTTATATATACATATATACATTAATCCCGAAAAATGTAAATAAAAGTTATAATCGACGAAGCGTTAAACGAAAAAAAAGTTCCGGTATATATAATTACGTAAACTCAGTGCCAAGTGCCGATATATACCGGACGTTCGTCTCGTTTGTTTTGACACCCGTACCAAAGTTTTTTATCTGACGCCATATGAGCACGCGAGCGAACTGTAATATTCATCGATTAAACCATGTCGATTTGTAAGAACAACCAGCATTAAACTAGTCATTAAGGACAATGTAGTCATGAGCTGAGAAAAAAACGTCGAAATACTTCAAGAAAAAAAAAATAAACAAAAAACGCAATAAAATTTCACTGAGAGTATAAATCGTCTTTTCCGTCGTTCTTTCCTGTATATATAGTAGGGAGTAGCGAGTTTTATCGCAGTGCAAATGGCTTTTGTCGCACAATCACGGATGTGACGAGCTTCCCGTATACTCGTCCGCAAATCCGTTTACTTGTTTTGCATATGCATTAAACTAAAATAATAACTTTCTGCGATTTAATTAACGTTCCATTTTTTAAGCACGTGGAAACTGAGAATTTTTCTTTTTAGGTTTGAAGATTAATGAGTAAATGCTAAATATTTACAGAAAACATATTTTTAACTTGTTTCTCACTATATTTAAATAAAGTACAATGCAATTAACAAATTCAGTTTTTTTTTTTATAATGAACGAAGTTAATTCTAGATTGCACTTTTCGTTTATGAAATATTAACGGTGCATTTTATAAGGTACCTCGATTTAAATAGCTGTTTTAAGATTTTTTATATCGATTTAGAAATTATTTACGCTTAAATTAATTTGTTTTTATTTAGGTCCCAGATCAAATGCAGGTCGACATTCGCATAAATTCATGCGGGTGTGAATGCAACTATCAGTAGAATTTATCTGTTCCGGTGTTTTCACCCACATAAAGTTCAAGGTACTTGAATCTCATTTAAATTATTTACAATAAATTTAAGTGACTTCGGTATCAACGGTACCACAGTATTTTGCATCGCAACGTTTGACAAATTGCAGTAAAAATTGCAATTTAATATTAATATTAAAATTAAGTTTTCTACGGATAGTAAAGAATATCCCGCTTCAAATTAAATAAGAATGTTCAAAAGACTGTGTCAGTATTGTCTTAATAAACAATAGACAAGAATTTAATAAAATGTACAACTTCTTATGCACTTCTGCCTATTAATAACAAAAAGGTAAGTAAACATCTGCATTTAATTGTTCTGTTTAATCGACTAATTAGGTCACTGTGACAAAAAAAATCATTAGTCGTTAGTCTTTATTATACCAACAGATGTACGTCCGTAGCAATTACTTCGACGATTTCTATTATCAAGTAATTAAAACTGGAGAGTATACAAAGAAACTTCTTCGATCATCAACTTTATATTAACAATCAAAATCGAATAATATAAACCAAGCCTATTTTTACCATGAAAATTCCCTGATTTTTTCTCAATGGATATTCGATACATTTGAAGTCTCGTCACTATGGTGCACTAATGGCGAGAGAAAAAAAGTGAATTGAAGAAAAACGAGATGAGCTAAAGTATGGCAGACGAAGTCCAGTGGCGAAGTCAGGAAGAGTCGTCCGCAAAGTCGCGGCTTGCGACCTCAATTAGGTAAACGTACCTCGGCCGGCTGTCTTTTCTTCGCACAGCAGGCGCTGGCATTGCGCTCGAGTGAGTGCCCGCTCGAAGCCGCGCGATTCCCGTTACCGCCGGTGCTATATAATTTCGCAAATTTACACAGCCTTATACTCGCCTGCAACAAGATGATATCACATGCGCGAAGGTCGCTTTAATCACATTTCGCTATTTCCATTGTTTTCCGTTGCTTCTTTTTTTTGTTTCTCATTCCACGCGCTTCGTACTTTGGAGTTTCGATTCGGAAAATCGAGATCACTATGATAAGTTAGGTACGAGCGGTAAATTAGCTGACCAAGTTACTGGATTAAATATTCTCCATTCCGAATTGATCAAATTAATAAATGTTAATATTGAAGGATGTGTTTGCAACAGTTAAAATTGTATAAGTTTAATATGAATTATATTAATTCATCTTTTTATCAGCCACGAGCCATAGAAGAATTACGATGAAAAGTATCTATAAGAAAAAGATTAATCATATTTTGTTCCCTCTAACTTTTTATTTTTATCGAATTTTCAAAATCCTATTGATAATTTGAACAAACTCACGGCTCGTACCAAAACAGTGAATCAGAGCAGTAATTTATTATAATCACCCGTATACGTGATAAGCCCAAAGTTAAGCCAGCAAGATGAACGTTCATTCGAATTTGAATAAATTTTTGGCAATTGCTTAGGCAAATACATACCTACTGATAAAACATTCTGACAAAGAAAAATACGCAAGCTAATTTGAATGACATTAACATAAGCAACTTTTAAATAATATACGAGAATGAATAAAGAATCACTCTTATGCTATGCTAGAAAAACTTACTTTTATTCATATAAGAAAATTTTATTAACCGTTCGTTTTATTATAAAAATCAACATTTTGATAGTTTCTCATAAAATTCTATACGACTTAAGTATTTTTCACTGATATCAACTACTACACTTGAAAAAAATGATTTATTGGGTACTATACTATATATCGATAATGTCAATAATGATTTGCAGTGTAGTGCGAAAGAAAAGTAACAAGCAAAATTCGCTGCTCGCAACTGAGATAAGAAACTTTCCAACAAATGTCCGATTTCAATTGTTAAACTATAGAAGTTTTCTTTCGCAACCAAAAAGATTTTGTTCGATGAAAAAAGGATAAAAAATTTCTGCCGCAACCAACAAAATTTTGATCGAAAAGGCAAAAAGTATAACGACAAAGAATATAAAAAAAAATCCATCTGTGCACAAGCTCATCGATTCGAATAACAAAACAATACAATAAATTCACCAGGTCATTGAACCGATTATCGCAGCCCTAAGTATAAACTAACTCCCCGAACAAATTTTTTCCATTCGCGGATGTTTATAAAAAGACCACCCTCCTCGAGTGCAGAGCGTAATTGCTGGTCGAACATAAATTATAATTAAAAAAAAAAAAAAAAAAGGAAAGAAAGGGGGACACAGAGCACCGTGTACACCTGAGACCGGAGCACAGTGGGGAGATCGATCGCGGCAGCGCTTCTATAGGCTCGTCGTCATTGTGAAGGAGCCTAAGGCGCTCGGTGGGAAAGGGAGCGAGCGGACGGTTTTATATCGCGTGCCGCCGAGCCACCGAGACGCTCAGTAAGCGCCGGCCGCTCGCAACGCTTCCTGCTCTTCTTGCCGCCCCATAGCCATATACCAAGTATCTGCCTTTTTGTTTTGCCTGCTCTCATCGGGAAGTGCACTCTGATGTTGGGGTGAAGGTAAGAGTTCCTTATGACGTGCGAAAGAGGGACAATTGCATCTGATTTTATTTGGACGCGTGTATAGATTTGTTTCAATTGATTATTTTTGAATTGTATTTTTTACATTTTGTACTGGCTGTAATTTTGAAATTGAATACTATCTGATAGAGCCGTGAGAAATGAAAAATTTGAATCCATAGTCATTTTGATTGGACTCTAGTTTGTTGTAAAAAGGCAAATTTTGACTGTCTGGATGATCAATATTGAGCATTTGATAATAGTTTTTCGAAGATTATCTATCGGTCAAGGTCTGTAAAACTATTTGAAAGTATGGCCAAAGATCATAGATTCTAAAAAAGATGCAAGGAGCTCGCACAGCTGTACTCGAACAATTTGGTCACATTTGCAATCTTTTGTTATACGAAACAAAACTTTTTTTTTTATGTACAATAAACATAAGTGGAAGTTAACAGCTACGACATCGTTAAATAAATCGTTAAATAAAATTTCTAAAGATATACATCGCCCCGTACTTGACAACATAAAAGCCAGTTTATCTTATCGCTTCGAGAATTCAACGCAAATACTCTCTGGATATCAAACGACGATTTTTCCAACATTCTTTTGTTGCAAACTGATCAAGAGATGTATTCAATATACCTATAATTCAAAAGGTAATATTATGCGTACAACGCAACAAACCGGCCCGCCTCTGCAGAGGCGACAGCGGTGCAATCAATGGAGAACCGCGTGCGTCCGATAAAAATAGTCGCTACACTTATACCCGCGGGGCCACCTCCCTCCTTTCGTTTCTCTTCGCTTCATTCTGCCTCTTACTATCTAGTTCTTTCTCTCTCTTTCTCTCTCTCCCTCCCTCTCTCTTACTCTCTCTTTCTGTCTCTTCTCGAGGTATAGACGACGCGACGTAAACAGCTGATCGCCGGTCTCCCGCAAAAAATTTCGGCAACAGTATAGCTTGACCTTCGTATACAGTTGGAATGTAAACACTTGCAAAAATATACGGTCGCGTGGGAAACGACGCGATCAAGGAACCGAAGCCACATGCCTATATTATATGTACAAGCGGAGAGTAATTAAGCCGGGACGATCACTTGCATGCCTGGCATTTGTAAAAAGCGCAGATAGGAGCGGGCGAAAATTGCGAGCATCAGGCTAGTAGCAGTAGATGTAATAAGTGAATGTTCTTTTGGACGGAATAGAGGCGCGCCGCTTTACCCAATTTCGCATTCTTATAGTTTGGGGGTTCCAAATTTAGTGCGTAACTATTTAGAACAAGTGTAGTAGACCAGTGGCTAGCAATATAAAGAGAGTAGAATTAAAAACAATTTTTTAATAATATTTGTAATTACGTCTATTATTATATTAGTTTTTAAAACAAGCCAACGCATGTAATTATTGTTAAATAAATTTTTATCTAATACTAAAATTATCGAGTTAAATTTGTAATAACTATAAATTATTGTGATTTTTGTTAAACTAGAGGTAGAAATTATGATTAACAATTTATAGAAGAGATTTAATAAGTCAAAGCAATTCTTTCAAATTCTAAATGATTAACCAGTCATTTACAAATCTGTATAAGAACCGCACAGTGATGAAACAATAATAATAATGCATATTAGGTTTGATTTTTTGCTCTCACTAAGGCGTTGTTTTTAATTCCTCATTCATTATTAATGACATTTCAAAATAAAAATGAATAAACTCTTAAAACAAGCATATCTTTTTTTTGCACTGAAAAAAACTAGTATAGTTTAAAATAGTTTCTGTGTCAAAGCTAAATTTTAATAATTTAAACGAAAAATTTAATTGATGCAAAGAAATCATTTAGTATTTAACATTTAAAGAAATATTTGTTCGAAACTACTAATGTTTGTCCACTTTAACAAACTAACAATGCAACAAAGAGTTCTACGCGTTTTTTGCCATGACAATCAACTTCTAAAATAAAAACAATTAGTTGCGCTATAAGATTATATAACGGAGAGGCATCAAGAAGTATAACGCTTGAAACTAAACAAATTTAACAAGTGCTGAATCCAAATATCGTTTTTTTCAAAATTCCTTGTAAAATAGTCTTTTTATGAGTACAAAAAAAATTTTAATATTTTTTGTAATTATCTTATTTTAATTATAATTTAAATAATAATGCGTAATTATTTTAACTTTTGGAGTGTACGTGATAAACTAATAAAAATTTAATACGCTAATACTATAACTTAAAATGTTAATATCTTTTTTAAGAGTTTTTCAATTTTTCATACGTTTTTCAGGTTAAATGACTTCATAAAATCATGAAGTTGACAATTTGTGCGCTTGTGCTCTTACTATCAACTGTCACCGCTGGACGAAAACAGTCGTAAGTATACTTGCAATTTTTTTTTTTCGTTATTTAACGAAGAGTTTCAAATGCGGTAGTGAACGTCATTAAATCCGAACTGGCGATTTAATTTGACTTTGACACATTGAATGTGACACATAAGGATTGAAATGCGTTTAATTTATACGGCAGATCTGTAATGCAATAGAATGTACAGTACTTTAAAATGCTTATATACTTTACCATTGCAAAGTAAAATTACAACCAGCAGGGCATTCATTAACTGAACGATTAAAAATTCAAACTTAATCCGGACCAATGTTCACTTGAAGCACAAATAATTACGTCAGTTTCTTTTATGCAATTCTGTGCGTAAAACGCCGATTTCGCGTACCAGCGGACGTCCTTAATTGGTATTTACGGCTTTGTATAATAAAACATCATTCAGCACCAGACGCAGTCATTCTCTTCGCGGAGAATCAAGTTTATCGCGAACATTTCGAAAGTTACTATGCTTTTCATAAAATATAGTTGATCCGGTTTCGCTAACAAGGAGAGGCTACAACTGGCGGATCTTTAATTTCGCTTAAATTCCGGAGAATAATTATTACAAAAAAATATAATAAAAAAAAAACATTAAGCTGTACAATTGGAATATTTTATCCGTTTAAAAGTTAAATGTAAATTCTATTAATATACATTTTTTAGATTTTAATTATTTTAAAGGTTTTAATTAACAAATTTTTCTCATGTATTTAAAATAAGATTTCCAATTAAAAAAGATTTTCCAAAGTTCAAATTTATCATCTTGTAAATGACAAGATAAAGATGCTCTGATTTCGTTACAAGATTCTATTGAATAAAATTTGTTTTCTCGCGCTCAACATTTTCGATCAAATAATTCAATAGCTCAGAACGAAATTCAGTACTTGCAAGACGTTGCCTCTCCCTGCAAATCGTAGTTGGATGATCTTGTTCATACTATCCCGGCAGCTTTCGCTCGCAACTCTTCACTTCTAACCACAGGACCACAGCGTTCGGGTACGCGAAAACCGCCAATGAAAAAAAAGCCGATACCAAAGCGAAGACCGCGCCGGTCAGATTTTTCAGGGCATACGAGTGCGTTCAGGGCAACAGGTGCGAGCGCTCCTCGCGGCCGATCGAACTGAGCCGAGCTTCCGACCTTGGATTGTCGCAGCATGCGAGCCTCCAGGCGTGCCGCTTAGTTTGCTCACCGGCTGCTGGGCTCTGGCCAATACCCACTGGCCCTACGTCTACCAGCACCAGAGTAAGTGCAACTCGTTAGTCTATTTTCTGCTCGATGCATTCTTTAATATGATGTACTTAATGCTCTCTTTTCAGTATGTCACCATCCATCCTCGAAATTTTCAGTTTTTGAACGTAAACGATCTCGAAGAGACTGCACGCTACTTTTTAACAGATGCAGTAAACTTATTCTTGAAAGACATTCGATCTGCTTGTAAAAATGAGTGTCAACCAGTTGATCGAAAGGTAATTGTTCATCTTAAAGTTGAATCTTCGAGCCTTGATCTAAACTGGGAAACTGACGAGGGATACGAACTAGAAGTCTCGTCTGCAGGTACGTTGAACCTTATTTACATCTTAGAAAAAAGTGTAATTGCATTTTTTAGCAAACTTCAATACGTTTATAATAAAATGTCGTTTCTGTCCTTTTCCACACTTAAATATGTACTCGAACAGAAAATATAAACTTTCTTAAGAAGCCATTATTAATAATATATTATATAATTCACTAGAAAGTTTTATAAAATTAAAAGTAATAAAAATCAACTCACGTTAAAACAGTGGATTACCTCTCAGTCATAATTACGGCACAGTCGGTATTCGGGGCACGCCACGGCCTGGAGACGCTGTCCCAATTGATCGCGTCGACACCTTCGTTAAATGGCACCTGGGATCAGTATCAGCAACTGCAGGATCAGCAACAGCTGGTCATGTTGGACTCAGTAGTCTTGAACGACAAGCCAGTGTTCCGTCATCGAGGCTTACTTCTAGACACTGCCCGCAACTTCATTCCGGTGTCGGATATTCTGCGTACCATAGATGCCCTCGCTGCCGTGAAGATGAACGTATTACACTGGCACGCAACCGACAGTCAGAGCTTTCCTATCGAGATCAAGAGTACCCCCTTTATGTCTGCGTAAGTGATGATGAACTGAAAAAACAAATATCATTAACGAACTGTTGACGCAATTTTTATGTAATATTTTCCATTATAGAATTGTTTAATTTTTAAATAATTGACACTACTAAAAATCTGTAAGTAGCATTTAAAAAATTAAAACTATTGCAAATAATATGTATACTCTATCTGATTGACAGGTACGGAGCCTACGGACCTGATCAAGTTTACAGCGTCGAGGATATGGAACATATTGTAAAGTACGCCAAATCCCGCGGTGTAAGAGTGATCATGGAGATAGATTCGCCGTCGCATGCTGGTGCCGGCTGGGAATGGGGTGAATCCGAAGGTCTGGGTAATCTGGCAGTCTGTGTCAACCAGCAGCCTTGGCGCGATTATTGCATTCAACCACCTTGCGGACAATTGAACCCAGTCAATCCTAACACTTACAGTGTTCTCGAAAAAATTTATAAACAGCTGCTTCAAACCTTCGGCAGAGATGGCATGATGCATCTGGGCGGAGATGAGGTATGTATCGCCAACTGCAAAATGTTATTAACAAATTTAAAAACAGCTCTTAAAAGGTGCATGATAAACATGTGGAAGTTAGTAGTAAATGCCGTTATTGATCTTTTATATTTGCAAGATAAAATGAAAGTCTATTATTTTTTTAATATTGTCTAGTACAAATCTTATTCAGAAAACTAAAAAAAAAATGAGAAAATTGCAGCCAATATTTTAGGTAAATGGTATATCGGCCTTTCCACAAGTTTCCATTATTTTAAGAGTTATTGTATAATTGTATTATAAATAACTGTCTACTTTTCTAGCTCTTCATCAACTGTTGGAACTCATCAGAAGAAGTGGTAAACGGCATGGCAAAGCTGAACCTTGGTCGCAGTACCGAGGATTTCTTGAAGATCTGGTCCGACGTACACAACAGCCAGTTGCAATTACTAAACCGTGAGAGTGAGGGCAACTCAAACAAGGTCATCCTATGGAGTTCGCTCTTGACTTCGCCTGAATTCATAAAAAAATTCTTGAACAATAGTAATTTCGTCGTGCAGACCTGGGTCGAGGCTGATAAAGATCTCAATCAAAAACTCCTCGAACTCGGCTATCAGCTGATTATTTCCACGAAAGACGCCTGGTACCTGGATCATGGGTTCTGGGGCATCACCAAGTACCACACCTGGCGCGACGCCTATAATAACAAGATACCACAAACTGTAATTATCAGATTTATGTTTATCAATTTCGGCATTCTCATAATTTTATAAAATTGCTTGACTTAAAAAAATAGTTTAAATGAAGCGCAAACTAAATGAACGATAAGTAGGTATTAATGGTATCTAATTTTTTACAGCCGGGTGTCCTTGGCGGTGAAGTGTGCATGTGGGGCGAATACGTCTTCGGCGGCACTCTGGACTCGCGCGTGTGGCCACGAACAGCAGCCGTAGCGGAGCGTTTATGGAGCGATCCCTCCGGGATCAGAACCGCGGATGCAGAACCCCGTCTGCATGCGCAAATTGAACGGCTCCAAAGGCGACGAGTGAGTCCTGAGGCCATTTCGCCCGAGTGGTGCAACCAACACGAACGCCAGTGCCTGTGAAGCGTGATATAAGTACTCAGTGATTATAAATATTAAAAAGATGTGATTTTTTTTTAATTATAGTTTTAGAGACATTGTGATACATATATGTATGTTTACATACCTGACTGTGCGAAGTTACGGATAAATTTTCATGTGCTAGGATTTGAAGTGGAAATACCAGTTATGACCAAAATCCCCTAGATTACTAACAGTGCTAGAGACGCGTGAGAATGTGAATACATTGAGGGAATCACCGAATTTTAAGATTTTATGATATAATATTTTTATCTATAATTAATAAAAATGGCGTTTACTGAAATAAAATTTATTTTACACTAAACACGAAAATTAACTATGCATTCTTAAGATAAAAGAAAAATTAGTTAGTCTATTAATTCAATTGCGATGCATTATAGATTATTTTAAAATCTTTTTGTCAAAAACTATGCGATTGCACAACAACAGGATAAAAAAAATAATCATTCACACTATAGTCAAAATAAGAATAATCAGGTCTCGCATTATATGGTTCAGGAACTAAAGCTTCTTCATCCATAATTTCAGTGTCGTCATCAATGGTAATAACTTCAACTTTACTTTTCATAACTTCCTCTTCATCCTCAGAAGCTAGATCAATTACTTCTATCTTTTTTTTCAACATTTTTATTGGTATTCCTTTAGGCATAGGTGGAATCCTTTCCTTTAGGACATTAGATTTTGATACACCTACTTGTTCTTGTGCTCTCTTCAGAGTTTCTTTAATATTATCAGAAGTACCTTCAGCCTTTTTTTCTGTTGAATGTCGTGTATTATCATCATGACTTGCAATTAATTTTGGAACTAAAAATATGAAAATTATAATCTTACAAGTAGATCTTTGTGCTTTAGTTAAAGCAATTTACCTAATACTTTTTTATTACTGTCAGTGTTAGCATCCAAGTTTTCTGATTTTTCATTCGGAATTGATTTTCTTAATAGCCATTTATTGATGTGATTACGTATTCTAGCTTTTAAATTTGGTGTTGCTGTTTTTAATTTCAATTTCTTTAACACTCTATTAATCCAGTCAACCTTTCTATAAAACTTTTTTGTTCCATATTTTAGCATGATTTTATGAACTGTTTTTTTTATTTTTGGGAATGTCACATATGACTCCATTTTTGGACTTATCTGAAACAATTTTGCTATGTTAGTATTTATATATATCTTAGAGTAAAAAATATAGAAATTAAAATACTCTATTACTTATTTTTACAAAAATGTATAACTTTTTTCTTGAATCTTTATGTTAATTGTTCTTGTTATAACCCTTAAGAGGCATATTTTTGCAATTAAAATGAACTTAACCTACTGAAAGTGAGAAATTTCATAGAAAGTATGTGGTGAATGTATTCAGTTTTTTCAATTATTTTAATATACGTAATCATTGAACAAAATTTAGATAGAAATAATCACTGAATTTTAACCTCTATGTTGATTGTTGATAACTTTCCGCCGTATTAATAATTCTGATCTAAAAAAACTTTGTTTACGGAAATTTATAGTTTAGTGCAGTAAATAGAATAATATTGCAATCATTTTAACGAAAACAAGCAAAATTAATTGTAAAAATACTTAAATATGCTTAAATATACCTGAAAAGCCAGCTAGAACCCGCGATTTCGTAGAAAAAGTACCTGATGCACATTTTTACAAATTTAATAATGTAGCTTTGCATACAAACCTAAATATTGACTAATTTTTCAAACAGTGATCATACCATGAAGAATACAATCCTCTCTTCGTCTCTTGAAAAAAATCCTTTCTTAAAAAATGATGCGACAGGAAGTTGTGAAGCAGAGACATATTCGGTTCGTTAATGAATGCACGGATCGGTTAGAAAGTGGAGGAGGGGAGGGATGCTCGCCTTCTACTGGCTGGACCGCTGCGGTGGCGAACCCGAAAGGAACCCGAAGCAAGTTGAAAAATTTGCCATCATGGCCTGTCTCAGCTAATAGGATCAATTGCGTCTTCTTTAAATGACGATAAATTTGTATAAATATTTAATCTTAAAAAAAACGTATAAAAAAAGTAAACGAAAAGCGTTGGATTTTGCAATTTCTGTATATCTGGTTAGGTACAGATATGCATTTAAAACTTATGTTAAAGTTAAACCTAAACCGTTTCGTATTTGAAAAAAAAATCGATACATCGTCATTAAAAAAATAAAGCTTTGTTATTTATTAAACACTTGTATTTAAAAATATTACATATTTTTTTGAAGAGTCATTTATTGTAATATTAATGCTCCATAGCTTTTAGAATTTAAATTCTTACTGGATCTATGAAACAACAATCTTAGTCCTGCTCACTATACTCAACTACATAATGTACATAATGTAATAACGAAATATACTAAACCTTTGAAATCAAAGAAACTCGTAAGTCCAAAGGGAATTCTACCATCAGTATCACGCTCTTTCAGTAGTCTAGAGAACTTCCTGACATAGCTATGATATGCAACAAACCAAGTCCAGCTGGATTGAACAATTACACTATTCTAACATGATACATGAAATAAAAATGATGACTACACAAAGTAATTGTCTAACTGACTGATAACTGCACTGAAATAAAAATTTCTTATATATAATTACATATATAATAATAATAAAAATGATAAAATAAGCTACCTACTTTATATCATACATATCGTCATCCTCATTAGACTCAATAACCAACTCATCATCTTTTGTTAAATCAATTATTTCTTTTTCTATTAGAAGGTCTGGGCTATTTTTATTCAGTATCATACACCTGTATGCGCAAGTGCATTGCTGTGTTTTATTTAATTCATCTTTTTTACTTACATTATTATAGTTATTTTCTGACTCTTTATTTATATTATTAGATTTATTTTCTGATTCTTTATTTAAATTATTGGATTCCTTAATTTTGCTAATACTATTACTAGAAAGTAATTTATTTTTCTCTACATTTTGAGCTATAGTAAAAGAAATTTAGATACTTAATTGAAACTTTTAAGATTAAAAATTAAAATCAAGTAATAATAAATAAATACTTACTCAGAATATTTTGTTTAGATTCATCTGTAAATTAAAAATTTCATTTAAAAATTTTAGACGTACAAAAAAAGGCATAAATATTGATATAGAATTTACCTGACACAATTCCTTTTTTTGAATCAATATTCATAGTAAACTCCTAAAATCAAAGTATCTTTAATATCTAGATAGAGTGCATGTAATATTAAGCAGATATACGTACAATTTTACTTATTATCCAATTTCTTATCTGATTTCTAACTCTTGCTGCAGCATTTGTAGTATAATCACATTTCAATTTTCTTAATATTTTTCTTATATAATCTGTTTGTTGGTATCTGCCTTTACCGTAAGTTTTTGTCATGATTATATGAACAATTTTTTTTAAACGCGGTAATGTAATATCTTTCATTTTGACTTTTTCTTTACACTTTTCTTGTCTGTTTTTCATACTTTTAGTCAATACAATTGTATTTGGTAGCTTGGTGTAAAAAATCAATTAAATTATGCAATTAATTCAGATACAGCATGTATATATATCTTATACTTACAGAATGTGATTAATTTACATGTAGTATGTATGTATATCTTATACTTATAGATATTACACTTTGCGATCTAGACATCTAGTTGATGTCTACCAAGAATAATACTTATGACTTCCATTGTGATTTGACATCTATGATTCTTGAAGCTATCCTATACCTTTTTCACTGTACTGTTTACAAATTTTAACACACGTATTTAAAGTTTCAATAAGCACACTCAGTTCAGCCTGACATACCGTAATTTCTAATTTAGTTTTAAGCAAATACTATTTAATCAACTTTCAGCACTTCACGCAAAATTCATATGGACTGTACATTATACCATATACCTATGTAAAGGTATAATTTATACATAACCTACAAAAGCTAACAAGTGGCGCCACCATACACCCGATAAAAATTAAAACGAATTAAATCATTGAAGTTTTTTTTATTTTTTTCATTTAATAATGAATTTAATTTTTTTAAGTGGATAAAAAATATAATCTTTTAAATACTTTGTTATTTTAAATTAAGAAAAAGGAATAATTATAGAAATAATGAATAAAATTATTTAAAAGGATGTAATTAGTTGCAATAACAGCAATAGAAAAATACAATAAAAACTTTTTTTGTAACATAGGTATTATTTAAGAAAATATAATGTAATTAATATACATACTAGTTATGAATTACATAAACTTATCCAGATAAAATTTAGAAAAATTGTACTTCGAACAATACAACTTATTTTATTTTTCTAATTTTATCTGCAATGCAAAAGTAGTTTAATTCTATTCTTAATATAAAGAATAACTCACTTTTACATTAAACCTTAATTTGTTTCAAGTAAAATTTAACAAATTTTTATCGCGTAAAAATTTATGTTCAAAAATGTAAATAAGTATATTGAAGTTTAAACTTCAAAGTAAGAAAGAAAAACGTATCTTATATTTTTTTAAGTAAGTATGTCAATATCTTAATATTAATAGTAATTAAAAACAAACTAAATATTTTTAACAAAAGCTGCAGAGAAATTTACATGTTTACGATGTAAAAAACTAATTTTAAAACAAAATTCTTAAATGAGTCCTATTCCTTTATTGATTATAAAACTGATGACTGCCAATTCTTGAGTCATTTTGCTCGGGATTCAGCTGCGTGCCCCTAATTCTGGGCAACCTGTTCGACGCGTTTAAGTTTGCATTACATTGCTGATAATTAGCGGATGCATGCGTCTGATATTTAGCAGCTGTCTGTGGTGGATAAATACCGGCCTGCGGCACGAACATTGACTGATTAAATCGTTGTTGAAATACGGCATTCATTTGATAGGCCTCGCTGGGCATCTCTTGCATGTTGACAGTTGTGAAGTTTTTAGATTCATCAAAGGATGCCGGTGAAACTAGATTCTGCAAGTTGCTAGTGGGAACTTGAAAACCTTGCGGCAAAGCGTGTTGCATAGCCACAAACAAGTCAGGAACAAAGGGCGGCAGCGTGTTCTGCGGGGACTGAATATCTTTAACAGTTCCTTCGTTTGGATTAGCTGCCAGACTTTGCGTATTTGCTGGCATATATTCATTGTAAAACTTCACCTAAAAAACAGGAATCATTATGTACTATCAATGAATTACCAGTAGTATTACAAGGTAACAGTAAATATTTTCGCAGATAACACGACGTGCAATGTATTTATAATTTATTTTAACTAATTATAATCAAGCAATCGAAATAACGTTGCCTTGAATATACTCCTGAAGTTAGTGAATGTAAAACTTACATTTAATGCTAGCAACTTTGCTTGAGCAGCTGCCAGTTGTTTCGAATACGTCTCAACTTCTCTGTATGCTTGCAAAATCTCATCAGATGGGTGGGTCATCTCACTCTCATGCGGAACAATAGCAGGATTCGGTTTTTCGGAAACCTCCATGGAAGAGCTTGCAAAGCTTGCTTCTAAATCTGACGAGAATGGAGCTGATGCAATGGTAGACGTATTAAATGGTGGGGCATTTATATTCATTGTACCTCCTGCGTACATTGCTGCTGCATCATAATCAGCGGATATTTGAGATGTTGTCTGAGTTAAAGGCAGACTTTGAGATACGTGGGTATTTAATGTCTGTGATAATGTGGTTGAAACACTTGCATTAGAGACTGAGACAGTTGATGGATTACAAGTATTTCGATTCAAACCTACGAATTAAAGTACGGATCAAAAAATGTAGAAAAAATCCTTTTTTAATTATAAATTTTATAAAATAATTATTTTACTAACCCAAAGCACGTTGAATGTTGACATTTCCATCAAATGTCATGAATATGTTGGGTTTTGGCTGAACATTATTCTTAACTTCCGACAATTCAGGTTTTATCTCCGATTTTATAGTTACATTTGATGGCAAATGAACTTGCGAAGAACTCACATCTCTGTAGGGAACAGGCATTATAACTTGTTGTACTCCAATTGTGGTTTTATCGACATGAACGCTTTGATTTTCCAATGAATTATTTTGATGAATGCCTGTTGAATCCTGACTTTTAATGGTTCGGCCATTGTAAACTTGCTGTTTGCATTGGATCGCGTCCTGATCATCCCAATTCTCTTCAATTTTAGTTTTGATTTGATTATCCTTAACGTGCTTCACATTTTCATTTGACCTGTTGCTCTGAATTTTGTTGCACCTATCCAAATTCTTTTGTTGATTTTCTTGATTTTGGTTTCCATGATAATCGTAATTTTTAAAAGTGGTATCTTTATTTCTGTCAGAATATTTCTGATTTTGATGATTACCTTGACTATTAACAGAATAACTTGTTTGCCTATTGTATGAATTCTGTACTTTACCAGTGTAATCACGATCAGAGTTATTTTGATTTCCTCCATGATTTTTATCAGAATAATTTTGACATCCAATGCTTCTATCAGAATTATTTTCAGCTTTGTTATAATTATCTTGATGTTTGGTCACATTATCAGTATATCCTTGATTTCGGCAACTATCTTGATGTTTGTACCTATCCTGACTTTTATAGGAATTTTGGTTTTTATAACTATTTTGACTTCTGCAAGAATCTTGATTTCTGTAGCTATTTTGATTTCTGTGGCTATCTTGAGTTCTATTGTTATCTTGTGGTCTACACCTATCATAGTAATTTTGATTCCTAGTCAAGTTTTCGTGATCTCTGGTTGTATCAGTTTGAATTACTTGACTCTGACTTTTATCATTTTGATTTTGTACAAAATTAACTGGCGTTTGAGTAGTGTTAAGTTTACTTGCAGTAGAATTTATTTCATGTTGTCTATTGTTATCTATAACATGAGCAGAATTTGGTTTTAGGTGTTGATTTTGTACTTGAACAGAATTAGTTGGATTTTGAATTGTGATGTAGGTTTCTTTTCCAGCTCGTCCATGAATTGGTCTTTCCTGACTTATACATACTTGGTGAATTTCCTTTCTGGGTTGCTCTGTAGTTCGGCTCTTAGTAGTCACCTCAGATCGAGAATTTAGTTTTGACTGAACAATATTAGCGGATGGTTTCACTTGAGTAGATTTAACCTGGGATTCATATTCGGATGGTTTTGCATTGATCTGTCCCAATTCAGGTTTAGTGTCATAAGTTTTCAAGAATTCTTTTTCTTTTCGTCTTGCATTTCTACCCATGAACATATGTTTTTCTGAGTATCCATCTAGTCGACCATATTTATCGAACTTTCCTTTAGCAACAATTTGATTTAATCTTGTATCATCATCTGGAAGATTTTTACAAACCTTGCCCCTGAAATTAAACACAGAATAAAATCATGAGAAAAGAAACATTAATCATTGATCATAAATCTAAAAATAATATTGTAATAATTACCACTGATCATCATCAGGATCATCTAAAATTTTTATTTTTAAATTGGTCCCCAACATTTTACGTCTCTCACTTTCTTGCTGAGCAGTGCAAATACTTTCAACCATAGCTACCTCAAAATATTCTTCTTCCTTAATTCTGTCAATGATTACAGCCTCTTTACTGGGGTTCGAAAATAGTTGTTTGGCAGCATTATTGTTCCACACAGAACTTGTTGTTTCCTTTTTCGTTTGTTCTGCTTTATTTTGTAACTGAGAAACTTGAGCATTTTCTAGGTCATTTACTTCAAACGTCTTAAACTGAGCTCCAGTATTTGCTTTTTCATTTTTATTATGACCTGACCTCCGCCTTCTGTTGGAATTCTTTCTTGAAATTCCCTCAAAATAATTTTCATCAGCTTGCTCATTTGGTTTTGGCAAACTTTTTAACTGCTTTGAAATGTGGCTTACTCTGAGGAAAAAAATATTTCAACAAAGATAAAACAAGTGATTATATTGATGAATCATAAACAAAAACATATTTTAACTTAAAAATAATAAATAATTTGTATACATACTCATTGTTTGGACTTGATTTTAGCCATTTCAGTCCTTGAAGTGAATTGATAAGAACTTCTGGTTTTTTAACAATGTCAGGTAAATTTTGTTTTTTCGTTTGTAAACACTGAACAGTAACAGGAACAGTATTATCTATCCCAACAAAATTATTTTCAAGACCTTTTTTTAATGTTTCATCTTCTGTGATACATTTATTATCCTCAATTGATTTTTTATTTTCGATTTTATTACTATCATATAATGCTAAAAAACCATTAATACTAATAGGTGTAACTGTTTCTTCAATAAATTTTCCAGATGTTAAGTTAATTTCTTCAACATTTTTAGATATTTTTTCTTGTGATTCATGATCACTCAATTTGATTTTAATATCCGAAGTCATTAGATTAGTAACTTTTCAGTTCTGTAGAATCTTGAAATTAGTAACTTTTTCAGTTTCTGTAGAATCTTGAAAATTAGTAACTTTTTCAGTTTCTGTAGAATCTTGAAAATTTGTATCAACAGATCTACAGTTAGTTTCAGTTAGTTTACAAGTTATTTTACTCTCTAATGAATCAACTTCCTTAAAATTGAGTATTTCAGATACTTTGTTACACTTAACAACAGTATCATTATATTTGGATATTTCCGATTCACTTGAAATTATATTTTGTTCTTGATCAATATTTAATTTATCATTTGTTTCAAAATCTGTCATATCTGTTGTATCAATATCATTCAATTCAATTGATGTAGCTTCTTTTTCATTGAAATTATCAGATTCTAATGGTATTTCATTATTTTTATTATCATGAACTAATGAAAAGTCTTGCTTACTGACTTTTTCATTTTGCACAACAATTTCTACTTCATTTAATGAACTATCGGCAAAAGATTTAGTGATTTTATTTTCATCCGTTTCTAGGTTTCCTTCAAAATCACTGTTAATATTTTGAAACTGACATGTTTCTTTTGTCAACAAAATCTTTTCTGCACTGCAATCATCAATTTGATTGTCAATTTGGATGGAACCATTATCATCTCCAAAATGATCTACAGTTCCATCCTGTAGTCTTCCTTGTAATTTTTGTTCATTAGCAGAAGTTAAATCTCCTTGTGCAGTATTTACAGATAATTTATCTAAAATATTTTTACCATCAGGTAACTCTAATTGTACAATCTTACCTGTTAAACTGTTATTATCACATTCCGATATTAACGTTTGCTCATTACCAACTACTTGACTATCTTCATTAATTTTAAAGATTCCTGAATCATTCAAAAATTTACCAAGTTGATTTTCATTTCGAGGTGTCTTGATTTCGTTAGTGATTTCTGATGTATTATTGTCATCACATAGAGAGATTTCAAACTGTTGATTGAAAGTAATTGGAACATCTTCGGGCATTTCATAAAGTTTTGTATCATTCAACATCTTATCATAGGAATTTGCATTTTCATGTGTCTCAACTGCTTCATTATTTTCTAATGAATTTTTATTATTACATTGAGATATTTTTATTTCTTCATCAGAAATCACTTGAATGTTTTTATCCACTGTACTAACTTTTGAATGACATAAAATTTGATCACAAAGATTTGTGCTTATAGAAGACTCTACATTCTCAATTTTTTCTGAAATATTTATATTATCGTACCGAGATACTTCAAAATGATCACTGTAAGCTGCTTGAATATCTTTATTTACTGCATAGATTTTTGAATCAGTTAAAGGATTCTCAAGATCAATAAGATTTTCCACTGTAACATTTTCAGAAGCAGGTTGTTCTATATTCGTTTTAATATTAGATTCTCGATTATGGTGTATTTGATTACTGTGATTAATCACTTTGCATACATCTTTGATAGTACAATTTAATAAATTTGATTCTTCAGTTATTAGTATTTTATCAACAAAATGTGATGGTACTTTTGTATTTTCTAACTTTTTAATTTCTTTATGATCTTGCACACTATTCTGTAAATTACTAGTAGAATCTAGAGAAATTAAATTGATCTCATCTTGACCTACATCACAAAACTCTTTAGGAGGAACAACAATTTCATTTACTTCCAAATTTTGTACCTTTTCTGATTCTATATCCTTATAAATAGTATCAATATGTTGCTTAGCAATAATATCTGTTTCCCCGAGGCTTTTAAAACTACAACTGCTGCTCTCTAATTGGCCAACCAAACAAGCTTCTTTATCGCTGACAATATCTTTTACCTTATTTTCTGTCAAATTTTCTTTATCACACTGATCTGGCTTATTCTGAACTTCTAAACTGTCAGTAATATCTGCTAGTGTATCCTTCTGCAATAATGACTCTTGTTCACTGCTGCTTTGCAATGATTCCTCAATTGTTACTTTGTTCATCTTTGTATCTGCACAACTACAATAATAAATTTAAAAAACATCAATCTCGGAAAATTCTATGTAAAATTAAAAATCATAAAGAAAGACTTTACAATAGTCGCATGAATATTAAAGAAAAGAATTCTTAAATATATTAATACTTCACTTATAACTTCAAGGCAGGCCAAATTTCATTCTAATCGACGTTGTAAAACGTTCTACCATGAAAAAGACCTCTTTAGCCAAAGTCTGATAACGATATAAGTATACCCAAACAAGACACTCGATATGCACTAGGCGCGTGAAAGAAAAACAAAGAAGTAACGTAGCCCGATCGAAAATTGAAAATTCATTTGAGCGCCTACGCAAATTGCACCTTCCAAAACAATAGAACCTTTATACTATCCTCATCGGTAAATCTTATCAAATACGTTCTCGACCTAGACACTCGAACATTCCGCGAACAAGAAAATAAAGACAATAGCTTCGCGATTCCGTGTCCTTCAGAAATCGCCCTTCGTGCAAGAGCTAAACAAACCCGCGAGTCGGGATTGATGTCTACACGCATAATACACGAAAATTAGAATTTACTTATACGTACCTCGACATTTCGAGCGAAGGGCTTATAAATCGCTCCGTTGCTGCACTGCTCAGCAGATGAACCTGGAGTGGGGACGACAAATCCTGCGGAAATCCAGCTTCTCCCGTCCGGCCCGCCGTAGTTCTCGTACGGAAATGTTCGAGTATTCAGCCCGACTGTATCAGCGAGAAGAGCGATTTCAAACACATCGAGCCGGTGCGTGCATTCTGGGAATCACAGTCGCTGCCGTCATAAGTCAGTACGGACGTCACTTAACGGCGAGTGCTCGCAGTGACCGTCATAATTTGAATTCTTCGATTCTTCGGTGCGATGCAGGTGTGTGAAAAATGTTAATCACCCATTCTTTAATTGATAATTAAATATATTTAATTATCAACTATTGGCAGTAGAATTAATAATTAAATCATTCAATTATCAACAATTGTGGGATTTAGTTATTTGGGAATATTAAGTGATTAAGCGCAATCCTCGCTAAGAGCTTCAATTAATTAAGCAAAATCTCAGTACGGGTACGTTTAATTAATTAAACTTTCAATGAATTGAACCCAACGAATGATTTTATTATCAATTATTTTGCCAGAATTGTTAATTAAATTATTTAATTATCAACTATGGGTTTAATGAATTGGGAATTTAATTAATTAAGCGCCACCCATGTGCTTTGAACTTGCATTAAATTTCTATAAAGTAAAATGTATTATGTGTAATGTATTTATACATTAACTATTATTAATTAATATTTTTAATAATAATATTATAAAGAAACTTATTTTCGTTCATTAAATTATCCTGCCTTCTTGCAATATGCGACGTTATTTTATTATGTACGTAAGTACCTTAAAAATGAAAGTACATAATTCCTGTTATTATTTCAATTGTATACACATATATTCGATCTATACATATATATAGCGGATCTAACTATATGATAACGGAAACTAAAAATTCAAATCTAAGAATTGTTATCGCCGCAGCTTTTCATCCCTCCAGCTCACTCATTCGCACGAAATCAACGGGTCACCAAGAGACCCCCCAGTCCGAAGGCTATTGCGCAAAAACGTAGCGCTAATCTAATCCACGAACGCGAATCTTCGAAACTTAATTAATATAAGAAAAAAAGACAGCCTCGAAAAATCCACGATTAGGTAAGCAAAAAATCGCAGAAAATTGCTAATCGGCGTTGGCGGTCGAGCGCGCGCGCGTGCGAGCGGCGTCACCTCTCGGCGGCCGCACGCTTGCACAGTCACCGCTGGGCCGAAGGTGTATCGGTCGGCTCTGGGCCGTCGACTGCGAGCGCTCGAGAGCGGCAAGGAGCTTCCGAACCCTGGAGCGGAGCCGGTTCTCGGGTGGCAGCAGCCCTTCCCAGCGAGAGGATCCAGAGCACTCGAGGAGCGCGAGGGCCCGCTACGTCGACCCAATCCCGGCGCACATAACCTCAACAGGGCGGCCAGGCGCACCTGGTGCAACGCGGCTCGGTGCCACGGGTGAGCCAGCGCGACCTTCTCGCGGCCACGCGACGACCTTCGCGCGGGCGACGCTGAACGGACGATCGGGGTCGCCGCGTTCCGGAAGCGCCCGCGCTTAGGTTAGGTGTACGTGGCCCGCACCACACCCCTTGCACACCCGCGACCTTCCCACCGTTTCTTTTATCGTCGCTCGTCAATTTGTTTGACGTTTTAGTTTCTAAACGTCGACTCGTGGTTTTTGTTCGATTGTTCGGTTTTACTAATGGGCTCCGCGTAAGAGTTGAGCGCGGAGGGTAGTGCGTTTGGCGCGCAGGATCGGGCGAGTATCCTTGGCCTTCAACCATCGCGAAGGGGATGCGACCCCGGGAATTTTATTAATAGATAAATAACATTGCTTTTAGGCTTGTGCACATTATGCATTGATGAACCTAACCTCAATAATATCAATCGTGGCCGAGAAGGACCAGGGTAGCCGCTGTCACGAGACGGGATACATAACCGACAGGCTGAGTTCATTTAACCTGTCTGGTGGAGTCCGACTGGATAACTTGGTGAGACTAGACTAGACTACGTGTGGTTCCTTCGCTGGGTCCTAATTGTATTAGTACACGAACAAACTTTGTTTTAGTAGCTATAAGAGAATAATAACAAATAACTCCTTTTGTCGTATAATCTTTTGATGAACCAACAAAAGGATTAACTTAGTTCAATTATATATTATACATAGTTCATTGTTGTAGATATCGAATGAAGACTGGATTGCTTTATTATTTTACTTGGTAATGTTGTTTGTGATGTAATTTCTATTATTCTGATGCAACTAGACATTGTTAAATTTGTTTCATAGGTTAAGGTTCAGTGCCAAATCCATTTATTGATTTTATTCATTCACCGATGTTATTGACATTTGAAAGTTTTTTTTTTGCTACACGACACAATCAATAGTACCAATATTAATGTCGCTACTTGACTAAATTATTAAGAGGCAAGTTAATTGGATCTGTGAATTAATATTTTTATGGGCATGAAAAATGATAGTAGTTTTTATTATTAATGAAAATATAAAAATAAAAGTATTTCCTTTTTTTTTTATTTTGATGTCTTTAACTTTGAATATAACGTTTAAGATGAAATTTTTTTGTTGAGAAGCTATTGTTGATCTGTTCAAATAACTGAGGTTATTTTAGTTGCTTGGCAACTATCATTGTATGTTTGATTAACTAAAAAATGTCAAAAAAATCGAACAATCTCAAACACTAAGCACATCAAGTCTTCAAAATTTTAAAACTGGTTTTTTTTGGCAATCTGGTAACCAAAATTAAAAAAAAATAGAATTTTTCTAAATACAATGAAGTACAAGACCAAAGATTTTTTCAAACAGAAGTCAAACAAAAATGGATTCCTTTCAAAACTTCCAGATTGGTTTTCAATTCCATCATTGGTTAGGTCACACATGTTTCATAGTTTATATGCTGTTAATTATATTTTATCTAATTAGAGTAAAGAAATTAAATTGTTAAGTGATAAGCATATATTTGTTTATTATAAGATAACAGACATTGGGATTTTTTAATAATTATATTTACTTTATGTTCTTCTCAGTCATCGTGGGAGGATCAGCCTCAACAAGGAGGACAACAATCTCGCTTAGAATACTTAGAAAATCAAAGTAGATCGCTAGGTCCACCAAACAGATACACATTTGCCAGTACAGAATATCAAAATCCACCAGAGCAAATATTAGGTTGGGGTGGAAGAGGGATGCCTCGCTCCAAGCGAAGAGCACCCTCAAGTACAAATAATCAATCAAACGATATGCCTCCTAGTGCACCAGAGGACCACCCCAGACATCCCTCCAAACGACTAAGACATACCTCCAGGTTAGTACTCCTCTTTTTGCAATGTATACCTACGCAAGTTTTCAAATAGAATTTACACAATTTTTCTTATACAATATTTTTATTTCCTAGGTTTGTGTTTGTTTACATTTGATTAAGTGAAAGAAAAAGTTCAAGAATTGATGTCAAGCTTGTTTCTTTGCATTGTCGTCACTTTCTCTCCTCGTCTCCTTCGTTCGTCTCCCGTTTGAATGCGAGAGCGCGAACATCCGAAATAGATCAGAGGCAGCACACGGATTTAGTTTGCCTTGCTCGCTCGGTCCTAACGGTTCAACTCCGTGCAAACTCACTTCTATTCGACTCCTTTTTTCTTTTCTCAAAATTTTATCAAGTAAAAAATCGAGAAGACGCCAGTCACAGTTCTCCGTTTATATTATTTTTTTTCTTTTTTCAATTTCATTGCGATACTAAAGGTGCACGGCTCAAATGAATTCGTAAGCGGGAGGTGAGAAGATTATTTTTAGACGCTCTCGTCGATTGGGCGCATCGTCACCGACGCGTCTTCGAGATTTTTCTCTTTTTTTTTTTTAAGTCTGGAGGTGAGCTCGACGTTTCACGAGACAAACACGTCGTGGCTCAGATTTTGGAAACGCGGTCGACGGAGATCCAGCGCGACGCATTCCACTTTTCCGTTGTGCATGGAAGACGAGAGGTTCGTCTTCGACCTCGCATTGATATCGATATTTAAGGGCGAAATAAAAAAATTAGTTGTGTGTAACTGAAGAATGCGTTTTTCTTCTAGATTCTTCTACAGTTTTATCAAAGTTTTTAATGTTTAGTTCAAATTAAAAGCAAGAATTTTTTTTATTCGCATAATTTTTTAGAAGTAAAAAGTTAGCTAATTTATAAAATTTTATTTACAATTAAAAACTTCAATTTCTGATTTTCTAATTTAATGTAGCTTAAAATACATTAATTTACCAATTATATTATTCTCAAGTTTATTGTAATAGCAAAATATTAAATAATTTATAAATGACTTTGATATTATCAAAAAATAATATTAGCAAATGCATTTGAATGTTGCCATTATATAATTAATGCATTGTTAACGATTCAAAGAGGCAATGGAATGAAGCGTGCATTTCTAAAAATATAATAAATAAATAAGTGTATACATTGAGTATTTGAACTCACATCGTTGCCTACTAAGTTACGAATGATTCATAACATTGATTTGCAGCTCGCGGAGGCATACGAAAACGGAGGATGGCTCGAACCATACTTTCTCACAGAAGCGATGCATCAGCTGGTTCCGCGAGTACACAACGGCGGATGACCCAGACACACTCGGCCCGGATGGCATGGAAAAATTCTGCGAGGACATCGGCGTGGAGCCCGAGAACGTCGTGATGCTCGTACTCGCTTATAAGATGAGTGCCCGCCAAATGGGCTTCTTTACTCTTGCCGAATGGCTCAAGGGTCTTACGGATCTCCAGTGCGATTCCATCGGCAAGCTGCAGAATAAAGTGGAGCATTTGCGCGGCCTACTCGACGACCCCCACACCTTCAAGGGCGTTTATAGATACGCTTATGACTTCGCCAGGGTAACTGACACTTCTTATGGCGTATAGTTTTTAGTTCATTGAAATGGTTTGTAAGATGTAAAATTTATGATGGTCGTTCGTTTAGGATAAGGACCAGCGAAGTATGGATATGGAAACGGCGCGAGTCATGCTGCAGTTACTGTTAGGCAGGCATTGGTCTCTGTTCTCACAATTTGCCAGATTCTTGGATCAATCAAAGTACAAAGTTATTAATAAAGATCAGTGGTCCAATATCCTTGAATTTTCACGGACAATTAGCGATGATCTTTCGAATTATGATTTAGATGGAGCATGTAAGTATTATAAAAATAAATAACAAAATGAATTTAATAATAATAAGTGACTGTGTTTAACCCCTAATATAGGGCCAGTAATGCTTGATGAGTTTGTTGAATGGCTGAAGGCTCAGAAACAAGAAGAAGGAGCATCCCAAATGGACACAAGAAATAGCTGAAACACTCAATCAAAGCTAATCAACTCATTATACGAGAAACACCCACCTAATCGAAACACTTGCTGAAAATGTTCAGCTCCTTATTATCTCTTTCAATATCAATTACTTGTTAACAGTTAAATTTTTCTCTTCTGACTTTATTATTGGTAAAATGTCGACACAAAAGAAATTACAAAAAAAAAGAAACATTCAATATGCTATGCAGATAATTTTTTATTAGTTAAAAAAAATATTTTGTTATAATAACAGGTATCACGTTGTAACGAATAAGTAGATTGATTTAATCTTACAGTTAGTTACCTCTTGAAATAAAAAAAAAAGTAAACTTATAATATTGTGAACGACTGTGTTTAGAATCGCGCTTTGTGATAAATGATGATAGTTGGACATTAAAAACCAATTCAAGAATGGAAAAAATGGAAAAAAATGAAAAAAAAAAAACAAACAAAAAGAAATGTTTTTCTAACCAACTTTCTGTGTATTTATTGATGCGTCAACTTTATATGATTTTCAAAATTATTATTTCAAGAGTCGAAGGCGCTCATATACTATATGTAATAACGAAATTCAGTCAAATGGCTTTATAGGATAGCTTTCTTGTATAATAAAGTGTGATCGAACAAGAAAAAAATTATATTTTCGAGACATGAAATGTACTAATATTTCTTGTGTATATTTAAATGAAATTCTTTTTTTGCAAGTGTAACTTATCACTAGCGCGTAGTTAAGAACTAGATAGATTATAAATAATTCTGTCGTAAATATATTTTTTCTCAATCTGCGCAGTAATGACTGATCGACTCGTTCTCATCTCCGAGTTTACTTTTTAAAAAAATTACTTAGCTCTTTTTTTTTTTTTTTTTTTTTTCTTTAATGAAAATAAAAAGATAAAATTGTAAAACGCTAAGTCGGTAACTGTAAGCGAATGAAATTTTTTGAATGATTAAAAGAAACCTTTGCCAGGGTTTATTTTTTACATTTTCATTCATTTTTAAAGTAATGTATTAGTTTCTAAGATTAATTACTTTATACAGTTAGCGGCATAAAATACAATTCAAGAATCTTAAGAGGAGCATCATGGATTCTTGACATTATGTACAGGTGGTTGTTTTGTATCAATGACAAAGACATTTACCAATTTTTTTCGATGTTATGATGTTCAGCTGTCGAAGCACAATATTTGAAAGTTTTTAATCTGCATTTTTTTAATCGAAATTTTAATATAGAATACTAAACATTAGTCCAATTCCACAAACCTTATTTATCTGTAAAAACATATTTAAATTTATGAATTGTATAATATTTAAGTTATAATAAACAATTTGCTGCTTTTTCTATCAGTTTGTTCACAATTTATTACTGCTTTTTCAATACTTCAAAAATTATATTTACATTAGCATAATACATTACAATAACAGATGTAAAATGTTAGTTATTATTATTCAACAAGTATTAGCTGGACACCATAAAATCACAATTAAAAAATTTAGGGTGTATTCGTGAATTTTGTAATTAACCTTTTTTTATTTTTAGTCTTTTTTTTTAAATAATACTGGATAATTTTATAACATGATTTTTCACAGAAAGTCCTCAAGTATGCATTAATTAAACAATGTATTTAGCAATTAAAATGAGACTAATAATTACAAAATTTTAATGCATTATTAATATGCAAATATATCTGCATGTATTAACATCTACAGAAAGTATAGAGAGTAACGAAAATATTGGAGCTACAGGTATGGATCCTCCTCAAATAATAATAAATATCAAATCTTATAAAATGAGGTAGTGATCCTCTTCCATAACGATTTTGACAATGGTAACAGGATTATGAAAAGTTGAATGCATTTAATAATATAATAAAAAGGCATCTTTATAAAATCAATGAATTAATTTTTGTTACATTGCAAAACATATACTTACATAGACATTTTATTTACAATATCTATCTGCTTTCATTTTACTACGCCTATCAAGTAAAGCTTCATGAAAGGTACCACTATCCTTAGCTTTTTTTAGTTCTACAATATTATCCTTGCTTATTCTTAATTTTTTATCTTGAAATTTTTGGAACTTGCGGCTGTAAATTTTTATCATTATGAATGGAAATCAAGAAAAATTTTTAATAAAAACAAAGAATTTACTTACACATAATTGACTTCAACCTCTTCTAGGGATCCTTGCTCTTCCTTAGGTACATCTTTATTTGGGTCATCTATTTGTTGAACCATACTTCTAATACAAACATACTCATTCTTGCCTGCTGTTGGTTTTTTACAGACTATGTCATCATCCTCGGTAACTGATACAAAGCATCCTGTAGATCCAAGAATAGCCAGTTTTCCATCCTGGAAAATTGGCTCCCATTGTTCCATTGGTCCTACAGCATCACTCCTGCCCACAACCATACCCTTTTTGTCAACTCCAAGATACTTCCCGTAACCAGATTTCAAAGCTATTTTAGTTTCATTCACTGGAAAGGCAGTCAAAATTTCCTCAGGAAGAGGACCATCTCCTTCGTCATGTGGAGCTCCTAAAGTAAAGAGTCCATTGTCCAATGCTTTCATATACGTCAAGCTATTAAATTCTATTGCCACTGTGCCAGTAATTTGACCCACGCTGGAGGCTTTCCACCAACCACCTACAAAAAGTAGTTATTAAATTGTGCTTTCAATTTCTTTACCTCTTGTTAGAATAGATATCCATGAAATTATTTTTATATTGTGTGTAACATGAAAATAAAAGGCATACTTAGGTTAATTTCTACAAAATATTTTATTGATATAGTTTATTGAAATTAAAATTACCGTGATGCGCAGTATCTTCATCCTGTTCACTGCTTGATTTTTCATCTCTACCCTGTTTCTTATGTTTTCTCTTTTTTGACCTAAAATGACAAACGTAATTATTAAAAATGCAATGTACTATTTTCTTATTTCAATTCTGATAAAAAAATTGTATTACTTATGTTTTTCTCCTTTCAATACTAATTTTTTTGCTTTTACACGATCGTATTCTGACATATTTTTAATTTACAAAAATAATAATTAATACAACATAAAGCTACAAAAATAGATAAATACTGGACGCTTCACTTTGTATTCTTCGCACTGCACAGAATCAACAAACAGACCACAGCTGCGGATGGCTTCTATATCAAACATAACCTATACAGAATTCTATTGCTAGTAGCGCCATCTATTCAATCTCTAAAATATTGATATCCATAATTCATCAAGAATTGTGACTAAAAATCATTTTTTTTTGTACTGTACTATATATTGATACTGAACTTATACATGCTATACAATATATTAACATATTAAATAAACGTCTTCTTTTTACAAACAAAGCAATCATAAATATGAATGATAAAGTAATCAGATCGAATATTACAAATGGATTAAGGTGTAGGAAAACATTTCTTTTTTAAGTTAAAACTAATATTATTTGAAAAGAGTAAACATTTTTATTGACATTCTCTTATATTTTGTTTTAAGGGATTTCACATATCATACAGTTATCAAATAATTAATGCTGCAGTACGCAAAATAACTTGTCTGTGATGTTCATTAAACACTTCCATTTATTTATTTTTTTAAATTTACTGTAAGAAATTAATTAATCTCTTCATTAAGTACATTTATTCAACACTTTAGATCACCTTATTTCTCAAAAACTTCTTTGTTAAACAGAACTTCATACTTAATATACTGTTTTTTAACATTAGATCGAGGTAATTTCCTCCAAACTACTCTTGAATTCATTGAAGCAACTGTTTAATTCAGGCTCCTTTCAGCTCTTTGGCATTTTGGACGTGGAAACACCTCTATTTTTTTGTAATAGATCCATTAAATAAAAAACCTGTAATATTAAGAAATTCTTTGTTAAATTTCTGTTAAGTTTAATAAATTTTGTGAAAAGAGGCAAAATGGTTAATTACCTTCACTCTTAAGTGCTAAAATTCATGGGCATGAGTATGGTGAGTTTGGCCTGTTCAGCAGCAGCAGCAGCAGCTGCTTCTTCATTGACACAAGCACTTATGCTGTCCAACAGTGACTGTATGGCATTTCGGTTGCTTGGATGCTTCCGTTTCAAATGTTCCCTTCTATGTTTGCTCTCTTTAAAAGTTTTACCTGTTGAAAAAAAGCATATAATCAACAAAACGCACACAAAAAATAAAATCTTTGAACATCTAAAACATGCTACTTAATTATATTCATAATTTTACTGAATAAATTCACTCAAAAACTTTTTCCAAAATTAAAACACAATGAAGGAGATATGTACCACAGTGTTCACAGACATAAGGTCTGGCTGCATCGTGCGATCGCACATGACTCTCATAGTGGCTTTTACGCACAAAGCGTTTACTGCAGATACAACATTGGTATTGAAAGCGACCTTCGTGCGCTGCCACGTGAGAGCTGAGGGTCCACTTGGTCTTGAATGTCTTGCTACAGTATTCACAACGTATTTTGGAGCCAGGTGAACCTGACGGTAGTAGCTGTGTCGGTGGTGGCGAATCTGCAGGCTTATTTTTACGTAGTAATAACATGTCCTCAAGACGGTAGTCATCGTCCCCACAGACCGTACCCGTATTGCTCGAGGTGCCACTCGACGCCGCGGTCAACGTCGTTGCCGTCGACGTTGAACCTTGTTGCTGCTGAGTTGGGAATCGAGATCCGCTTGGTACAGTCGTTGTCTGTTGGAACGTCAGGAATGGCTCGCTCTAGTTTAAAAAATGAATTCTTTGTTAAAACGTTTTTCTCATGACTGAATAGAGTTTGATTCTTTGGAAAAGTTTAAATATTGCTAATTTCTCATATTTTTTTTATACATATTTGTATATGGAACGATTTTCAATGATCAATGCCACACAATACCTTTACTAAAAAATTATTTTAACATCAAATTTTCTTTGTTTGATACAGAAAAGCTTTTCATTTGTGGAACACCTACAGAATGTTTTATGGTTTAATATGTCTACTTTACATTAATATTAAAGAATATCTTTGCTACAACTTTCAAATGATACATGATGAAATCCAATTTAATTAATAAATCAGTATAAAGACACTAAAGATCATACACTAATAATATTTATCTTATAGTTTACTATACAGTAAAGTACTTACATAAACATTAAGATACTGTAATAAAAACTGATTACGAAAATAACAAAAACCCAATAAACCAATTCTCCAAAAGTCAATAATACTGATTTTTTAAATATCTTAATGAGCATGTGAGCTACTTATTGCACACAAAACTGCATATCCATAACTATTATTAGCTTATGCATTTTAAGCCCTATGGTTTAATTTATAATTAATAAAAAAATAACTATGAATTACAATTTTTTTTTTAAATATAAAAAAAGAATCATGTGTCTTTGATTTTTTGCTAGAATAAAAATTTTAAGTTTGATTGCAAAAGCTAATCTAGAAATAAAACCTTAAACGTTCAAAAATTCATTAGTTTGGAGTCTTTTACAATAAAATTATTATTCTTACTCCTAGATCAAATCTCAAGCTTATATATGCAATATAGAAATATTTGAAACAATTTCTTTACAGTTCATAAAAAAATTCAAGCAGGCAATTCTGACTTTTTTTTATAAGAAGCCAAAGCAAATATTGACATTTCTTTATAAAAAAAGATAAAAATGTAAAGTAAACTATTAGATTAACTAATACCTTTATGTGAATAGGTAAATGTGCATTGAGAAGGCTTTCATGTTCAAAAGTCTTTTTACAGAAGTTACAAGTATAGGGTGGTCCACTGGTAGAGGAGATAGTATTTGCTCCATTTTCATGAATCAACTTATGCCTCTGTAGAATCAGTTCATTATAAAAGTGAGCACCACACACTAGGCAAGGATGAATCTGCTGCTGCTGCGTATCTGAAGTTTTGTTTTCTCTAGTCTCGTGCCGAGCTATGTGGCGCTTTAAGTCATGTGCTCTCGAAAATGCTCTGCCAAACCTGCTGCAGTTAGGATAAGGGCAACCTAAAAAGAATACAATCATTACCCTAAGATGTTGTTAAAGATAAGCTTGTACTTTAAAAATCTTTCTTACCTTTGGTTTTATCTTCCTTTATTCGTGGAGGATTTGTTTTAGGTCGTTTTGGCGAAGGAGATTTCTTCTCCTTATCGTCAATAGGCTCCTGCTTGCAAACCACCTGCTGCTGTTGCTGCTGCTGAGGTTGCTGAGGCTGCTGTGGTTGTGACGTTGGTTGCTGAGGCTGTGACGGTTGCTGCTGAATAGTTGCATTTCTTGACAGAGGAGCAGTTAACTGTGCTGGCAGTGGAATCACTATCGATATAGTCTCATTGCCAGGAGCTAATATGTGCCCTAAATGAATGGCCGATTGGTTGGTCAGAGTCATTGTACTACTCTGACTTCCACTCATTATGTTGCTTTCACCTGAAACTGCATTAATCCACGTGTCAATTCACTTCTACCCAGTTTTAACAATCAACATACCCGAAACAATAACAATAAACAAAAAACAAGAAACAGCAGCTCGTCGCCGTGTCCCTCATCCTCCACACACCGAAAACATTGTTGACGCACCAACCATGAGAGAGCCAAAAAAAATACAAGAAAAAAAGAAAGAAAGAAAGAAAGAAGCTAACCTATTTCCTCCTTCATCTTCAGAAGCAGCAGGGCTCAAAAGAGAAATTAAAGCGAATCTACATCGAGTCCACGGCCAGTCGGGCGCACGTCCGACGGTAAGAGAACGATCGCTCTGTCTCCCCGGAGAAAGGTGCCGCAGGCTGGCGAAAATCCCGAACGGACGCGGCGCCGCTGACACGCACTGTGCTTCGGCCGTGCGCTCGAAAAGAAGTGCAGTTCCGCACACGCACGCACACACGTGTGCATCTCTCCTCGGGCGCGCACACACGCACACACTTTCACCTCCCGAACCCTTCCCTCCTGCCGAAATCCAGACTGGGCGAAGCGGCCGCTCGCTGACCTCCTAGGCGCATCCCCAGTCTCGGCGATACCTCGCCACCAACTGCGCCCTGGCCTCCGAGCACTCGCTCCCGCGGGCTCGCCCTCGACGCTCCTCTGCCTCCTCCTCCTCCTCCTCCTCCTCGCCCCGGCTCCCAGGACGCGCACTACTACGAGGCGACGCGCGCGCGAGAGGGACGCTGGATTCCTTTTTTCGGCGGGCACCGTGCTGCTGCGCTGCTGCCGATGTGCTCTCTCTCGCGCGCCTCTCTATGTGAGTCACATCGCGGGCGCGCGCGCTCGTCGCTCTCTCCCCTCCCGCGCGCGATCGTTACTTTATTGCTCGGCGCCGCTCGCGGCTATTTACCTCCGGGGGCCCGCGGCGCGTCGCGCCTTTATTCTCTCTCTACACTGCTGTATGTATACCCTCTCGGAGTCACGTTTCGGACGGACCCCGCGTAAACACACTGCCAGTCGCCGCCGCCGACATCTTAGCGCCCGCGTCAGCTCGCTGCTCCAACCGTCGGCTCGCTTCTCTTCTCTCGCGCTCCGTTCCACCGTCCGCCAGTATCGCCCCTCTCGCTCTCGCTTTCTCTCTCTCTCCGGGCGAGGGGAATGAACGTGCCAGAGGAGGACGCGCGCGCACGCGGCCGCAGCCAGCGGATCCGTCGAGGGGCGTCGAGACGCCGTCAGGCGCGTACGCTCGCCCAAGGGAGCCCCTCTTCGAGTGTGTGCGAGAGCGGGGGACGCGCCTCTTCTTTCTCTCGCGGGAGGCGACCGCAGGCCCGGTCGATGTGTGCGGCGCGCTCGGGGACGAGGCAACTGCGGACGCCGCGCGCGCGCGCGGAGAAGGGGATGCGAGACACTGGCGGTCGCGGCGCGCCAGGGGCGGAGGCGAGGCGACGGGCGCCACGAGTCTGCCTTCCAGGAAGTCAGATGGCAAGGAGAGAGGCACACGCTGTTTATTTCAAGATGCTCGGCGGATGTGTTGCTTGCGCGCTTCTCTCATTTTCGTATGTGTGGATCGAAGCTCGAAAAGGCCGGAGATTGCAGGAACCCCGTGCGCGAGTATATGGAGAGAGAGAGAGAGGGGAATGGACTTTGCTCTACTTTTGATTTTTTTTTGAAGGTTTTTTTTTAGAAAAATGGGTACGCTTTTTTGGCTTAAGAATCTTCGGAAATTCTTGTGACCTACATGCGTTAAATTATGTTATAAATGAATTTTAAATTGCAGTGTGCCCCGAGATATTCTGGTACGGGCATAAGTAAACAGTTAATTTGAAGTGGAATCAGCTGAGCTGTTAGTGCAGTGTTTAAAAGGACTTTTATTTACTATTGAATCAAATTGCAACCCTACATTATGAAAAATTAACATTTTAGCAATTGAAACGGATGGCAGTAGATCAAAACATTATATTATCCAGGTTCAATTAAGTAAAAGTATTTAAAAAAAATACTATAATATCTCGCCAGAATATCATATTTTCGTCAAGTGCTAAAGCACTCTTGCTTATTGTATTCCCTTGATAAATTTAACATAAGCATCACAAATATTTTTATCGATAAGCCACACTGAAAAATAATTTGTTAATTTTAATGAAACGATTTACTTCAATAGTACTTATTAAATATTTTATTGGATCAAAAAATGATTTTGTTGAAGCTACTAAATTTATTTAGAAACAAATAAATTCATTTAGTTTTAATGAAATTATTACTTGATTCAAAGAAATATTTAATAAGTACTATTGGAGTAAATCATTTCCTTAAAATTAACAATTTTTGTTTTCAGTGCACCGTTCGGAAAAAAGCAGCTCCGAAATCGAATTCACCCCATCAGCAGTCACGTGTATATGCCCTCTAATAATGTTATTATTGTTTGTTGTAGATCGTCCAAAATGCATTTGCTCGTGTAGGTGAGTCGCGTTCCGCACTCAACCTCGCCTACGTTCGTCGATCCCCGCGGGATGAGTAGTCCGATTACGCGCTAATCAGCTAATGGCCGTTTAGCCGGCCGCCGGCGCAAACTGCTCGTTAGGCCCTTAATTACCACCGAAGAGTGCCGCTGACCGATGCGTTGCATCGCTTCTATGCGCCGCTCACACGGGAGCATATAATTCGTTTTTTAACAGACCGCCGCTTACGCATTGTCGCGTGCCACTTTGAAAATTAAACGCGGAAATGGAAGCTACTCTTATTTTTATTTTTTTTTGTATGCGGATTTGTTGCTTACGGAGGGAGGGATGAGAGAAGCTCCAAAAGAGTCGTAAAGTTGTGAATTGCGCAGTTTGCTCAGCGTGAAATTTCTGATTAATTTCTCGTAAATAATTGTACAACCATTATGTAGGTGTAACCAGTTAATTAGCACTCTCGGACTGTATATTTTTTGTAAATGCGCAAGAACCGTGCTAACGCCTTGATGTGTGCATGTATTTAAAATCCTTCCAGAGAGTAAAAAATGTACTACTAATGACTGCGTGTTATATTAATATTTTCTTAAGTACATATTTTCTATAATTAAACTCGAAATGTTTTCATTTGAGTAGAAAGCGAAAAATAATAAATTGAAAGATAAATGACTTTCTCTTGCCATGCATCCGCGAACTTTTACTTTTATCATAAATTATAAAATATTTTTAGTCTTTTTATGTTTTATAGGCGCGTTGAAAGTATTATAGAATTTTTAGTATAATCAAGGTATTAGAAGCAAGTGATTTATTCGTGTAAAACCGAACCAGTTTTCTTAGCAACTCTTATTTATGTTGTACACTTCACCTTCGATTGATCAATATATCTTATAGTAATGAACTTAATTAGAAAAACAACCATGAATGTAGATTTAGAAAAAAAAGAAATTAATATTAGGTAAGCAATTAATTATTCGGTAGATAATTTCAAATTTACGTTTTTGCGTTAATCATAGACTTTTTTATCTTCTATACATTTTAAATGCGTATAAGAACTTTCATATATTAATTATAAAATTTGAAATTTAACATTTTAAAAGCAAAGCGATTGTTTATTGTTCATAATAAAATTCACAATATTAAAGTCTTTATACATAAACCTGAAAATTATAATATTAAAAAAAACATATACAAGGTATAATCAAAACAAATAAATAGTTTTTCGTCGATCACGTATTGAAAATCGCTATTTGTCAACATACAAATAAAATGAATGATAAGCGTCCTCCGAGAATTCATTTAAACAGATTAAAAAAAACGTCCACTCACATAATATACAGCGGGCATAAAAAAAGTAGGTAACTGTGGCGAAACGTTGAAAAAAAGCGGAAAAAAAGTCGGGATTGTCCCCGAGCCGAGCAATAAGGTGCGCACGGGTTGCTAATTAAAAATTACGTATACAAGCATGGGAAAGAGGCCCGACAGTGTTTTATATATCAGACGCGGCAGCTGTGCCTGTCTGTACGACTATATTATAAAGGCGCATCCGCCCAATGCGCCTCCTGCTAATTTAATCGACGTCGGCTACGTTTCACAAATTTCGCTGTTATTGTATTTCCAATGTTTTTTCGGCGCTGTCTTCGCTTTTTTAAAGCTGTTTTTATTAATACACTACATTTACGTGTTTATATAAATATGCGGGACTCGAAAAACAGACTATACACAAATAGGCGTTTAATTTCCATTGAGGTCAAATTTTCTGATGCAACAACTAGTTCTACTATAAACGAAGTAGTCAATTATATAAAATGTATGAGCTTTTATACAGTATACTACTATAGCGTAGTATGATATTGATGAAAAACGAAAAGTTTGAAAGTATGTACCTAAAATTGTATTATAAAAAATCGTCAATGAAACTTTTAATGCGAATTCTACTCGATCAATGGAATCTAAAACAGCAATGGGCATACGTCGAAGAAAAAGAATCTCCGTAGAAATGCACCGCCTGTATTTCTGCAATACGCAATGAAGATGTGCGTGCAGGGAAACACGTGCAGGCGTTGCGCTACTCTGCGAGTATTAGATAGTTCCTTATTCGAGTATACGACGCATTGAATTAATTAAGGCATTAGAGGCACAAGAGCGCAACAGGCCGGGTATAATGCGCCTGCTCGGCGGTATCGACTGTGCATGTGATCGATGCACTCTGCTCAATTTGGCCGTGCAAAAAATATTCAGACCGAAATACCAAGCGTTCGAGATTGAATGATACTATTATTTACTGTAAAAATTGAATGATGCACGGAGAGAAATGTTATAGTAAAAATTATTACTATATTGCGTAGGAACCATGGGACGTACTCGACCTATGACGATTTTTACTATAAAATATACTAAAAATTCCTATATGACAATTATTGCTATGAACATAGGAATTTTTAGTATATTTTATAGTAAAAATTGTCATAGGTCGAGTATGTCTCATTGTTCCTACAGAATATAGTAGTTTTTACTATAACATTTCTCTCCGTGTACTATTATTACGTGAATTGAATGATACTATTATTGTACAGATACGTTTACAATTAATTCGCACGATTTAGGATGATTTTCAATTTTCCGATTTCAATTTGAAACTAGTCTCTAAAGTTGAATTAGTGAAAAACCACTAATTCGTAGTGACTGTGCACTAATTTGAAAAGTGAAAATTGCTCCACTATGAATTAGTGGAAATCTACTATTTGAAATAGTGAATAAAATGTACTAATTGAAATAGTATATATATGCACTATTAAAAATAGTGTAAACTACTAATAAATTAATGAAATTAAAATTTTTTGTAATTCGGGAATTCACTATTTCAATTAGTGAAATTCACAAAATAATTATTTTTTTTATTTTATGTTTATTTTTCACTAATTTAAAAGTGTTTTTTACTAATTAAATAGTAGAACACTTTTTTACTATTTCAATTAATACAATTGTACTAATTGATTAGTGGAACATCTGACCACTAAAAAGATTAGTGGAATTTCCACTAATTCAACTTTACAGAGTATACAGATTCTTCACGTTATATCTCATAAAAAAAGTTTTTGCTCGCAATTTGAAAAATATTGTTTTATTCTTTTACAAAATATGTATATATAATTATAAATATTTTGCATTTATTTAACAGTACAAGTAAATATCCATGTAAACATGTCTATAAAAATAAATAAAAACGTTCGTATATCTCTTAAAAACAAATAATGATACTTTAAAATTTAATAAAATAACAAGCCCTTAAAATACTTATATGATATACTTACAATATAATTATAAAAAAATAATTCTTTATAAATAAATAAACTTCGAAACAGTCACAAATTGTCATAAATATATATCGCTGCAAAATCACAACAGGTTCTATATTATAAAAATTAATTTAAACCGAAACAGTTTTTTTTTAATTTACCGCCGTCTCTGAATAATACGTAAAAGTGTTAAAAATCAGTAATAAACACAAATAAATCAACAACCTATTTACACTTAAATATATAACAAAAATTATCTAATTGTAACAAACAAAAAAAGGTAAAAAAGAAATAAATGACTGTGCAAAATGAAACATATTAGCGGAAAATCTATGAGTCCAGGTCGTTGGCAATCGTATCATTGATCCAATTGGAATAGTATTGAATCTTCGTGTAGACGTCCGGGTAGCCAGGGCGAGCGCAGCCCGAACCAAAAGAAGTGACACCCACCAGCTGCCAAACACCGTCGGCCCTGCGACACTGCAACGGCCCACCCGAGTCACCCTGAAATAAATTAATAAATGTCAAAATACTCAAAGAAAACTCCCGCATTCATAATACTCATGTTACATATATAAACACAATATGCATATATCAAATATTTCACATAAAGTTTATTTTATTTCGTAATCTATGATCGTTCAAATAGAATAAAAATATTCAAATATATTTATTCAATATTTCTAATATTTATTAACAATATTTTGAATATGATTACTACTAATCTAATTAATAATAATAATTCATTATTGATAATCGATTCAAAATATGTTATTAATCTATTATTAAATATTGAGGGACCCGAAAGTCCATCAAAAATTCAATTTTTGTGCAATAATATAGTAGAATTATTTAAGCTTTTCTCATCAACGTAGTATTGTTTTATGAAATTGGAACTTTATAAAATGATAGACGCTTACCTAACGGAGGGCAAGCATCTTTTGGTTTTTCGACATTTCATTTATCCTCTTTGTTATAAACAAATTCATTGTTTTTCCTCTGCTATATTATGGCGCGAAATTTGAATTTTTAGTTGACATTCGGAACCCGAATAATTTGGTCGATTGTTCGAGCAGACCTACAGTTAAGCGAAAAATAGCGCAATTCGCTTAATTTCTCCATTTACACACTGAAAAAAAATTTGTTAATTTTAAGGAAATGATTTACTTCAATAGTACTTATTAAATATTTCTTTGAATCAAGTCATAATTTCATTAAAACTAAATGAATTTATTTGTTTCTAAATAAATTTAGTAGCTTCAAAAAAATAAATTTTTTGACTCAGTAAATATTTAGTAAGTACTATCGATATAAATATTTCCTTATAATTAACAAATTTTTCTCTCAGTGCAGGGTTAATCTCTCGTCTCGAAAATGCAAATTTCCGATAAATTATTTATCGAATTTTATGCGGGTTTCGCACCATTAGATAGGACACTTTTAACAGGGCTATTAAATAATTATTATTTTATTTTTATTAAAAATAAAAAAAAAGTGATGACCGGATGTTGTGAAGCCTCGAAAATGTGATTGGTTCGTACGTATATTCCGGAATGACGCTGAAATTTAAAATTTCTAACTTCAAAAATGAGCCCGGAATAAACAGTAAAGAAATTTCTTTAAAGGAACTTGAGCGCGCTCAATTTTACTCGTATCTTAAAAAAGTAATGGTTTTTGTTTTGAAACATTTAAGTAATTCATGAATGTAATTGGTCGAAAAATTTAGGGACGTATTTTCTTTTGACGCCAAAGTTCAATTCTTAAAGATTTGAGTTTTCCTTAAACAATTGAATGAAATAAGTATTGTATTAAACATTTTTAACTGTAGTTTTTATTGACTAAATTTGTTGAAAAATTAAATGTCGCTACGATATTATTTTAAGTAAAAAATCAGAATGTATTATTTAGAAGAACAGGCTAGAAACAACAGCGTAAAGAGAACATTAAGCGCTGGATTTTACTAGTATATTAAAAAAAAAGGAAGAAGAAATGTGCACTTACGACGCAGCTTCCGGAGGAGCCGTCGGTATTGCCAGCGCACAGGTGACCCTCGCGAATGGGCACGGACTTGCCGTAGGCCTTGAGGCACTCGGCGAGCTCGAGCAGGGGCACCGGTGCCTCGAGCAGGGCGCTCGAGAGGGAGGGCGAGGGGCCCGAGCGACCCCATCCGGACGTGACGCACTGCAGGCCCGTCCGCGGCTGCTCGTCCGCTCGTGGCAAGCAGATCGTCCTTACGACCTTGGAGAGCGGTGCCGGCCTCGCCAACTTCATCAGTGCTGTAACATAGGCAAGGAATCAATGCGATTTCTCCATTTATCCATCGTTCCTGCTATTTATTTAGTTATTTATTTCGTTTTTCATCAGTATTTTATTGTAATTTATTCATATTATTTCAATTTATTTATTCATTTTAATTTACTGGACTTTAATTTCAATTGAAAGTACAGTTACATGGTAATAATATTAAATTGGTTAATAAAACAAAAATTTTGAATAAGAGAGTTGAAAAAGATAACGAAGAAGCAGAGAGTAACAAAAGTAAAGTATTCGCTTTCTCGATTTATCCATCGTTACTGATATGTATTTATTTTAGTTTGTTTTTCATGAATATTTTATTTTAAATTATTTATATTATTTCCATCATTTATTTTTTTATTTTGATTTATTTATATTATTTCCATCATTTATTTATTCATTTTAATTTATTTACATTATACTTATTTCCAATTTTACGGGTCCATACGATGGGTACAAATTTTTGTAGAATGAGTTGATTAAAGTTGATAATAATGCCATAGGTAATTTCGAGTAGATAATTGCAGAATTATAAATCTTAAATCTGACTATGCCAATTCGCAGAAGAAAAAGGCGCGCCACTTTGTACTTTAAATTGAATTTTCGAAGCCCGCTATTTTGGCTAGTGTAAATCATTCAATTGTAAAATTAAAATATATTTTTATCATTCTATTTAGATTATATAATAAAATCCAAATGAATTTTTCACGAACAAATGAATTCGCAGGTGAAAGCATATAAAGCTACTTTGTAATTTTAAATTGAAACAGTATAGCCAACCGCGTCTAGGGATAACCGCATAAGTCAGCATTTTCTAGTGATTTCATGCGCCGAAATATGGAACCGCACGCAACCGTGCATCGTTAGCTCGTGTTCGAATTTCTTGGAAAAACTTGTACTATAAACGCGCGAGTCTGTTGCGATTGTTCTCGCGCTCTTGTCAATAATGCGAGCGACTCGATGCCAGTCTAATTTTCGCGGTAAAGTGATTCCTGGTGGACATTTCGGGTGCGGACGCATGAGTTAAGCAGTGCGAGGTAAAATAAAGCTTAGCTTTTTGTTTGATAAGAGATTCGGTATTTCTTTGCCGATTTCGTTTTGTTCAAGTATACATGGATCTTTGTTTAGCGTGCATGTTCTAAAAAGTCACTTGAGTCTTGTACGAAAGATTTCGTTGGTCGTTAACCTTGAATTTTCTGCGATTGAGTCCTAACAGATTTAGAGGTAAGAAATATTGTATTTATACGAGTTCAGAAAGTAAGTAAAATATTTTTCATAAATTTTAAATTATTGATTAACACATTATGTTTCTTAGATTCATTAAAAATGGTTAGCAGGAAGAGAGCAAGATTAACCAAGTCAAAACCAAAGAAGGAATTGCTCACCTCACACTCACCCGAAGAAGAAAATAAAGAACCAGTGGGAAATGTAGATCAACCGGAAGAGCCGTTAACAAGGAATCAAAAAGTTAAAGGTTTAAAGTCTAAATTTAAAAAACGAAATAAAGTAAAAATCAGTAGACTCTCTTTAGTAAAAAAAGAAGTTAAAGAAAAATTGAAAGTACAATTACAGCTTAATAATACTAAATTGGTTGATAAAACAAAAATTTTGAGTAAACGAACTAAAAAAGAGAACAAAGAAGTAAAGAGTAACAAAAGTAAAAAAAGTAAAGTATTGGTAGTAAATGAATCTGTTAATACTACAGACAAAGATCAGATTCATGAAGAAAGTAAAAAAAGTAAGTCACCTGTAGCAAATGGAAACATAAATTCATTGCCTGCAGCAATGGATGAAAACCAAAATGAATCTAAAGATGCGGAAGAAAATGATAAAATAAATATGAAAGTAGCCAAAGAATTGAAGAAAAAAGCTAAACAATTGCCTAAAAGATTGATAATTAAAGAAAAGTTAAGTTCCATAAAGAAGACAAAAATGTTATTACGTCAAAAAAGAGTGTCTCCAATAAGCCAATACAATGTAAACGAGGATGACAATTTAATATGCAGAATATGTCATCAAGTATTAGATAATGACTTAAAATTCTATAGTGGTATAGTAGAAAATGATGAAAAAGAAAAGGATAATTTGGTTTCACAGAATGTTGAAATTAATGAGATTTTAAAAGAAGAGGTAAAAAACCATTATAAATTAACTAATTTCAGGTAAGTTTTTTTTTATTGTTATACCAAAATATCTTGAATGATTTAAAAAAGAATATCTGATGTTTCTTCTAGCATTTTTTGTAAATATGGCCATCTTTGTCCATTTGATCCCGAATTATTAAGTGACAAACAAGATATTCTAATTTCTGGATGTCTAGAACCTATTGGCAGAAACCATGCTCCACTTAAAAATACACTTCCTCAGAATCTAGGATCTATTGTCGATTGGTGGGTAATAGAACATAATGCAAAGGAAACTATCGTGTGTAGTACAAAAAATGAAGATTTCATTTTGTTTCGGCCTTCTAAAGAATATGCACCATTTATGAAATCAACTAATTTAAGCCTTTTCATTGCAAGAAAAATTATGGAATATCTTATTATTTCACCAACTGCTGATTATCAACATTTATTAAGAAAACTTGAAGTGAGTAGTACAGAAGTATAGAAATCTAGTTATTGTAATATCATCATGAAATTCATTTAATAACTAAACAATTTTCCAATTTATTCAGAGTATACTAATGCTAAAAGATGAACCACGTTTTTCTGAAGATATGCTTTTTCATCACATCCCATTTATTATCAGCCAGTTAATAATATTTGATCAAACGGCAAGACCGCATGAACCATTTCTAACGGCCGCACCTTGTATTCGGCGTTTGATCAAACTTGGAGGTATTAAGCTGAACAATATAAAATTACCAAAAGAGGTATTTCTATCATTATCTTTTGTTTTTATTTTTATCATTCTCTTTTTTAGTTTTCATCCTTAATAATGTATACATACGTCTATTTTCTTAGAATCCACGAAGGAATGAACAAATAAATGCTCTCAGGGAGAGCCTGATGTTCAACCTTACGAACAAGAAGAGAAGGGAAACCCAGGAAGCTTTAGCCGAATTAGCCAACAACCCTTTCTTGCTGAAAGAGAAATTTGCGAGATTAAGCGGCCGCAGGTGTGACTCCTGCAAAAACTGTCAGAGGTCTGCTTGTGAAGTCTGTTTCGCTTGCGAACTTCGTGAACCTGATCGCTGCATATTACGCCGCTGCATATTACAAGAAATTGAAGTACAGTTTTTTGATTAATTTAATTTATTATTGATTTAACACGACTAATTTTTATTTTTAGAACTGACGATTGAGAAATAATCAGAATGTTTTAGAAATTTAGAAAGAATTAATAGAGAATTTTTTTATTCTAAAATAAAATAGCTATCATGTTTTTTGAATATCGCTTTACATATAAACATAGACAGTGAAATTAATTGATCAAATTTTATCTATTTATTAAAAAAAATAAAATGAAAGCTACTACGCAAATTTCTGGCATATTTAAGTTTCCGGTATTCCGTGAAAGTAACAAATGAAGTTTCGGTAGTAAACTAGTCCATTCGAGAAATGAGACCTGAATATAAATATGGCAAACGACTTATTTTATTGTGCTTGTATTAAAATTGCGGCGTCATCTGGGTCGAGTTTCTTATCATTACCATATACATAAAAATCCAAATTTGTTTAACAACTGAACATTTTTAGTAAAACATGAAAGAATATAAAATTAAAGATCAATTTCTATTTCAATGTTATGATAGTTTAAAACTTCAGATCAAATTTTAGTTTCGTAGTCAGTAAACTAAGTAATTCAATAAAAAAAAATGTTTTTATATAAGAAAAATCTGCGAAAACAATGAAAAGTGATACAAAGTATATAATTATTAACAACGGGGATAATTTTATTTCAGACAGCGAACGAAGAAGACTCGACCACGAGTGATTCATTAGCAGCGTTCTCATCAGGGAAGGTAAAATTAAGTCTTATGGCGTATGCGGAAGCTTTGGGCAAATTCTCCTGCTACGCAACCAGCTTTTCGTGGCTCGGAGAGCCAATAGCATATGAAGATGATGGCTCAGTGTATTATAAGTCTATGTTATTGAATAACGAGGAGATCCATTCGGGTGATTATGTGCTGGCGGGTCGAGTGGTGCTGCGCATCTCCTATCTATGGCGCGACGAGACTGGCACACCGCGGATGCACGCGGCCCACCTGTGGCGCGCACGCGACTCACCCCTCGGTAATCTGGGTGAACCTCGCGAGCTCCTTCACACAGCCAAGTGCTGTGTGCTACCTGTAACTTGTGTTTTATCTAAGCTATCAGTCAACGAGATTCGCATGGAGAAATACTGGGGTGAGACAATCTATGAAGATAATACCACTTATTATTTGAATTCAAATTTTAATAATTAATTAGTCACTTGCGATAAAAAGTCACTAAATTTACATTAATGTAGCAGTTCTTTAAAAAAAGAATGGAATAGCAGATAGATTTATTTACCGTGCGTTAAGAGTAATGTAATAATCAATCGAGGTATATACGTCACTGAACGCACGATTAGTTTTTATTTATTTAAATTTTATTATATTTCATATTTTCTGAATAGTAATTTACGCATTATGATAATATTTTATAAATTTCAAATAATTAGTAGTAAAATTAATGTAATTTTCAGATGAAAGCAGGTGGAGCGAAACGACAGTTGAGGGATTCTATTGTAAAAGGTCGTTCGATCCAGTGACTGGACGTTTTGAGGATCTTCCTCCTGAAGATGTCAACTTGCAGGAAGTGGAAATCGTACCACATCGATTTTGTGCTAATTGCGTTCGCGCGGAAATTAAAACCCAGCAGAACACGCCATACCCTTACGAGCCATTAGGAGACTTCGACGATATTACAAAATTTGGAGCCGTTAAATATCGAGGCGAGGAGTATCGATTGGGAAGTTGTGTGTACCTTAAACCGAAAACACTATATTTTAAGTACCCAATGTCTTACAATAATGGTTGGATTTTTTTTTATTTTGACTTTTTAATACCATGAACAGTAACCCATTAAATTAAAGCAATATTTATTTTATTTATAGTAAAAATACGTGGCGAGCGTATGAAATACATTGATGCAGAAAAATATCCTGAGTATTACCGAAAACTGAAAGAAGAAGAAAATAAAAAAAGAGTAGACACTAAGTTAGAAATAAATTCTCCTTTCGACGTGGGATATATAACAGAAATATTTATCCGCTCAAATAAGTTGTTTGTTAAAGTAAAAAAGATGTATCGCCCTGAGAACACACACAAAAGAGAAAGTGTCAGCAAACAATCTGATTATAACTTGTTGTTTTGGAGCAATGAAGGTAAATTTTGAAATAATTTTATCTTTTAAGAATTTTAAGAACCATATTCAAACTATATTATTTTTTAGAGTGTACAGTATTATTCAGCTACGTTGTTGGCAAGTGTTTTCTGAGTCATGTAAAAAATTTAAAAGAGGGAATATTTGAATGGAGTTTACAGGGACCTGATCGTTTCTATTTTTCACAAATGTATGAAGACAAAGAATTTTATAACATAGATAAAAAGGACTATGGATGTAAAACTGATGTAGATGATGCTCCTAAAGCTTATTCGACAACACAATTAAAAACTTTGAACATCTTTGCTGGCTGTGGGGGTGAGAATTTTAAAATATTTCTCAATAAAGCTATTTTATTTTTTAATAAAAAAAAATGAAAACATATTTTTAGGTTTATCATTGGGACTTCGTCAAGCTGGCGTTGCAAATATTTGCTGGGCTATTGAGTCAGATTCGGCTGCAGCATTGACCTTCAAATTAAATAATATGTTTACAACGGTTTTTAATGAAGACTGCAATAAAGTTTTAAAATCGTTTGTCGGGGTAAATAATTTTCAACCGTTTTCTTTTCTTATATTTTGAAAGTACATTGAATTTCATAAATGTGAATTGTATAAATGACTTTAGGGAGCAAAGACGTACCATAAACAAAATTTACCTATGCGTGGTGAAGTCGACCTTCTTTGCGCATCGCTGTCAGATGAATTTATCACAGACGTGACTACTTTCACAAATTCTAAATTTGCAACATTTATATCGTACTGCGAGGTGTACCGACCGATATATTTCATTCTTGAAACCGATGAAATTCTCACCAAGAAAAATATGGCATTGAAATTAACTCTTGCTTGTCTGTTAAGCATAGGCTATCAAGTGTCCTTTGATGTTCTACAAACCGGATCTTTTGGAGTTCCGCTTAATAAAAAAAAGTAATGTACCTTTTTTGATAATCTTAAATTTATTTTAATTGACATGTTTATTTAATAACTTTTGTGAGTCAGGTTGATTATTTTGGGTGCAGCACCAGGTAGAAAGTTACCAAATAGCCCTAAACCTCTTCATGTATTTCCTAAAATGTATTGCTCTTCTGGTGTTGTTATAGATAACAAAAAGGTAATTTTATTACCATCTAAGATGTTAATTTATTCAAAAGTAATCTAAACAATTAATCGTTGTAGTATGTACAAAACCACGAGTTAATGGGTGCAGCACCTTACAGAATGGTAACTATACGAGATGCTTTGGCAGATCTGCCAAATATCACAGTTGAAAATTGCCTAGAACTGACAAGTTATAGTGGTCAGATTACATCTCACTATCAGAAGATGGTAAGTTTTTAAAAATGTTAAAGCACTCTATTTTAATATAAAAAATGAGAATTTTTAAATTTAGATGAGGTTAAATATATCCGAGACGACTGTACATAATCACATTTGTAAAAATCTGGGTCCACTGGCTCAAGCTAGAATATCACAGATACCTTTAGCTGCTGGATCAGATTGGCGCAATTTACCAAATATCGAAATGAAATTAAGCGATGACAGTACAACTAAAAAACTGTATGTAATTGTTTTTCTTATTTGTCAATCTGAATCTGTATGTTTTGATTAATGATCAAAATGATCATTCGTATAGGATATACAAACACGACGATAAAGAGATTCTGAATAATTCGCCTGAAGGTACTAGAGGAGTTTGTGACTGCTATGTAGGTAAGAAGTGCAATGTCCGGAACAAACAAGAAAATTCGTTGATACCGTGGCACCTAGTGCATTCAGCGAAGCAAAACTGTCACTGGTCGGGACTCTATTCTCGATTGCAGTGGGATGGGATTTTCAACGGAACGATAACGAATCCTACACCCCTTAATGAAGAGGTTCGTGAAATAAATTTTTATTCTACTATTTTAAGGATTTTTTTCATTTATTTATACCTTTTTTTCTAGAGTCCAGTAATTCACCCTAATCAACACCGGGTTGTAAGCGTACGAGAGTGCGCTCGGGCACAAGGTTTTCCAGACAATTTTTTATTCCCACATGAATTGGATATTCTCGACAAGTACTTAATCATTGGCCAGGCAACATCACCAAACCTTGCTTTCGCCCTCGGTTGTGAAATTGCCCGTAGTCTTACCCACGAATCTCTATAAAGTAGACTTATTTATCAACCGTAATTTTTTTTAAGCTCGTGTTTCTTTTTTTATTCAACTTTTGTATTATTTATAAATCTTTCATATGGTTTTCTTTCTTTTTGAGATTTTGTAAGTACATGATATTTTTGTAAGATTTTGTACGACATTGATTTACACGTGTTTAGTAAAATTTGTTTAAGCACTTATATGCAGTGTGTATAATATGTGTTACATATTAATGAAGTATGTTGCGCGTTATTTTCTTTTTTTTTCAAAAATATTTAAAAAGGTAATAAAACAGTATATCTAAAAACTTATAGTACATTCTCAAAATTAATTTTTAGAATTATTTCTTAAGAAAAACTGTATTATATTACTCGCAGAATTTCAGGGTTTAATCATTGAACTTAAATATTTACCAATGTCATGAACATAGTTTTCAAAGCGATCGTGAAGAATCACCCGTTCAATAGGCAGTCGGGCGGATCCGCGGCCGCCAGAGTCAAGCTCCCATTCACCAACTACTGCAGTCCACAGTGCACCGATCGGCAGATTAAACAGGTCACTAAAATCAGTTTGTAAACAGTTAGTAAATTGTATAAATCCATTTAATTAAATGTTAAGATACGATTAAATTAATGTTGTAGAATTAGCAAAGATAAAACGAATATATATATGAATACATATTCAAAATTTAGCTCAGATGAAAAATTAATATCTTGTATCATTTTGTATTATTTTCTTTATTCATGCTACGGACGCTGTACATTAGATTAATTTTTTTTTAAATGTAAAGGCTGTTTAAAGATAAATATTCTTATGAGCTTGTAAAATTAAGACCATCGTTTAGTGCACATAAAATATTTAATTAAAAAAGGAAATAATTTCCAATTGACAGTAAAAATAGTGGAGAAAGTCGGGATGATTTGTGAAATTTTTTCTATCCTAAATAAAATCTAAGTAGATTTAAGCGAACGCGATGGAACATTAATTTTCAATAGAGTTTTTTTCAGCTTTCCACATTAGTAATCAAGTCTTACAGTTTTTCCTTTAAATTTATGTTTCATTAAAAAACATCGGAAATTATAATTTTTGCATTGAATGTAAAAGCTTTTCACCACAAATCTTGCATTCCACCTTTACTAATGACTTTAAAATTTGTAGTTGGAGCAAAGCAAAAAGAAGTGTAACTCACTTGTGGATGCAGTGAGCGGCAGTGAGGACCCAGGATCGGTCGATGAGGACCCCGCCGCACCAGTGGCCGATGAAACCGAGTTTGGGGTGGAGCAGCTGAAGGGAGACCTGCCAGGGCCAGGAGCCACGACGGCTCGGCTTCCCGTTGAAGATGCGACCCGTCGAGCGACCAGGTAATGCAGTCTCCACGCCGAATCCAGACTGCTGGCGCGGCTGCCGCTGCCAGACTGCTGGACATCCACATTCTGCCGTTCAACAGCGCATTGTTTTTTCACCTCTCGGCCGTGACGCTAAGCTCGCTTTATGTTTGTTCTTTCGTATGGGAGTCGTACGAAATTGTCATGCTTGATTCGCGTAGGTAGTACTCTTGACTTTGCGAAAAGGGGACATTTGCAAACTTTGCCGCGTAAAAATAAGACAGTACGCGAAGTTACTTATAAAGAAGTATTATTTTCGCAAGCTTTAATTTATATGCAGTTGCAATAAGGATAAGCAAGGATTTTAAAATAAGAATTTTAATGTACTATTGAAAGCTTTAAGTAATTTAAATTCTCATTAAAAAATTTGACCGACACAGCGTAAAAAAGTATCTTTTTAACTAGTTTAACATTTATTCTATTTTTTTGTATTACTAGCGCAAATAGTAATTCCAAACTTTAACTTCGACATTTTAGCGTGCGATATTTATTGTATCGAATTCAAATGTAAAAATCGTAATCTCCGTGAAAGAATGAATATTTCCGTACTTACTAGAATGATCGTCCTTGATGGCCTTCATCATTGCCACGCTCCTCTGCGCGAGGGCGAGTAGCAGAATCGCCACCAGCTTGAACCGCAGCTTCATTTTTCGAAACATCCGCGCATGTCGAATCTTTCAGCCAGCTCCGCGTGCATCTGCAGCGCCCTGCGTTTTTCACCGATGCCTGCGACAAGGGGAGAAATCGAAGCGCAGATCCGATTATATTTTCACCTCCGACACTGCAGGCGTGCGCGCGCCTCCCTCCGGCCCACGGCGCTCCTCATCCCCCCGCACTCGCCTCTTATCGTGCGCTCACTATTACCGATTCCGAAAATTTCATTTTAATTATTTTATTTCTTGCTCCCCCGATAGAATTGTAACTCAACTCTCTTATGATAACTCTCTCGTCATTGTATCATCGTTTTCATTATAACCGATCGATCTGTTTCTCGTGAGTTTAAGAAGCACTGGTGTTCGATGTTATTACGAGTGTGACACTGCGTTTGTTGGATAGAGAAAAAAAATATTGTAAAATTGAATTGGCAGTTGCGATAAAAAAGGGTGAGCCGGAGGCGCGACACCGAGGCGAACCGCTTGGGCCGCGGTCGCTGAGGTATCTGGCCGGCGAGGCGGCCGCGACGAGCCCGAGGAAAGTGACGGACGGAGGGGGCGGCGATGCTTCTCCCCCACCTTCTCGCGCCACTCCATTCACTTTCTAATTTCTTCCGTCTGAATCGAAGGTCGGAGGTGCGCGGCCACGTGCCGCGACGTCGATTGTTTGGATTTTCCGATCCGCGAGCGCGATGGCCTTGGGGGCTCGAGGATTTTTTTCGCGGGGGTGCGCAAATTTCTTTTCCCATAACGATAATCAGACCGTGTAAAATATTAGTGAGCGTGAAGTATTCTTTTTGCAAAAAGACATTTGTTTTATATACACTTTTTTCGTTTCTAATTTAGAATTTGAATAATGATGCGGTAAATAGTTTTTCATAATTAGTTGCTTTAAATATCGTATAAACAAAATTGGTGGAAGATTATTTTATTAATTTTTCCAAGTTGGTACGTAAATTTGAATGCGACAATTGTTTGAAATTAACCATGTTAAATTTTATTAATTAATAGTTTATACAATGATTGACTTTACAGTACGTATACTGTACGATATCATATTTTTCAAACGTTAAAAGTTCCGTTGCTCATAAAACACAGCGTTATTAAATATTGAATCATAAATCATTCAAACTTTTCTTTATTTAAACAAGTAAAAGTGCAATATTACCTTTTCATGCAAATAAACTAATTGGACTTTCTTCGTTGTACCATTGTATAAATTTGAAGCTAAATTTTTATAAACACTTCTACCGCATTCACTTTTATGTATTCAAATTAAAAAGTATCGAAATAAGTGAATATAAAAAAAAGTCTCACTTAAGCAATCGTTTGTAATTGCAAACTGCCATAAACAATAAGCTACCAGGCAGTAACCGCGTACACTCACGAAGCAGATTCCATTTTCCAATTCGAATTCTAACGGGCAAAGCAAAGCAGCTCGTAAATTTAGGTCTCCATCTGTTTTGAAAGAAAAATTTCGTTTACGAGGCAGCGAAAAAAAGAATCGGGAAAACCACGACAGCTCAATTAAATAATAGCAGGGAAAGTCTAAAAACCATGATTAGCCAATTTTTTTTCTTCATCAACTGCGGAATATCAATCCGAGCGCCTGCATTCCTCGCTTTCGTCGGTAAGACGAATCGCGCCGGTAAAAGTGGAACTAGTTAAAACTCCTGTCAATGTTTCAGCGCTTTTATGCTCGCCGCTCGTTTTGACGTTGTGTAACGGCTCTAAGAGTGAAAGTTTTTGCAGTTAAACTTTATGAAACCCGCCCGTAAATAAGGGGGACTTGCGCTTTGATCCACTTTACTCGCCCAGAGAAAACAAGACGTTGCAATTATAGATCGCAAAATGGCTCGGCCACCAATTATTTACGTATCGGAGAAGCTCGAATGAATATCATTCGATCGTTTAATAAGCCGATTGAGTTGAGGACTGTTAAGATAATTTCTCGGTCTGCGTGGCGTTTCAATCTTTCTGTAAAGTAATTTACAAATTTATTTAATTTCCTTGAACTCGGTATTGAAATTAATATCATTTCTGCAGGTGCTTATCGTACAAAATTTAGCGGTAATATTTGTCGAGAATTATTGGCTGTGGTTTTAAGTCTAATTTGCTAGATATGTGATAGTTTAACTGTAAAACTCGGATCATATCGTTGCGGCATTAACTTTGAAAATAAATTATTAAATTTTTCATTTACTATCTAACAAGTGAATGTATGTACAAAATTTTATTGTTTTTTAGATACTTGATATTTGCACATTTTTTAAACTAATTGCAGAAAATCATTCAAAAGAGATATCAGTGATTATAGCAAAAAGATAGATAATTGATTTCATAATTATCAACTATTAATATGAGTTTCATTTGACACTTTCGCAATAATTAAGCGATATTTCTGTATGTTGTTTATCTCAATCGCGTGCATTTCATAAATCTCGGCATTTCTTGATTATTGCATTTCACTTCTCAAGCGTTTCAGTTACGCATGTCTGTCTAAACATTTGAATTGCAATTTTCGATAAACTGCAATCTCTCATTCAATAAAATGCACAATTGCGCCTTTCGAATTGTACAAGGAAAATCGCTGCTATAACTTTTGTATTCCAAGATAGTACCGCAAATTAGTGTCCACTGTAGCATAGTCGCGGCTAATTAAAAAAAAATCTTAAGCGCAACATTATTGACTTAAGTCGCCCGATGAACTAAAAAGAAAAAGAACACGAAACCTCAATGGCACCTAATCATCCGATCTCAAGCAGTGCAACACCCGCGAGCGTCAAGAGTGCCTCCGTCGACAGTCGGTATCCAGGGCACCAGCGTGGTGCACATCTCGTCCGCGCGACTCGTCCTCCGAGCGTCCCGCGACCGTTCCAAAGAAGGCAGCCCATTATATCCCCCCCGCGCGGTTCCGTTAAGCCGCGAGCGCGCGATTGAGTCATTGCGGGAGGTGCCCGCGGGAGACGAGGCAACGAACAGGACCGCGGCGCTCACTGGGTCAGGAGGAAAAGCTCGGGACCCGCTCGATTAGTCGGCCGATCGTCATTTCATTTTCACCCGTCAATCGGCCGTAACGAGGACGGGACCCTCGCCTTTTCTTCCTTTTTCTTTTTTGCTCCTATCGTCATCGCTCATCGGCGGCGCGTCTGCCGCGGTGTTGGACACGGTTGTTTGATGACTGAGTGCGCTGATTGATTTCGATCGTTATCGAGATTGCCGAGGCCCTTGCACAGTGTGCTCCAGTGACTTTCGTGTCCGATAAGCATTCGAGGTTGATTAAATTATCGCTTGTTCTTTTACCCAGCGAAATGTTACGAAATATTTTAGGAAGTTGTAGTAAGAAATTTGTGTTTGATTATGGAGCGAAAATGATTTGAGACTGTTGTTTTTTGAGAAAGTGTAAATAGCTGTTGAAATTGTCCGTCTGTACGGAGCCGGCTGTAACTACTTACACTACGAGAGCCCCGTCTCTTTCAAGCAGAAAATTATGGAACTGTTAAAGTTTCTTTTTCTAAACTGTCACTTTCAAGTGCAAACAAATTAAAGTTTAATTTTAATTGAAAAAAGAGAAAACAACTGATTTAAAATTATTTTTTTTTTTATGTAAGATTTATAGTTTTATTTCACAGTTCTATTTTGTAAATTATATTTGCTTTATTTTGTAAAAAAAAAGGAGATAATTTGCAGTGCAATAAACGTATAAATATTAGAAGTAAAAGATTGCTATTGTAGAGCTACAATGCAATATAAAAGATTTAATAAATTTCATCGTGATAATAACATTAATTTCTCTTTTATTCGCTGTTCACAGGCCATCTATAACCCATCTATAAAAGGATTTAGAAAACATCATTTTTCTAATGCCCCCGTAACTCATTGGAAAGTCATCAAGTCTTTAAGGATTAAAGGGCCGATCATCTCTCGCTGACAATCGCCGAAGCACAGCGGCGCCGAATGGGGGCAGTAAAATGTGTGCTGCGCATCGGATAATTGATGAGCCTCCGGTAGGGTAATTATGAAAATCCTTAATAAAGTGTACCGGTTCACCGAACAATTTTGGCCGGCTCCTCTATCATCGCGTAACGGTGAAAGTCCTAATCGCGGTGCATTCCCCATTATGCATTGTCAAAATATTGCGATCGCCGGGAAATCTCGGTCTTTCTTTTCTTTCCTATAGGATTTGTTCGAAAGTTGTTCTTCGTGTAGGTACCGTGAATGATTTTTTTCTTAAATCAAATTAATTTAATGAACACCTTCAAGGCATTCATTTACAGTCCACTTTTCTTGCATATCATATTATGCTGGGCCACATTATTACGGTGCATTCCTTTTTAAAGAAAAAAAAGAAGATTTTACTTAAAATTTTTTTATACTTGTATATCATATAGAACGCAACCTAATGTTTCTTTCAATTTCAGAAAAAAATTTAGAAGAGAAATGCTGTAAATACGTGGAGGCAAACGATCATATGCTTCTCGGATTAGATTGGCGAAGATTCAAGTTAACCGAAGCTACATTTGCCCTCTCAGTGCACCCACTTGAGGCTTTCTAAAAGCAATTCGAAGAGAAGAAAGAAGAAGATGGATTGGAAAAAATCGTAAGTTCGCCCGAACGTGGGAAATCGAAAAATTTCACCATTGCCGGTTAAAAAAAAATGCCTCGACGACAAAAGGTTTGCGAGGGGGGAACCTACTTTTCGGGCCGGTACCGCCGCTTTTTGCCACGCGATACAATCGTCGAAAAGGCCGTGTGCGCGCGCGCACCTCCCGGAGTGTAGTCGCGAGAAAGTGCCGCTCGCGATTTTCACGCGGTGGGACGGGGAAGAGGTAAAAGCGTCGTCGTGTAGGAGTAGCGGACGTGTATCTTATACTTGCGATTTATCATATCGCGACTAGAGAAAGGCCACTGCACTGGTGTATCGTCGCTTCGATTTGTCTTTTGATCTATTCGCTATGACTCGTGTATCTTATATTTTTATTCTTTTTAATTGGCTAGTTGATGTAAAGGGTTACGTTTGTGCTATCGGTGTAAATTTTAAATCAGCCAGTTAATTTTAATGTTTTGAAATGCACAATAAACAAAAATTAATAAAATGTTGATTGATTTCACATAAAGAAACTTAAAGAACATCAATAAATACTTGTACAGATTAGGATAGATCATAAGAGATAATAACTTTTCATTTAATTTAATATTAAGTTTGGGTTTCTTATCGTGTATCTTAAGTGGCTCTTAAATTAAATGTAAATATCGATCTTAGGGTATTGAAAATTTCACTTATAATAGTTGCACATTTTTATGGTCAAGAAAAATTCTTTTTTATGAAACGAAAACATAAAAATTAGAAAATTGTTTATGAAATAAGCTTTCGATATGTTAAATTCTTTGAATTTTTCATCGCTTGTTGAATATTGAAAGTGTTGCAATAAATTTAAAAAATTTAGTAAACTATAGAAATCCTAGAACATAATTCTAAAATAAACAGTAAAACATTCTATAAATTATACGAATTTTTTTATTGTAATTAATGATAATAAGTTAAGTTTAGACTTTGAAGACTTTAGAGTTTTTTTTTACTAAAAGACTTTAGTTGGATACTGCTACTTTAATTTTTAAATTACTTTAATCAAAGAATCTTAAAAAAATGAGCCCAATGAGTCGTTACAAAAAAGGGCACCGTTATTCATTTGCTTGCGCACATAATAAAATAAATAAATGGAATCGATATTTTAGAATCTTTCTGACATTCGAAATTGTAGTTAGTCATAAATAATACATTTATAAAAAACTTGTTAATATCCTGCGATAAATTTCTCTCGTAGCAAACATTGTCGTTTTAAACTTTTAATCGACAGTGGAATTCGCATATATAATGATAGATAAATTGTCGATTTAATTTAAAGTACGCCCTAAGTAATTCAAAGCTGAAACACACTGAGAAAAATGTTATGGAAAAATTACTATCCAGTCTGGGAGCAGAGCCACAGACTGCATTTAGTGGAAAAAATTACTGTACTGTATTATAAATTTTACGAAAATTCTATTAATATTTACTAGAATTCTAGTAAAATTTATAATACAGTATAGTAATTTTTTCCACTAAATGCAGTCTGTGGCTCCGCTCCTAGACTGGATAGTAATTTTTCCAAAACATTTTTCTCATCTACGTACATATATATGTGTAGACAAGACGCTAAAATAGCGTGCGCTGGTCTGACCCCGAGGTGCGAAAAAATCCGACAATCGAAAGTCAAGCAGCTCGTTAACTTCGCCCGTTAAACCCTGCACTCTTCGATGAGAGACAGAGAGGGATAGAGAGAGATAAAAAAAGGGGTAAGGACTGCGGGGCCTCTAACCGCCCGAGAAAGCTACGAAAGGAAAAGTTGCGCGGGGAAATCGATTGGACCGCGTGCGAGCTGCGCGCGCGACCGCGGCCTCCGGCGGCTCTTGTTACGTCTTTTTGCAAAATTATGAAATTCAAAGGATAAGAGACACTTTCGCTGGGAAAGCCGCGTGCAAAAGTGGGTCTCCCACCGGCGCATATTATCGCGCCCGCGGATCGGCCGCCGATTCACTTTCCTCGGGCGCGCGAGAGAGTCGCCGATGAAGTCGCGCTACGAGGTTCCCGACGCGCGACGATAACTCGCGACTTGCCGATTTGAAAGTTAATGGCGAGAGATTCTGTATCGAGCGGGGCATCACGGTACTTTTGAGAAACTGAAAATATTTCTTGATGTATCGATCGGAAATCTGCAGGTGCGTCGTGCGTTTATCGAGCGAGCTACGTGTTTTTCCAGATTTATTGTGGAAATACGATCTCTGCTACTATTTACGGTGTGTTCTAATATTTGTTTAGGAAGAGTCTAATTTATTATACGTACTAAGCTACTTAACGTACTTAAGGTAAATATTAAATTCTTGCACATTTTAAATAATTTTTGTTGACTCTACGGATTAAAAATTATGGACGATTGCCGTATTTCTGCGTTGATAGTTGCATTCAAAGTTATAATTATATGTAGTTAATAGTTGAATTCCATGTACAGTTTAATTTTTAACAACTATGGATACCTAATTTCTAAATAATATCAAATTATTTTACTTAAAATAATTTTACGTAATTTTACTTAAAATACTTCATCGTACAGTAACTCTACTGTACGATGAATTTTATATTGCAAATTATAAATTTATAATACATCTATAATTTGCAATCTGAAAATTAAAATATATCGTACGATAACTTAAATTAATTTATTGACAATAGAGTTCTAATGCATTTGTACATTTTTTAAATATCATTTTTGTTTTTAATTTAAAGTCATGGAACGATATTTTTTTTATTTTCAGATTGCAAATGATGTATTAAAAATTTAATATATAATGTACAAATGCATTTTACATTATACTTAATCAATTTAAGATAATGTCTTCCAATTTTATTGTCACTGCTGTTTTTTAAAAACATTTTTAAATTTATAACACAAGTAATCTGTAAAAATTACTTTATTGATTGTTTTACTATTACCACTACAATCTTTACTACAATAATATAGTTTCTTAAAAAAAAAATCTTTTGTTTTTCATTTTAGATGTCATTGTCATCAATTGGAAATCATTGACGAACGGAATCCTTTAGAAGACTTCAATAACGAGGACGTCCTTGCAGATCGCACATCGTAAATAAAAACATTCATTATTATTCTTCAGTATTACAAAGCAGCAAGTGTTATATGTATGTATCTATGGCATTCCAGTATCCTCTGAAAAATCAGATGTCGCTGGACTAAACGGCATGCAGCCAATAGCCCGCCAGCGTCCGGACAGATGCCACAATAATTTTCGGCGGGAAGCTCGTATAGACGCGCAAAACGACTTGATCGTTGAACATCGTTGCAAACTGGAGCAGCGCAGTGCATCCGTTTATCAGCGGCGGGCCACGCTCGCTTTTCGCGCAGTGAATAATCTATATCGGAGGCGCCGATAAGCGGCGATCGACGATGGCGAAACGAGCGGCTCCGTCGCGGGGAATCTCAGCCTGGCTGCGCAAAGAGGTTAGTCGTAAGACAGTAGTCGTCGCCGCGTCGCGGCACCGCCAAGGCTGATTCTTGGCTCCCGCATTGTTTATTTTCGGTACATTGCGATTATGCGATCGAGTCACGACTTCTCACTCTTCGGTTACGTTCACTCTTATCGCTTTCTTTCGCTCCAAATTGGTCCTCGTCTTTAATGCTCCATTTTGGTGGTCTGCTGTGTTGGATTTTTGTTGACGAATATTGTTATCGTGCCGACCGTTTTCGTAAGAGGACTTACATTATTTTAGCGCTTGTTTGTTTGCATGGCGAAGAGTTGGGATAACATGTGACTGAATAAGAATTGAAAAAGTAGGACGTTTTGTTATGATTTTATACATGTTTATACAAGAAGTCATTCATAAAAGAATGTGCAGACAAACGGACGTTTATATAATATCTTTCATCATAAAGAAATTGTAAATGAATAGCTTTTGTTTTAGTTTACTGTAAGATTGTTATTATTTGCCTTTGTGATACTCATAATGATCAGCGATACTTAATATACTCTGATCTCATTAAGTTTATAAATGGAACTCGGTATTTCAAATCTTTATCGGAACTGCTATGATTTTTCACCAAAGCTGATTTTAGTTTTTTACATGATAGTCTCTGTGATAACAAGGAAGACTTTGTAATGATAAACAAGTAGTTGTTTTTTATTATTCAAAATTATTTACAGAATTGTCCAGCTGAAAGTAAAGCAATTGGTGAGCCTGACAGCAAAGTCTTGAGAGTTTGTTTGGAACCAATCGTCAACAAAGATCTAGACAAGAACAAAACATCTAGTAAAGTCTTACGATATAAGTGGAATGAGCAACAGTACCCCGAAAATAAGCCTGTAGAGAAGGTATATTTAATGCTATGTGTTTTTTATAAATTTTTCATTATATAAACACATGTTTTTTTAACTATATTTTATAGACTATTCCTAAAAAGGAAGATCCAGAATTAAAAAATCCAAATCAAGGTCTTCGACGGTCTGCAAGAAATCTTCCACCTAGTGAAAAGGTAGGGCAATTTACTTTTTACTCTTTTCCTTTACTTTAGCCTTTTTTCTTAATTTTTTATGATTTGTTTGATTTACATTTAGCCAGAAGAACCTTCAATACCAAGAGAACCTGATATTAATGATCTGCCACCTATTATATTTAAAGGAAAAATACATTACTTTAACGAATTTTTTAGTTGTGCTAGTATTTGTGATACATTACTGTAAGTTTCGTTTTTTATCATTAATATTAATTATTTGCAAAATACTATTTAGTCATTTTTAATATTTCAGAACTGATGTTCAAAATAGCAAAGATATAATAATCCCCATTGGCTTCGATTTAGAATGGCCATTTAGTTTTCAAACAGGAAGTGGAAAAACAGCATTGGCTCAAATTTGTCTCTCTGAAAAAGAATGTTACTTGTTGCACCTGTATAACTTAAAAAAATTACCTGCAAGTTTCATTCAATTGCTAAGCCATTCCAAAGTTAAACTAGTAGGTGTGAATATAAAAAAGTGAGTATTAGAATTAAATCTTGGTTTATGGAGTTTGATTGAATATTTTATTATTAGCTATTATTACATTCTACATCCGTGACGTAATTTTTCTTATTGTTTGCAGTGATGTGTGGAAATTGACACGAGACTTTAAGGAGTTTCCTGGTCAAAAAGTTGTTGACAATAATTGTCTTGATTGTGGACCGTACGTTAATAGTGTTTTGCAACGATCGTGTCGTTGGAGTTTAGAGCGTTTAACTGCTTACTTATTAAAGAAAAGAATTAATAAAGATCCGACCGTCAGAAGAAGCAAGTGGCATATTGAACCTCTCTCAGATGCACAAAAGCTTTATGCAGCTACTGACGCATATGTAAGTTTTTACAAGAACATTACATAAACATCTTTAAAATTCAATTTAATATATTTTTAAATGTTAAATAAATTACACAAGGTTGCGTTTTTCTTAACGCTTTTAACTTTTTGAAGTAATATCTTATAAGTAAAAAAAATTCATAAAAATTTTAATATACTGAAATAATTTTTATTTTAGGTTTCACTTCTCCTGCATTTAACAATAGAACAAAGGGAAGTAGAAATTAAAGCAGAAAAAGCATTAAAGACTGAGCAAGAATCTTTGAATTAGCTCTTTGGAAAATCTCTCAAGCTGGCTATGTGCCTTATTAGAGAAAAAAACTAAAGTGATAAAGGCAATAAATCATGACAAATAGGATAGTGAAGGTATTGTGGGCCGGACGATTAAATTATGCAGCGGGTTTGAAACTCCAACATGCGTTGGTCCAGCGACAGCGCGACAAGAGTCCGGGTACCTCGGCAAACAGCCTGATTCTCGTGGAACACGATCCAGTATTCACAGTGGGTATTCGAAACAAGGGCTACACAGAGGAAGACGAGACACGATTGCGTTCCCTGGGCGCTGACTTTTACCGCACAAATCGCGGCGGCCTCGTTACATTCCATGGTCCGGGCCAATTAGTCGCTTACCCAGTCCTAGATCTTAAAGAGTTTCGTTTGAGCGTGCGCTGCTTCGTTTCGCAAATCGAACGCGCCATCATCCGAATGTGCGCGGAGTTTGGGCTCCGAGGTGAAACTTCGCCAGACACTGGTGTCTGGATAGAGGATCGCAAGATCTGCGCAATTGGTATTCACGCTAGCAGGTACGTCACCAGCCACGGTCTCGCACTCAACTGTAACACGGATCTCAGCTGGTTCGAGCACATCGTGCCTTGTGGCATCGAAGAAAAAGGAGTGACGAGTCTGAGCAGGGAACTGTTCGCTGAGGTGAGAATCGAAGATGCTGTACCCGCGCTTAAGAGAGCTATCGGTGATGAGTTTCAATGCGAGCTCGTCGACATGAACTCGCAAGAAGCCTCCGATGCCTTGAAACACTGTAGGAAATCGTCTGCAGCGATTTCTGCCTAATAGTAATGAATTTTTGTTTATTGATGTACATAAATTGGAATGGAGAATTGTGCAGTTTTATTTTTTACATATTATATATAAATTTTGTATTTTGTACCAAAACGTATCGAAAAATATTTTGTGTTAATAAATTATTTGTGTATAATCTTTGAAAAATGAATAAATGAAGACCAGTTACTGAAGTTTAAAATCTTTTTAATAATATTGCGCAGTGAATACAGAAAAATCGTGTATAATCTTTTTCAAAGCAACTTCCTTACATGATAAACGACTGAGACTACGCATACGTCATATATTAACAAACAAAATTTGTTATCCAACACAGCCTCTATGTTTCGAAGTAAAGTTCGAAACTAAAAATATTATTTTTTAAACGCTATCCTTATCTCTCTTCACTACATTATTATTGTGATAATTAAAGCTACTATGAGTCTATTAATTTCTAAAATTTTGAACAAGCTTTATTTTGATATGAACCAGGAAAAAGTAGTCTAAATACGTGATTAAATGGTACCTTTGCAGCTTCGAAAAGAATACCTATATAGTGACATTTTAAAGAAAATGATTTGCCACTGAAATTAAATATATGTATAATATATTACGAACATTCCATTCGTATAATATTTATAATGTATAAAAAAATAACCATGAGTCTTACAATTGTCATTTTAGAATCAGGTGCAGTTTAGCAGTGATTTTATCTTACTTCGTAAAGGGTCATGAAAATGGCAATTTTGTGACTAGATCATATTGTTTCTCAGGTCCATCTCTGCGTCCAGTTTATAAATCACTTTGCCGGATGACGTTCTCAAATACTTTTGGTTAAAAACAATTTTTTTGTACATAAAATATCCAATACATTTCACTAGTCAACGTCACCTACAATAATTCAATGCCAATTTCGCAAAATAGTCTCAACCTCGTAACATTTGTATACTTTAACTTTCAACAGTAATTATATACAGATATGTTACATTAATAAATTATAAAAATCTTTCTCGTACATGTCTAATATACATCGATTTTTATCATTTAATAAATTATTAAATTCACGCGATTAATCTCACTACGTCTCTTTTCATAATTTTTCATCTCCTAACGAATAAGCCAATGAACAATTGGGAATTAAAAACAAGCAACACGAGTTATCCGGCAAAATGATCAAAGTGAAAGCGAATGGGCGGCGCGCCGAGCCGATCTCACTCGGTAAGCGGGTGTAGGTATCGCTGGTTGTACAGCTCAGCGACGAGAGTACCGCAAACCTCAAGGGCGTTGTGCAGCGAATTACCGGAGTCACGAATCGCCCGAATCGCCTGCTCGATATCAGTGCGTAATTCTGCATATTGCTTGCTACTGAGAAGAGCTTCGAGGCCCTGCATCGCGCGGACAGCCTCCGCGCTTGGTCGGGCATCTGGACTGGCGTCGGTCTCGCTCGACGGTGACCGAGGCGGCGCCACTCCTGGAGCGTGCGGCGTGAATCGGACCAGTTGCGGATGCGGCTGTGATTGAGATTGAGATGCGGGTTGCTCTGAAGATGACGACGAATGACGACTTTCCGGTAGCTGGGCAAGACAGTACACCGCTAACGCTCGGCTTAAGAACTTGCACCTGCAATATAAAGTCGTTTATTAATAGCGTTTCATGTATGGACAAATATGATATTTTTATTTAACGTTGTATTTATTTCTAAGAGTATGATTTTGCATGACTGAGTGAACAAACCTAATGGAGAGCTGAGAACCCTTTCGTAGGCCGATTGCGCCAAGAATACCCCAGCCTTGTCCGGCATCATCGGCAATGGCGAGTAACGCTCTAGCTAGACCACGGAGTGCACGGGCTGCTACCACCGAGTTCTCGCTATATTGACACTGACGATAAATCAATTCCAAAGCTTTTGCCCAGAGCAATGGTAATTTCTCCTCCGTCGTTTCTCTGCAGATTAAGAATATTTGTACTTAAATATGCATTTTTTAAAAAATAATTTTATTAGGTAAATTAAGTTTTAAATAAAAAATGACATAAAAACATGATAGAACTTACGTTGGCTTGATGGCAGTGACCCAATCAACAAGATTTGTAAGTAGCATACCTTCTTCACGAATGTCTCGACAAGAAGGTAATCTCTTGAGGAAAATAGCATAGAGAGCGAGAACGCGACCCTCTGCGACCAAAACATTTTCAACCGGTGGCTGACGCGGCACGACTGGTTGGAGTACTGTCAATACCGCTGCCCAAGTCGGAAGTACTTCATCTACCACTGCAAATGAATATTCAAAATGAGATTTTTAACAATCTTAATTAATGTATTCTTATCTTGAATTAAATTAGCTATTATTCCTACCGTTTTGCTTGAAGTAGGCATCAAGTGCGGCCTCCATGATCTCCCCTAAGGTGGATGGCGAGGCAACGGCTATACCAATGACGCGTAGAATACCCAGGAGAATAGGACTAGACGCTGAGCGTTGCAACAGCCAATTAGCCCAACTCGTGCGTAACTGTTCAACCAACACGTTGCTTTGGTTCATTGAATGCAACAATTCTGTGACCAAGAGACCAGCTTCCGCAACCTGCTGCGGCTCTGACACAGCTAAAGATAAAAGGAGATTTTAGTATCATTGCCTTTATTCAAAAATATTTTTAATTAATTAATCAGTACTAACTGCTTGTTATAATCGCTTCCATATCATCCAGCATCCGGGACAATGCATTCGTGAAGGCCTTTATATTTGTCGTGACGAGGGATTTATACCTGGTAGTACAATTTACTAATAATTTTACAGAGGATCTCACATACATTTGTCGTTTTTTAAGCGTCGTTGGATGAAAATGTGTTACTGTAGGATCATATGCTGCAACTACCTTCAACAAACTATATCAAAAAAGTTTTATTGTGAAGTTAGTTTAAAATCATTTTTATATAAGAAAAAAACCACAACTCACTTATTAACAGCGAGATCAAGAGGATTACTCTGATCAGTAGGAAGGCAGAGAACAACCCTTGGGTCGCAGCTCATGACATGCCAATTAACTACCTGGTCGTAGTTTACGGCATCCACAAGATGCCAACAGAATCTTTCAGCCTCTTGCATAAGCTTGAGCGCGCGTTCATTTTGCCTTACGTTCGGTTCATTCGATAGTTTGACTAAAAGATTTAAGAGGCATACGTGCACTCTACCTGCCACTGGTAAGGACTGCGTTGACATGAGTTCTAGCATCCACTGCGTCCAATTAATACTCGTGAAGACGCTACCCAGAAATAAGTGACTGTCCGGCAGATACTGGTCTATCACCTGGGAAAAAGATAGTTTAGAAATAAGGGATAATCATTTAATTGTTTAAAGATAAAGAACTTGTAAATATTTATTACATTGAAGTAATGATGAAATTCATTTACCTTAACCATGAGTTCGACATCCGCTACAGTGGGGCTAAATCTGTCCCAAGGCAGTGACTGTAAGTTTCCATGAAGTACATTGAGGACATGATCTTTTATGGAAGCATGGGCGTAGTTTGTAACGTAGAATTGCCAAAGGAAGGATAAAACTTTGTTGGATGCCGGCATCGTGTCAAGGATGAAACGGATGCATTCGACAAACATTGACACCTGAAAATAATAATTTATATTATAATTTTTCAAGATATTGATTATTTATTATAAATAAAAAGAAAAAATACAGAACTGTTCGATTGGCGTAAGGTCCATCGGTTATAATCCAGGGTAGAAGAACAGATCTGTCATCGGTAAGTTGCTGAATCCAAGCAGCAGTAGGTTCGCGCAGATTTCTTGTCCAGTACGGCGTAATCCATGGTGCAAACATTTCGCTCAGTACAGGCCAAATTTTCTCGCACACTAAAATAAAAAACGAAAATGTTAAACAATAATTTTAAATATTTTTTATTTATTTGTAAATTACTTACGCTGATCAGCTAAAGTGCCTCTATCAGACTGCAAAGTGAGTACGACAAGCGCATGACCGATCATGCCGAGGAACATCGTCAGGGGTTCATTATAAATTCGGTACTTGGGGTATAAACCATACAGGCCGTATTGTAGTCGCTCGTTCATAAAATGCTTGCTTAGCAAAATAGCTGTATCGTGTATCTAAACAAACAAATATACATGTTAATCGAAACTGAATAAGATTGTCTTTTAAATAATAATTGGGTGTACCTCCTGTCGACTGAGCAAACGCTGCTCAGTAGCGTACCGACGAGTCTCTTCGCGTACTTTGGTACCATGAAGAATTGGTGGGGCGTTACGAGGCCGACCACTGAGTGCTCCTAGAAGATCACGCCAAACGTCGAGGCTCAGACTCTGGCTTTCACTTCCGCGCAGAACTGCGCTCAGTACCTCGCCGTAGTGTTCCGGGAACTCGTGCAACAATACAAGCCGCAGATGATTTCGAAATAGTTCGTGTAACACCATTCGATCATCCTCTGGTTGCAAGCCGATGTTGCAGAGTGCTCGCATCACTAAGTCGATAAAAGTGGAGCGCTCGCTCAAACGTGGTCGACGGTAATTTAACCAGCTCCCAACATCAAACTAGAAAATTTGTTTACCGTAAATTCAGGTTAATGTATTTTTAATGCAATGTATTTAAAAATACAGAATATTTTAAATAAAAACCTTAGTAAGAAGAACAAAACAGAGATCCACATTAGTACCAGTAGAGAGATCAACGACGGTTTGGTACATCTGTAGGAAGGTTGAAGCACCTCCAGCGACGGGAGTAAAGTGAGGTCCTAGCAGACCACCGAGATTAGGCCGTTCCATTATTGCATTCAATAATCGGGGTCCTTGACTTTCTTCTCCACTTACAAACAACTGAAAAGAAAATATTTTTTTTTAATGAATCTAAATTTTCTTATTAATACTAAGAATACTAAGAATTTAATAATATTAGTTAAATTATTTTTTTTAATTTGAAAATAAACAAACCTGTCCTAATTTTTCGACGCAAGTAGTAATCAATTGTTTCGTTGGTGGGCACAAAGCAGCTTCTTCAGTGTAAAATTGTACTAAATGATAAAAAAGTCGCACGCCGGATTCTTGCACTTTTCGGAGCACATCTGAATTTTCAGAAGTTCTATTCAAATTTAATTCATGTTCCAATAGTCTGAAAATTATAATTGTAATTATAAATTCTGTTAACTTAGTAACTTAACATTTAGATGTTATTTTTAAATACTAACGCTATAAGGTGGTCGGTGAAAACACATCCCAAGGTCACTTTGCTAGGGGGCGGTTGACTTGCTTTGACCAATAAATTTTCATATTCCGCTCGATTTTGGCTTATCATATGATCCACTCCATCACTCACTCGAGCTTCTTGAACCTTAAAAAAAATAATTCATTACAAATGAAAACGAATGAATAAAACTAAATTTCGACGACCTACTTTAATTCTTATTACAGCAGCACCAGCGCAATGGACAACTGGCGGAGTACCGGACCTCGAACGTCTGTGACTCGATGGCGCGGGATCGCATAAGGCATGCAGTGTCACCTGATTCTCTACTTCCTTGTACAACGTTGGCACTAACTCCAAAAAACTACAATCTACCGCAGTGTGCTCTGATACTAAGAAATTGAACGTTTGCGCGTAATCAAATATCACCTATGAAATGCATTCGAAGTTTAATATTAAAATAAAACTTGCAACATTTTTGGATTTCAATATAACAATTAAAACCAGACCTTCAAGTGAGGTTTCACGAGTTCAATAACAGCGTCGGCGTTATAAAGAGCATCACGTGGAACAGGAGCAACAACGGGTATGGATCGAGCGAGAGTCGGCGGTGGCACAGGCTGTTCGTAGCTATTAAGTCTTCGGAATATGCGCTGCAGCGGATCCGCCGGCTCGATCGGGGTTGTTGGTGTCTGGCTTGGCGGTCTTGTAGGCGTCTCGGATGTTTCTCGATGCATCAGACGCTGCCACTCGTGCAGTGATCGAATCTGACTACGTTGCACTGACCAATAGTCTACGTACTCTAGCCATGGATTCTGTGAACAAAAAATAATTTCATTTAGTTTTGTGAAAATGAAATTTCAGAGGCTGATGATTCATTAAAGTTTGGACTAACTAAATACCTGATCATTTTGCAAAATGAGAATCAATTTTTGCGACATGTATTGAGGAGGTAATGCTGGTAAATAGAGACCAGTTTCTTGAAGACGTGGTTCTTCCAGCCACAAGCTCAGTGTTTTGTAGTATCTTATTTAAAGTAAAAAAAAGAAAAAATATTCTAATTTGTTACTTAATATATGTGTCATAAAAATTTGATTTGTTAAACTTACTTGGCAGTGTTCAAGTAGAAAACTCTCCTCTCATCAGTTATAGGCTTGCCATCATCTGTATCTTTCTCTGCTTTTGCTTGGAAGTATTCTGTTGTATCCAGCAAACGTTTCTTTAACTTCTTCAAATAGCTTAAATTTATCATGCCCTCAAAAAATTTATCTCCTACTCCTCCTTTATCTACAGCTCTACAATTAAAGTAATTACATAGGAATAAGAAAATCAAATAAAAATGTAATTAAATGAGATTAGAATATTTACCCTGTTGTACTTGATACTCTAGCTAAAAATAAGAAAAAGAAATTTTGCCAAAGCAAAGAGAGCAGTGGATGATCCATCGGAGTATCAAGTGCTTGCTGAGACCATCGATAGATCGACAGATTATTTACTCCGAACGGCTGCATTTTTACATTTACGCACGCTTTCTGTAAATTTATTAAATAATGTTAATTTTAGGTGGAAAAAATGTGAATATTAAATTTAAATTGCAAAAGTAAGTACCTTAAGAGCAGCATCGAGTGAAGTTTTTGACTGAAGGGTGAGCTCTCGTAAAAGTTCGCGCCAGAGGCCAGTTTTTGTTTCACGCTCTTGTTGCTCTGTACGAAGAATCTGGTAAGCCAGCCAGACCGAATGAATGGATCCACTTAATAAACTTGGTGCCTGTGACGATCCAGTTGCCCAACTCAAGAATGAGCCTAAACCTGAACCCGCATTACGATTTACAGCTATATTCTGTAATAGTAATAATAATATTAATCAGTGAAAGAGCTTGAATTTTATGTTTAAAAACACACATAATTTTGAAGATGAAATTCAAATTAAACAGAGATACATGCTCAGATTTAAATTATAATAATAGATAAACAAAAAAATATAATAAAATGATAAATTTTTCACATTCGTAAACAACATTGAGGCATTCTCAAACAAGTGATAGCATTATTTTAAATTTAGCGATTTACCTCGTTGCTTCCGACAGACGCGAGCTGATATAAAATAATATTATTGTAGTAAACTTCTTTGAACGATATTGTTAGTAATACATATGAGAATATTATGATCAAAGCTTTATCTTACCGAAAAAAGATTCTGAAAAATATTTTCCGTAACAGCTCTGGCTCCCAAATGGAAAAAGGATGCGCGCAACAAATTGTCCATTAAATACATCACACTTTGATCGCGATTCCAATCGGGGAGGAGAACAAGAACATTTAGCCATAATTTCACTAGTGGATCAGGTGATTGTAAGCAAAATCTAACAGAAAAATATTTAATTAACAATAAATAATTCTATGTAATAATATTGATGAGTAGGAAAAATCAGGAACCTTCTGGAATTATGTAAGTGATACTCTATCATGTTAGTGAAAATTTTAAGAATAAGTCCTGGAAAATCGGGCGAGATCAAATTTTTCGCCATTTTCATATAGGTCCTATCAGCTTGAACTAATCCAGAAATTAAACTGATGAATTTTTCGTTTTTCAGCAGTGATTCTGGGCATTCGAGGAACAAAGGCACTAAATCACTTAGTGCTATCACTATTTGCTCATATTTATAATGACTCTGCAAAACCTGAAATAGAAATTCAAATTTGATTAAATATATTAAAAGATAGTTAATGTTTATATTAAAAGAAAGATTGCAAGCTGTAGAATAAATGATTAATGCAAATTATTTTGTGTTTTTCTCACTTGTAATAACTCGAAGCCTTTAGAACAAATCAGCGGCACAGAATGTCCGTATAGGGTCATTCTGGCAGCAGCATAACAGGCAATTGGTTGACGTTCACGCAAACCAGTTACAAGTATTTCAAGACTGGCATCAGCTTCAACGTCTGGCACAGAAGCAAAACGCTTGACTTGGATTCGATACAGCATATTGGCATGCAGCTTCCGACTGCTCCAGCTGGTGCAATCGAAGTCGCGTCAGAGTTTCCCATGCCCAATTCGCAAACACTTGTTCATTGCTCTGAGGTCTCACCATTGAAGATACCTAAACATTAAAATGTTAATTGTTCCAGTTATTCGTCATTTTGTTGATAAAAAAATACTAAATTTATAAAATATTAAAAAATATAACTACCTGCTTCACTCCTTCTGATAAAATTGAGGCACTTTGGGCAGGAGAATTTTCAGGGACGTATTTCAGCATAAGCTCGACAATTAATAAAGCAACTCGACGATGAAGATCAAGAGGCAAATATAAATTTTCAAAACTGCAAAAAATAATTTAATTAAATATTAATTTAATAATTAACCACAAGATTGTCTTCTATTGATGCAATTAAATATCATACGTATCAAATCCCCAATTTAAGTGAGAGATAACTAGACGGGCTAAATGACTTTCTGTCGAAGAAAGAGGGAACTGATGTAGCCAACCGGATAAGATTTTAAAATCTTCGTCTTTTGGAATCCACTGATTTATACTTAATTCAGTAAAAAGATACAAACTTAACTAAAACATGAAATTACTTTAGAGATAGAAAAATTGTATACTAATACATTAAAATTTGATTTCAATGTTTACCTTTCCGACTGACACAAAATTATCTTTAAGTTTAGAAATTATGTCTGACAATAGCGAGGGGTATTTGGTAGTGAGATTGGATAATAGTGATCTTGCATCTTTTGAACAAGAATCTTGAGTCTTGGAACTGAGAAATCCGATCTGAAAAATCATTTATAATTATATTTTAATTCCATTAAAAAATTATTCAAAATAAAAATTGTACCTGAAAAAGATCTATGGTTGTTGCTCGAACGAATTCATAGTCTTGATTAGATCTAGCCATCGCCATGTTTGCAAAAGTTGTTAATAAAAAGTAAGATTCATCTCCTGGTAAACTGCTTAATTTTTCCTCAAACTGTTTTCGTAGATTGGGTGAATTTAATTCCATTTCCCACTCTTCAAAAAAAGAAACATTGAATTATTAAAATGATCACTATTACTGTTAATCTCTAGACTGTTAATTGTAATACCTGCAATAGCATCGAGATTAAACAAATCGCTAGGCATTGAATCTGTATGTAAAATGTAAAATATCTGCCATAGTGTGGGAAGTGACACAAGGCGATACGGGATTGCTGCCAAATACTGCCATGCTCCTAAGCGACGTGATGAGAAGATACAAAGAGTAGCTCGCGTGAAAAAGCAGTCATACTCTGTTTGCAATCTTATCAACATTGAAGGATCGGTGGTCTAAAAGGCAAATAAACGGTTAACTATATTGTTCTTAAGCAAATCATATTAAACACTAGGTTTAAAAACGATAACAAACCTGATTCTTATCAAACGATTCCCACAAGTCACTTGCATACTGCACAACGTCTCTGATGAGTGCACTCAGTCTTTTTGCAAGCTGACGGTAGCGAGGCGAATCATAAGTTTTAAGGCCCTTTTTTAGGAGACGTACAATGACAGTCGAAAAGGCAAAAAGTCGCAATGTGTGGTGCTCAGTAACCGAACCAAGTTCCTGTCGGTAGGCCGCCGGACCGTCTTGCTCAACGCGCAACGCCTGTTCGAACAATCGGTCAAGCGGAATCTGATGCAACAATGCAATGAGGTCGCTCTCCGATAAATTTGCTCCAAGATTCGCTATGTCCTCATCTTCTTCGCCTTCTTCATCCAGCATCACCCACACAGTGTCGCCTTCGTTACCACCAGTATCTTGTAATGCTATTTGGACCTGTATCATTTTAAAAAATATAGCACATCAATTATTTTTGTACCTTTCGTAAAATTTAACTTTAAAGACAATTTTTAAATATATTCTAGACTAAATCTATTATTTAATTCTAATAAAATCATACTTGTTCAAGAAATTTTTCTCGTTCTTTGACAGGCATTAATATAACAGCCAATGTTGCTATGATATGATCAAGATGGGGATCATTCAAAGGAGATGTACTTAAAGCTTTGGTGTTAGTCCTAAGAGGTACTGGTACTTGCACATAGCCTCTGGCCCAATTTGCTACACCACCAGGACATCTCAATATATGACTTAGTAAAAAAAGGTGATCTTGCCATGTAGCTACCCTGAGGTTTAGAAAACATTTTATTACTACTTTTTATTTAAATTTATTTATTTATTAACTTCATTTTAAATATTACCTCAATAACACAGCAACAAGTTTGGAAAGCCAGTCTCTAGAATCGGAAACGAATTTTCCATCCTTTAATACACGTCTTTGGAAGTTGAACAATATTGTAATGCACATTCTTAACTCTACCAGTTGTGGCATCGCGTGAGAGGCAGGCTGATGCACTAACAAACTAACCGGTGCATTGGCAGTTAAATTGGCGAATTCTTTACAAGATACGCAGACACGCTGAAAAATGTACAAAATGATTGTTAGAATTCAATTGACACGTCTTTATGAGGTAATACTTAATTTACAAATAACATAACTTACCTGCACATAATGATCTATCTGAAGACGAAGCGTTTCGGCCTCATAACAGTAAAGAGCTTGAACGTTGTGTAGAGATTCTTTAATCGCAGACAAATTGCGCGTCAAAGCAACAAGCGTCTGTTGATTAAAATGAGCTATAGAATATTCATGTGTCGCGCTTACTGGATTGCCATCTTGACATTCTCCTATTAAAAATATAAAGTTACATGTTTACAACTCGATAAATGTATTTAATTAAGATTTATTTTATAGTGTACCTGATTCTGTTAAAGAAGCTTTATCAAGACACCATAATTGCTTCTGGGTTTCTTTACATGCTTTCTTTAGGCTCTCTAATTCGTGAGAGTTGACTATAAGATGATTCCTTACTCTGAGGTAGCACATAAGCAATTCGTAAAGTTTATGCTGTTGCCTAACTGTATGACTCCGAAGTTGGAATTCGACAAACTCGTTGACAAAAGCTTCTACGACATTGAGTTCTTTATTGCTGTACAATGCCGCCAGTTGAGCTTCAGTGAATGGCTTTACCGATTTATAACTGGAATTGGTAATTTTTTCGGGACTATTTTCTATCTGCCTCTCGAAACGTTTTTCCATTATTGATTTTTCTATATGGAGTTGTGGAGGTATTGACACTGTATAAGAGATAAGAAAGTACATTAACATACAATAAAATAAATATATTTTTTACTACTTGAAAAGTGGTATGAAAATAAAGGTCTTATACCAGAAATTGTACGAGGGACATCTTCTAGAATTGGGGCACTTGGTCTATCCATCATTTGCATCATAGAAACACGCATTTGAGCGTGTTCCATTATTTCATTGATATCTTCTACAATTGGAGCTGATGCAATTGGTGCTGAGGCAGATGGTTCGGATACAGCTGGTATAGATGCAATTGGTGCAGATGCAGCTGGTACAGAGGTGACTGAAGCTGTTGGAATAACTGTATCCACTTCATCGTAAGTAGGATTTTCTTGTACCTGAATCTGTAACTAAAATTATACATGCATTTAAATGTATTTCTTAAAAGTGGATTAAATAACTAAATTATACAAAAAAAAACATCATACTTACTTTTTCAGACGTATGCTTTTTTTCCTTTATTGCACTAACAAAAATTTCAGTATTTTCTTTTTCATAAATCTCTGTGTCAATAGCTGCAGAATGTAATTCACTTTCCATATTTTCAATACCCTCTCCTCTAGGGTAATTTGTAGGTGATTCACCCAGCAGACATTCAAATTCTTCTAGTGTTGGAGCATCAGGAATCTGGCGCTCCAAGGCTGCTGATCTTATTCGATCCTTTTTCTTTTTCTGAAAAGAATAATACTTTTCAACATGCTTTCTCACTTAAGTTATTAGTCAATTTACTACATGCATGCTATTCGCAATAGATTGATTACTTTGTCATTGCATTCTGCAATAACAATTAAGTCTGTTAAAAGTTACTAAATAAAACATAGACTGTTACATCAAATCTTACTAATGATAATTTCCGTACACTAATAATTTTCAAAGATTCATTAAAAAATTTAACTAAAGTTAATTTCACAAAGGGACTTCTTCATAAAATATAAAACTGACGCATGTATAATTCGGTATACCTTTTTCTTTAGAAATCAGACTATCAGCTTATAAAACAAAGATGTTTATAAGATTACTGTAACAAAGCACTAATATAATACTCCATTTAGCTACTCTTAATTGTTACCATGAAACAATGCAATAACAAATCATGAATTTTAATAAAGCTGAAAAACAAACTATAGTTAAACTCAATTTTTCTTTCATAATATTTGACATCAACAAAAAAATCATCTTTTTTATAATTAAAACATAGTGCAAACAATGAATCAATCGATCGCGATAAGGGTAAATTTCGAGTGAATCGATCACGAAAGCAACTAAAAAAACATGGAAAGAAACTCATTTAAAAGTCATCGTCTTCTCAAAAAAAGTATCTAAATTGCCTAGAAAGCATCGTTGCCCCGAAAAAATAAAGCGAAACAAAACAAACAAAGTGTGGACTTAACCTCTCCGCCTACCTGTCTAGACCTCTGCTTCTCCATGGTGATGGCTGGACTACGTCGTCGCGGACTCCCCGCGCAAAACAGACAAACTGTCGTCTCTCGGTATTAGCTGACAAAACTGTGGGCCATCTCGACGACGGGTAAATCACGGAGTGCGGGATTCTCCGCGTCAAACAACGAATGCAAGTGCGTGGGGGTGGAACAGCTGACTGCCGATTTCTGACAGCAGAGACGACGGGCCCCAAGGCCGTCGCAACACTGAAGGAGCAAAAAACGAGTCGCCGAGGCGCGTGGTCTTCACATTGGTGGGTCGAGCGCGTCGAGACACGCTCAACTTACTCGAGCATCTGCATTTATTTAGACGCTTCGTGGAAGCACTGGCCTGGAATGATAAATAAGATGATAAGCAAGATCGCGTGTCGCGGATATAGAAATACACGAGCGCCCGGAAGTAGGGATCTGATTTACCGACGGTTTTTTTTATTTATTTATGTAACGTGCACTGCATATTGTGTTTGTTTATTTATATTATCATGCGCGTTAGATTTTTTTTATGAGGTTTTGGAAATAAAATTGTCGGTGTACGTTACTAACTATGCCGCGCTAAAAGAAATTTGATACACGACGCGTTCGAAAAAAATTGTGGGGTAGAAAAAGTTTGGGCTTTATTTTCCATATGGGGGAAAATCGCGTTTTGAGCGGGTTGGTATAGATTAGAAATTCCTGATGACAGAAAAAAAAAAAACAAAAAAAAATTATACATCCCTTGTGGGGATCGAACCCACGACCTTTGGATTAGAAGTCCAACGCGCTATCCTCTGCGCCAAAGGGACTGATGGTTGTCGGACTCGATAGGCTTCATTCGAGCTAGATATTTAACAAATTATTAAGCATTAATATGACGCACGAGATTTTAAAGAAATTTGATATTACAATCTGGGCAAAACTTTTAGTCTAGAGCTGTCAAACAATTAAACGTTATAACAGATTTTGTTATAAAATCAAAGGTTTTTTTTTTGGAATATTATACATAAAATAAATATTTCGTTTTATTTTTTTTTTCACAGTACTTTATACGTCCTTTTTTCAATTAGGGGAAAAAAGTACAAAAATATTTAATCTGTTTCTTGCTTAGGGCCATGATAGTCAACATCTTAAAAACTTCCATAAAAGTAAATGTTAAAATTAGCTATAGTAATGCGTTATTTATCTTAGACTAAAGTCTAATTATATTTTAATTAAATTGCATAATTAAATACAGTTATATTGAATTATTAAAGTTACAATTGATTCAAAGAGTTAAAAGATTAATTGCATATCTCAAAATTTTAATTGTGGGAAAAATAGATTTCAGTTAGAAATACACTTTTGCAAAGAGGTTCTTATCAAATTTCCCTATAATATTCTCACAATTACTTAGATCTCATTAGTTTTAACGTTTTAATTTGACAATGACTACTTTAAGCGTTTAATTAACGCAATACTGGAATTAACAATACCAGTAATGGAAACGCAAAGCTTTACAGCTTAATTTCCCTCATATTCAGTTTGTTTGTTATACATTTCATATTTTACATTCCTGTATTTACTGAACATATAAAGCAAAGCAAACACGCGAATATTACAAAAGAATTTGAATCAATCCACCTGTCAATGCGCTTTCAAAACAGAATTTTTCGCGAGAGACAATGGACAACACCAGCATCTGCGATCATTGAGTATATATAAATAAATCTTTTTAAATTAACTTCGCAAAATCCCCGAAATTAACAATGATTACGTATAATAATATCCCCAGTGCTATACATAATGACGGCAATATTCATGAAAGCGCGAATCTAACGCATAATGAAGCAAGCCGGTGCACTGTGTCGGCAAAAAAGCATTGTATAATAACAGGCGGTTTAAAACTCTCGTCGGAGCTCCAATTAGCGCAATTGAAACGCGAAGTCGCGTAAATTACCGGCTCGTCGCTCTGCACAATGGCGCGACAATCTCGCGATTTGCGCCCCCCTCCCCCCGATTTTCCGCACGCTGCGGGCGAGAAAATCCGGGCAATAACAATTCGCGCATAATAGCCGTGTATAAGCCAAGCACGGGCGTGAGCGCGTGCGCCGAGGTCGGAGGGTGGGAAAGATGAAAGGAGCCGCGGAGGCTGACGAGGTGGGGAATGCTGAGGGATTGGTCGTGGACGAGGGAGTCGATGAGGGAACGAGGCTCGGATTGGTCGGTGCGAGCGCGAATGAAGTCGGTGGGGTGCACGCCCCGGGCAAGTGCGCACCCCCAGGATGAGCCTGCACGCGGGGGTAGTCGCTGTCGCGCGGATGGCGACGGTGAGGAACTTGCAAACAGGAGTGACTCTGACTGCACCTGCTGCTTCATTCTCCTCATGGATGGTTCCACGTATTTTTTTTTTTTTTTTTAAATAAATTAGCGATACTTTGTATTAAACAAATTTGTTTTTTTTTTAAAGCTGGTATAGTGCGTTTTCTGCATAATTGTTATTCAACTATTTTTTGTGCTAATTTAGTATTAAATCACTATAATAATATTACAAGAAACCTATTTGCAATGCTCTTTTAACATTTTGTTGTTAGGAAAAAAAGAAAAGATATAAGTATTCTTCAAATTGTCAATGTAAAATGATAAAGAGTATAAGCAGGTTTTCTACTTTATAAATATAAAATAACAAATTTATAAATATAAATTTTAACATATGTATTATCTTATAATTTCTTATTTAAAATAAATAGTTTGATGAAAATACTTTTTAATTATCTGTAATTAACGTTTCTACCGATATATAAAAGGAACAAATCTTTCAGGATGAACAGAAATTAAGAAAGCAACTGAGGGAAAAAAAAGAAATAGGGTGGCGTGATTTGAGCATAAGAAGCCGCAATATCTTAGGTTTTCATGGACGCCTGAACAGAGTATAATATTTGCTGAATTGGGCATTCATTCTCGTTCTTATTTCCTTTGCTTGAATTACCACTGTTCTATACAAATATTATATATATGTATATCTCACTAACGAGATGATTGCCGTTTATTTTTTACTAATTAGTACTATCGAAAATCTTATTAAATAATAAAACAGTCATCGATTATTGATTGTTAAACTTAAATTTTTTCATTTTTTTATTTGTTAAACTTAAATTAAAAAGAAGTAATTAAAATTAAGGTATTATCATACAACTTTCCATACTGATAATCAAAGTATCAATAAAATATATTACAATCTGTATACTTATTACTAATAACTTTTAGTTTTTATTAGAAACATTATGCACAAAAAATAGTTAACAACAAGAACACTAATAAATGTGTCTGACCAATTTCGGGTTTAACTACTCAAGCAGCAAGGATAAAGAAATTTGAAAGAATACAGCGATTAATTAATCGCCAGAGATCCGCTTGTAGTTAGGGAAACGAGCGAGCGAACATCGGAGAAGGGAAGAGAGGAACCGGTATTCATCCCCCGCGCGCGTGGCTTCCTTCCTTCCTGCGGGCCGGCGGCGCGGGAGAAAACCGACGGACACACGCGTCCGAGCCTCAGTCGAATCTGACACGGCAAGCTTCCCTTTTCAGTCCGCGGCTATACTTACTTTTGCTATCGTTGCGCTTTGACAGATTGGCGATGCGAATAAATTGTGCTTTCTGTTTCTTTTTTCCGTCGCTTCGCCTCAGTTGATTGTTTTTTTTTTTTTTTTGCATTACGTTTGATGTGGAAGTGCACATTTAAAGTGAATTAATGAGTGTCACTACGGCAAGGAACAAGTTGAATTTTAAGAGCTCCATCTGTAAATATGAAGCTTAAAAAATATTGCAAATTTAAAAGTAATTTGTCATTAGAAGACAAATAAAAAATATATATAATTGTTTAAATATATTTACCAAACAATTACATAATCCGATTACTTTAGAAACAGTGGACGGAGAATTATTCATTTTGGTGTTTTATTTCTATTGTGTTGCCGTTGAAAATAATATTAATTAAGTATCCGTTCTCCTGACCTAAAATAGAACAAAATGATTACATTTGGTAAATATTTATTTATTTAAAGAAATTAAACGGACTAAAAGTTCTTACAATCAAAAAAATATAATATATGCAATATAAAGTTGTAATACAACGGATTAAACATTACTTGAACTATTATCCAAATTGTTTGGAGATATTTCTTAAATCATTTATAAAATAATGACAATAACTAAAATACGTTCTAACAAGTTTTGACAAGTGTTTTAACAGTGAACATTGCAAAATTACTTATCGTAAATGTTTATTTAAAAAAAAAAAACACATTTGACAATTTATAAAAATGATATGCGTAAATCTCGACAGCAGATTTCCAAGAATAAGCATAAAAAACGCATACATCCTACTCGTATTTATCAATACCTAGTGTCGTACATACCTCCATACCTGACATTGGTCATTTGCTCGAAGAAGCTACACAAACAAATCTTTCCATTATTAATGAACACCACTATAAATGGATGAAAAAAAATTAAGTAAACTCAGTTAGTACTTACGCGGGAGTGTAGTAAACAGCGAAACTGCAAAATCGCCGAGCTGACAGGATCTATCATGTCAAACATGTGCGTCACAACGTTGGATAAGAAGCCGCGTCCGTCGCTGCCCCGCGAGTTTTTCGCCCGTCTGTACGAGACGGAGCCGCAGCGGCCGGTGGACGACGACGAGGACGAAGAGGTCGACGTGACGAGCGACAGCGGCGACGGGAAGGACGAGCGGGCCGCACCGCCGACGCAGCTGCAAGCACTGGAGCCGAGGAGTGCCGGGCCCGAGGAGGCGACCGGTCTGGTTCCACCGTCGTTGCTGCCGGCCGGTAGTACGGTGGCGCCTCCGCACTGGAGGCTTCTGCAGCTGGCCCACTTGCACGGCATCTCCGCGTACAACGCCTCCGTGCAGCATCTCCAGGGACAGGCTGCTTATCGTAAGTATACGTATACACTCCGGGCGCTTTTCTTCCTTCAGTTCTTGAATTTGGCTGCACTTTTTTCTTCGGCTTGTGGATGTGAAACGTATAATTATACCCCATTGAAAAGATCTCATAAAAGTCCATATAACGGTGCAAAAATCACATAAAATCTGATAAATAATTTATCGGATTTTATAAAATTTACGCATTTGTTATAGTATTTTATAAGATTGTTTCCACCGGGTATAGACACTGGGTGAAATATTTTACTTGGAGTGGGTGGAGGTCTTGTGACGATAGGTTAGAGGCGACGGTTTATTTGGTTAGGGGCCTTCGAATGTTCAAGAGTGCTCTACCCCCTGGCGAACATAGACGACAGCCAATCAGAGCGTTTTAATTTTTGTAGATGGATTTCCTCTCAAATTTTTACGAAATGATCTCAAAACTGAAATAATTATAAACTTGAAACTCGGATACACAGCGGAAAAACGAGATATTCCCAAAAAAAAAATTTAAATGCAATAAAAACAAATAAAGAAATTTCACTCTCGCTGTCGTCTGCTTTAGAACTGGCTTGGGTTCGAGCAGACGACAGTAAGAGCTGAAATTTATTTATTTTTTTATTGCATTTAAACATTTTTTCGGGTATATCTCGGTTCAAACGCTCTGATTGGCTGTCATCTATTTTCGCCAGGGGGGTGGAGCACCCTTAAGAATTTACTGTCGATTAATTATTTATTTTGGAAAAATATGGCACGGTGTATTCGATTATTATTTTTCCGAGGAGTTTGTAGATTAATTAACGCAATAAGGAGTTAAGTATTTAGGTATAGACGTACGTACGAACACATTTTCCTTGCATACATTACATTCAATACCTGAACCAGTAATTTTTAAGTAACCGTAAGAACTATAAGGAATGAAACTTCTAGTCGAAAAGTATTTGCTTCCATAAAATTTTGAAAGGGTTGATCATACCTATTGTGCAGACTTTTGTACGTAGCAATACATGGCAACAAATCTGTAATGTCCAGAAAAGTTAAGTTACAGCGTCCGATGTCTGCCGTATTAAAAGATTCTTTTATAGAACTTCATAAAGTGGTGAAAAAACCGCATAAAATCTGATAAATAATTTATCGGATTTTATAAAATTTACGCATGTCTTTAGTATTTTATACGATTGATTCTGCATACATTTATTTATTCCAAGACGCGGATATTCCATGCATTGCGCAAAAGCTCCAACTTATTTCTCGCAAAATGCTCGTGATTCCGTCGTCGATTTAACAGGCACAGCCGTATGTAAGTAATAAATAATAGCACCGATGCTCCCGTAGACTTAATAATCGAAATTCACTATATGTATATCGTAGATCGCGTTAGCGGAACGCGTAATCGCCGCTCGCTCGTGAAAATAAAAACGACGCACCCGCACGTATACATATACATATGTTACGTATCCCGCGCAGCCTCCAAATAAATTGCGCGTGTCCGCCCGAAAAATTAAACTGAAAAAAATCGCTCGGAGATTACATACACGTGCGGGAGCTAAAAAAATTTCGCGGCATCGACGCGCCCGGGGGAAAGTTTACAGGAGCCGTATATAGAAGAGATGCGCGGGTGTGCGTGTGCCCGGGGGTGGTGTGTATGCGTGCGGAGAATGGAGGCGGCTCACAGAGGGAATTCGACGAGGGGACGCGGAAGGTGGGCTTATCCTCTTGCCTCGGCACCTCGCGCGGACGATATTGTGATGAGATTACGTGGACGCAGTTGGCCGCCTCTGAATGCCCCACTGATTTGTGTACGAGTTCGTACACGTGTATGTGCATGTATATAAATATATAAATATGGATAAGTGCGGGAGCGACGCCGCGTCGGGGGTGTACGGACACATACGTATATATATTCCTCGGACTCGCGCTTCCGCGATCTTAACTGTCGCCGCGGAAATCTTGCCCGAGCCAACTTCGAATTTTTTTTGATTCGTTCTCTTTTTGCTTTTAGATTTGCACTATTCTTATATAACTTAGTTTTTCAACGATGACCTTATTGCATTGACGATTATTTTGAATTTTGTTTAAGAAATGTGTACACTGAGAGAAAAAAATTAATAAAAATTACTATTGATTAGGAAAGGAGTGTGAGTCTTGACAAGCGAGAAATTTTAGTATGCAAAATAAGAATTATTAGCACTCAAAATATTAACTTTTATTATTAAAATAGTATAATTTTTAAAATTTCTGATACTAAAAATTACTATTTTGCATATATAAAATTCTCACTTGATAAGACTGTCACTCTTTTCCTAACAATAGCAATTTTTATAAAGTTTTTTCTGACAGTGTAATTTAAGTGTTTATCTATACAACTTGTTTATATGTATAGATATAAATTTTATAATACGTAAACTTTTCATTTGTAGATTGTATAATTATAATTTTAATTCTTATAGGGTACTGAGTGGATATGAATAATTGAAGTAGTTTTTAAAAATTCAAAAAGATTAATAATTTGAATTGTTATCAATTTTGATAGCTTTTATGAATATTCTTTTTAAATGTAACTAAAAGATAATATACACGACTAAGTATGTATAATATAACGTAATATAATTGTAACAATTTTTAAACAGAAGTTGTTATTATTTAAAATAAATTTGCTTACTTAATTTTTATTACATAATAAGAACGAAGATAATTAAAATAGCCATTGGAAAAATTAACAACCAGAGTTTTATATAGTTTTTTATAATAATAAAAAACAATTATACTCTCATGAAAATCTGATAATGACTTTTTACAAAGGGCGAAAACGGTTTTATTGTTGAATAATACAATATAACACAATTAATCACTCTAATATCTCTATATTAATTTTCACTATACACACAAAAAACCATTAAATAATAAATAATCATTAGCTTAAAAATTGGAACTTGGATAAAAAGAACTAAACCATTATTAAGCACAATAACAGAAATAACAATGAAAAAAATTTGTTTTTATACTGTGTACTGCATGAAAGCCAAAAAGAAACGAATATTTTATATATACATACATTTTGATTAAAAAAAAATCATGAAATAATTAATAATACATTATAGCTTACCCGGAGAGAAAAGCTTAGTAAAAATTACTATACTATTTAGTAATGGAGGGACAAACTTGACTAATAAAAAAATTTACTAGAAAGTATGGTAAAATGTGCTAAACTTGTAGCAAAATTTACTGTAAGTCTAGCAAATTTTACGATACTTTTTAGTAATTTTTTTATTAGTCGAGTCTCTCCCTTCATTACTAAATAGTATAGTAATTTTTACTAAACTTTTCTTTCCGTGTATAAAAATTACCCGCGTTAAAACACGAGTTTTAAATAAGACCGTCGATGTAAAGATATGAAAAAAAATGTAAAAAACTTGCGACATTGAAAGACAAAAAAAGCCGACAATATGGACTCCCTCAGGCTTACGCGTCGATTATCCCGTGGAACAAGTGTCGCCCCGCCTTGCGACGGCGTTAGGGTTCGGTTCACGTTCAATTGGGCCCGAATGCGCGGTAATTGATTGTCGGGACGATATCGCGTCGAGCTCACAGCACCTCGCGCCTCGCATGAAGAGGATCTCGAGGGATGCGCACGAAAGTCGCGCCTCGGCTGTAAAGGGATTTCACCCTCGACTGCCGGCGTAATCGTTCCTAATCCTCTTTATAAGCGCCGTAGACGCCGCGCCTCGCTTGCCACGTCTTTCAGCGATTTCTGTGTATATAGAAGCGGCCGCGCACTTGTGCTTCGCTCCCCCTCTGCGTTGACACTATAAAACACTTTTTTTTCTTTCTGAAGGCATAATATAGTTTACCGCTTATTGTAGATTGCTTAGCGAAAACTGAAGTGGCATATGGATTTCGCGTATAGTGTTGAATGATTTCGTGAATTGATTAAGTCGACTGCGCTTAAATTAAATTAGTTTAATATACCTTTTTTTTTTAGTAAAATCCATCGACAATAAGTGAAAAATCCATGGAGGTTTCATTGTAGTCTGGATTTCCCGTGATGCGATTGGTCGAGTTGTAGATGTTATTTTGTTTTTCAAATTGTTTGTTGTGACACTATTTATAAAACGAACTTGCATTTCCACGCGCGTAGCGCGCGTCTGAACGAATAAATAAATAAATTGTATTAGGTAAATTTATAAATTTATAAGTGTGACCAAACAAACGCACACGCGGAAAGAAATTTTACTTTGAAATGTCTCTCCATGTACATTTTATGTTCTTAAAATATTTTACGTATAATTTTATTGTCCAATTTCTCTCCCTGTACGATTATAATTGCAGCAAATATTATTTTGAATTTAATCGTTACACTATACTTTATCTGTAATTTTGGAGAAAATTTTTTTTGTAGAAAGTAGATATTTGCAAAAAATGAATTTATTTAATATTTCTTAAATATTCTATACCGAAAATTTAATGAAGCCAAACACTATTTTTTTACTTCGTGCATTATAAAATTACTCTGAAAATGGCATTCCGATTGTACAACAACCGCATTGGTTGTAATGAAGGAAATGAAAGAAAGAAAAAATAGTGTAAAAAAATTTTTTAAATCTTTTTTTGTAAAATTTAAAAAAAAACTCTAAAGATTGAAGAGCCTCCACGGAAAATAATCTCTGTAATGTATCCGGGCTAATTAGGATGTGCAAGCGTGCAGTGCAGCGGAAGGTCCGCGCGGACGGAAGTGTCCGCGTTGGGCTTCGCAGAGTCGCGCGGGGCCAATCTGTTGCCTCGACGCGCGTTGCCCGAGTGTATAAGGATGACCGGGTAATCGGACACTATAAAGATACTGTGGTGTCGGCAGCCCTAAAATTCTCCCCTGGGCACGGATTTCGCCTCTCCTTTACCTCGACGGCGTTAATTTATGATTCTCGCTTCGTCGTTACACCGCAACACTTAAACCAGGATGTTTCAATTTTGTACGCGCTGTTTGGCACTCTCTAATGTTGAATTAGTGAAAAAACACAATTCATAGTGACTATGCGCTATTTTGGAAAGTGAAAATTGCTCCACTATGAATTAGTGGAAATCTGGCATTTGAAATAGTGAATAAAATGTACTAATTGAAATAGTAAATATATACACTATTAAGAATAGTGAAAACTACTAATAAATTAGTGAAATTAATTTTCTTTTTAATTGGAGAATTCACTATTTTAATTAGTAAAAATCACGAAATAAATATTTTTTTATTTTATGTTTTATTTTCCACTAATATAAAAGTGTTTTTTAGTAATTAAATAGTATAACACTTTTTTACTATTTCAATTAGTAAAATTGTACTAATTAATTAGTGGAAAATCTGATCACTAAAAAGATTAGTGGAATTTCCACTAATTCAAGTTTATAGAGAAATAGTGCCTTAATGGTGTTACCGTGCATTTATAGTAAATCCTTTACAATTTATATCGGTACATTTTTTCGCATTCAAATACGCGTTATATTTACAATTTAAATGGTATTCTCTAAATTCCATTCAGTGAAATTTTTACTTATTTAAACAGTGACTATTGTGTTCACTGATTAAATAGCAAAAGTTTACTGATTTAAGTAGCGAATTTCGTTTTTCATTGGATGAAAAATGAAATTTTCACTTATTTAAACGAACGCTGTCGTTTTCACTGATTAAAATAGTGATATTTCATTGATACTTCACATATCCATTCGTGACCTGCTCCTCACTATCAGAAATAGTGAATGTTCACTGAATGGAATTTATAGAGAGTATATCTTATGTAAGGACACGAAGAAGTTACTCATCAGTGCCTTAAGGTCTTAAGACATCGTTGATAATAATACTGCATAAATAATAGTAATATATAAAGTATATACAATAATAGCAATATAAAAGATAGCAAATTTACTCTTATTACTATATTTCAATATCAGCAATATAAAAGATAGCAAATTTACTCTTATTACTATATTTCATGCTATATATATTATTATATTATTTTTTATTTTAATTTTTATTCATTGTATTAATATTTCTTCAGTGGCGAGAAGAAAGAAGAAGGAGGGTCGACCACGACGTCAGCGTACAATTTTCAGCAGCGAGCAGACTTTGAGGCTGGAGGACGAATATCGACGCAACGCGTACATAACGCGCAGTCGAAGATCCGAGCTTGCGGACTGCCTCAATCTCACCGAGACCCAAATCAAGATTTGGTTTCAGAATCACAGAGCAAAGCACAAACGACTCGAGAAGACCGAGCAGGATCAGTACGCCAGGTATAACGAATACGCATACTCATTATATTTAAAATGAAGAAAATTTATTTAATATGACAATAATTTTTATTTTTCTATTATTTTAGGTAATGATTAACGTATTGATAAATCACCCGTATACTTTATTCGAAATTGTTATATGCAGTGTTATGGCATATTCAGATTTTTTTCGAGATATTAAAAAAAAATTCGTTGCGTGTATAAAGTTCAGTAGAAGTAAACCGTTACAATTTTTTTATTTACTATTAGTATTTTTCACAATTCCAGTTCTTTAATAATTTTACATAGATATTTCAATAGAATTGTTATTTTTCGCATCTTCTATAAGTATAGAGTTCTTTAATATAGTACAATTGTTATTTTCCGTAACTTTAATACATATTAGTAATAAAACTGTTTGTATTTTTCATATTTTCTGATTGTGAAAAATTATGCAGTGTTCTTCTATAAGTATAGAGTACTTTAATAGTACAATTGTTATTATCCGTAACTTTAATACATTAGTAGTAATAAAACTGTTTGTATTTTTCATATTTTCTGATTGTGAAAAAATTATGCAGTGTTATTACTGGAAGAGGTTTTGTACACTAAATGTAGGCAAGGGATTATATTAATAGAGCACTAGAGCAGCAAAACTCTTTCTCCGTAAAAGAATCTCTTTTCACCACTCTTCTCGGACATTTAAAACTCACGTCAATGATATGTCCATCTGCACAGTTAGGCCGATCATAAGCACATATCCGTACACTTATGCTTAATAACATCATCGACAGGCATCCCCGCCCGCAAGAAAAACACAGCTGGACCACTCGATGAGCGTCGAGGGCTAATTCGAAAAGGTGTGCTCGCAACAATGCCTCAACCCTCGATGGGGCTATTCCTAAACGGCGCCTACGGCCTATTCGTTAACTTGTCAAGGGAGCATTGATGCATCACATCCTCGCCCGTACTATTCCTGCTTAATTGCGAATAGCTACGGTTGTTCGTTATTGCAGCCTCCACGAAATTTTTCTATTTATATCTTCAAGTTGTTTCAAAAATCATTTGATCAATTTTAAAAAATTTTAGTTTTTATGAAATTGGTTTATAATTCTTTTTAAAGTATATAGATAATATGTAATGGAAATAAAATATTCTTTTTAATAAACTTTCAGTTCGATATTATTGCTTTGCAATAATTTTTCAATCGCATCTTGTTAGAATGTCTCGTTGTATCGTGCTTTCTTTAAAGAGTTCACTCTTTCCTAGGCTCAAACTATGTAGAGCTAAAGTAAAAAAATAATCATTAATTATTACGATTATAATATAACAATTAGTTTGACGTGTGTATTAAATAGGATTGAGATGCGATGAATAAAAATGTAAGATTAATTGCGAAAAATTGTTGAATAGAGTTAGTGAAAAAAAAGATCATAAAGTAAAGCTAATTTGGCGTCAGAGAAAATAACGCGATTGTACTATTGGAGAATATGATCTTCTTATAAGTGGCATTTCGCGTGCTACTAAAGTCCCTTTCATCTCCATTGTGTTTAACCTTTCAGCCTAATTATTTTTTTCTTTATGTGAGATCATTCTTCGTATAGTGGGGAATGAAGAGGAAATTCCATTTCTATTATTATTAAACAGACGTTGTGCACTAAATCGGTTTTTCTTAATTGAGCTAATTAATGATATAATTGTTATCATTAGAATAGTTGTAAGGAGAAATTTCTAACAATAGATATAATATTTATGTTGTCGGTAGTTTATTTTACTGTAAAGACTAACAGAGTAATGTAAACTGGAATTGAATACTCCTATTCTACATTAATTAGTTAGTACTTACTAAAATATCGTGTACAGTACGTTAACGTATATCGCTTATGTACTTTGTTAATTACGATTATATTGTTACAATTATAATTATAATTATAATTATAACACAAAGCTAGAGTAAATGTTAATAAAAGAATTTTTTATTCTATCAATTTATCAAAAATGGCTCAATCGTAAATTGTCCAGCATATCTTATCAAGAACTTATCAAGAAGTGTTACCTCGAAAAGATAAATGACAATTTTACATTTATCTCTGTGAACTGTTACTGTTATTAACATAATATAAGAAATATAATTATTCTATTTTTCAAACGAAATGCAATGGAAAAATTATCACAATAAATATAGCAACAAAAATTCTGCTCGCTTCTCCGATGTAAATAATAAAATCAATAATTTTGTTCACAGAGACTTGGCGGTAGCGGAAAGCCTGATGCGAGGTGTACAGCCTCTGGGGGTGCTGTGTCGCTTCTGTCGGATGTCATTCTACTTGTGTATTTGTCTACGAACTCCGGCAGCCATGGGGTCCCGGGCACTTTTACCTCCACCGGCGACGACAACGTCTCCTGCGCCCGTCATTACTAACTCAGTTGCTAATAGAAATCCCGAGTCTGATGATAGTCCTAGCGCAAGCGTCCTACCACTTTGATTTACATAATTTTTATTTATTTATTGAGGTATTTTGTGTTTCTGTCTTTTATCATTTTTTAGAATCTTACGAGATATGTAAAAGGGTATTGTTTATTTCACGCAATTTCAACCATGTGGTGAAAGACGTTTCGAAATGAAACAAGAAATGATTTTAGGAATATTATAATTGAATAAGGAAGGTGAAACGTGTACAAATGTTTAAGAAATTACCATGCGTACTTATCGGTGGTTGGATTTAGAAAGATTATATCTTGCTCGAAGTCTAAAAGTAATGCTATTAATTCCTGTGTTCAAAATAGATGTTATCATGCAGAAGCTTTGTGAATGAAATTATAGGTTTTTTCAGTCTCAAAAGAGACGCTTCGATCATTTTTATCCCCAACCATCGGTATAAGTATGATTTAATGTATCATTATAAGTAATTAATTTTTTATAGAAATTAAACGATAATCATCGGAAATTAAAAAAAAATATTTCACTGTCTTTGTAGGTTTTATTAATAATTTGTGCATTATCGGAAAAGCTATAATTTTAACAATAACTTATTATGTAATTTTGTATTACTATGTGATTTAGTTTGATCTCATCTTACTTAAGAGTCAATCGAGGTACAATAATTTATATTATCACTAATTTACTGCGATAAATTAAGGATAGCTTATAATAAAAGTTATAAACAAATGGTCTTTCTTTGTATAAAAAGTTAAAATTTTATGTTATTAAATGATAATACAGTTTAAAAAGTTTCTTTATTATTACACAATTAAAAAATATAATATATTTAACGTACAAAAATTGCAACACTTAATAATCTCTTTTTAAAAACACAATCTTACTGAGCCATTTGACATTTCTAGCCCCAGCAACTTGGGGCATGACGAGCCTGAGAGGAAAGCCATGTTCCGGAGTCAACTCCACACCGTCCATCTCATAGGCAAGCAGAAGGTCGACCGCAGGATCTATAATCGTTTCGATCAAAATCGTCGATCCATAGGCCACGCCAGATTCATTCTTATCCATACACTCGAATCGAATTGCAGCGTAATCGTTCAAACTGATACCTGTTTTATTCAATTTTTATTTTTTTAAACTTATGTATGGTATGTTTTTTAGAGGTGCATCTGGTGATTAACTTTAAAGGAAAAACAAGGCGCACATATAATTAATATACCTGATTGCTGCAGAATATCTCGAAGTTGAGTACCTGACCACGTGGGACCTTTTTTCGTTTCAACATTTTCGCCGACTTTCTCGCTTTTCGTGCTTTTGCACGGAATTGTGCTCACGATCGAGTATTTTGGGTATCGCTTAACATCCTCCAATTTCAGCGATTTTAAAGTTTCGCTCTCGATCACCAAGTTAAGTCTGTAATCGTTCAACTCGACTTTTGGCACTGAAACAGGGATAAAGAAATTGTACCCTTTTTATTCAACGATTTCACATATCGAAGATGTATAAATTTAAAATCAATTGGATTGAATTAGTTGGTAAACTGAGAGAATTTTTTCGTAAAAATTACCCAAAAAAATTATTGAAAATAGTAGACGTTTTTATTGAAAAATCCCTGTAATTTTTATCCGAATGTTGGAATTTTTACGAAGTTTTGTCATTTTTACAAGAAAAACTCCGCAATTTTTGTGAGAAAATCCGCACAATCTTCACAAAACTCTTCTTATAAAATTTACAATATTTCGATAAAGATACAATTCATATTCCGGTCAAAATCGCAGTGATCTTTCCCTAAACATTTTTTTCGTGCTTGCTCGTCCCTTGATTATGTATTTTTTTACCTAATCGTTACAGGGAGCTTCGTCGTAATTTTTCCTTGAAAAATCTCTCAGTGTCGTCGCGACAAATATCCACCGTTTTTCTTTATCTTGCACCTAGCCGGTTGCCAGCTCTTGTCACCGTCCGTCTTCAAATTTCCGATTCTCATTTTTTCCAAAAGTCCATGCACCTGAGCATTCTGGTGCACCGCGAAGACGCTCCAGTAGGGCTCGAGAGCACTGCCAGCGGCCGCAGAAATCACACCCTCGCCTCCCGGATGTACTTTGGCGTACTCGGTCAGATCGTATACACCACCTTTGTAGGTCAACCAGAGGCCGTCCCGATGCTTAGTTACGTCGTCTTCGGTGTACCACGGCAAGTGTCGGTGATCGTTTGACGGGCCCGGCCCTTTGCTTCTTCGACACAGCCGGTAGGCGATGACCCCGAGGGACGTCGCGGCGAATAGTGCCACTGCGTATTGTTTCTTCCGCGTGGTTCGGTGGAGTGTTTTTGGGCTGATTAGATTTTTTTTTTACTTTAATTAGTTTTATGAAATTCTAGGAGGACATTTTAAATGAAAAATTTACAATGCTTTAACATGGAGATTATTAAAAAAAATAATAGTAGTAACTATAGTAAATAAGAAATAGATGGATCGATCATTTAAATTTAACTAATAAGTTATAACGAACACTTCCAAATTTCGTTATATGCGCTTTTTTATTAAAGATATAAAAGTTCGAGTATATGTAGCATCTTAAATTTCTTACAAATTGTATTCCGCAAATATTTAAGTAAAATACTACAAATATTTCTTTTTAATTTTTAAAACGTTTAATTATTCAAGTGGGGAAGTTACTTTATATATAATTTTCAGTTAAAATACGATTTATTTAATTTAACGTTTCTTTTTGAAAGTTATTCTTTCCAGTTTTTTCGTCACGGTACACATTTTAACAATAACGATTCATTGTAGGTAAATCTAATCATGCAACAGTCAATTTAATTTTTCATTTTAGAACATATTGTAAGTTATTTTTTATTCTTATCCTTATTAGTATTATTTTATTATTTGTATGTAAATTGATTAAAATCTTTGTAAACAGCAGAGACTCGGTAGAATACTGTCCGGTACAAAATCAAGCGAAGAATGTATTAAACAAAATAGTTTACTGATTAGATAACTGTTTGCAATTGTGCGCACCATATTGTAATGACAGTTTAAATGATATAATCAAATATTATGAGCGAATTTACAGATATTTTAACAATAGAAAAAAATATTTTTATTTATTAACAAGCGCTTTCATAGTATAATCAATGTAAACCGTAAGTAACTATGCCTACCTGGAACTTTTATTACGAAAAAGTAAGATGGTAGAATCATATTTCATGCCTCGGAACATTCCACGCTGAATTTGACTGAGTAATTGAGAAGATATTCTAGAGAAAAACGTCATTATATTTCAAATTTTGTTTGTCCCAGTTAAATTGTAAACATTTCGTACTGTCACTCGCACTGTATATCATTTACTTATTTGTGCTGTCGTGGTATAATCAACGTTAGGTCGGAATCTCAGATTCTCGGGTTAGGTAAGGCAACAGGTGACACGAAATTAATCATCGACGTTTTTGCAAATTATTTACATTTTATTTATTTTTTTGTTGTTGTTTATATATTTTTAGATTTAAAATATATAATATATAATGATATAATTAAAAATTAAAACAATTACTAGTTTGTTACTGTACATATGTATATAAAACCTAATGAGGGACAAAAAAACAAGTTTTTATGGCAGGTGTAAAACAGTAGATGTATATGACCAGTACAAAAATATGTAGACTTTTAAATTCTTTTAAAAAAAATTCGGTATGCTGAGGTCTACGCGTTTGTATATGGATTTAATGTAACAGTTAGATTAAAATACTCTCATTCACTCTAAATATTATGATAATGTTTAAACTTCTATATAAATATATTATTGTTAAATATTAAAATTTGTAAAAGGCACTAAAAGCTTAGATCATTAATGTTAAGTCGAAAAGTTTATATGAATGTATAACGTAATACCGATTATCTCGTGTTTAATACCAATACTAAATATAACGTGCGTGTCATGTAATTTTTTCTTTTTCCAAAACAACTACTTCTTTTATTCGATGAAAAAATGACATCGAATTGTTAGAATTAGTAAGGCAGCAATTGACACTGTTTTGGCAGTATGTCGGCTTTTTTCTATTACACTTTGGTTAGACATTTAATTAACTATTCTGATCAAGATGCTTCTCGTGAGTAATATTATTAAATTTTTATAGATACTTGGAAAAACAAGTTGAAGTGGATGCTAATGGATGCTAATTAAACAATTTGATTTCAATAATATTTAACAAATGGAAATGTTATTGACAATAAAGATTAAACGTTTTTAAAAGATCGAACTCGTTTAAAGCATTTGAATCAGATAAGCATGAAAGCGGCAAGTATACCGGGCTTAACCAGGTATTCTTTTAGGCGTAAGATCGTGCATGCGGCGCAGTCGTTTCTTCAATTCGGCTGGGAATTTATCGTAGCATTTTTTACATGCCGGTCTCAGGTCGAATTCGAAAAACTTCGTTTTCTGATTCATCTTCTGGTCGCAGAAGGCGCAGGCGAAGTGATGCACGCACCAGGCCTTATTCAAAGCCGTAAAAACTATAATTATAAATAAGTAACAACATTATTAATTAAATAGAGTAATTATTGAAATTTCTAAATATTATTATAAAAACAAATTAATTTTACCGTCGCCAGCGATTACTTGATTGCAAACGAAGCAGAGATTACCAAACAGCTGATGATAGTGGGTTTCACAGTAAGCGAGACCTTTCTTCTCGTAGTGCCGATGACCGAGGAAAGGTTTCTCGCACTTGGCGCAGACGAAGTGCTCTACGTGCCAGTGTTTGCCCAGCGCAGTCACTACACGCTCCTCGATTGGTCGCCTGCACGCCCCGCAGATCGGTATGCCCATTTTATCGTGGCAGCGCAAGCAATACAACTCGTTCTGAAATACGTTATTAAATCAATTATTACCGCCGATATTTATTAAAGTATATTTATTTTCTTTTTAGAGATTATTGAATAGATCTTTTAATAACATGACTGCGTGTATAATTTTATGGTAATCGCTTTCAACAGAATATTTTTCTTATAGTGGCTGCTTTCATATTATGCTCTGACGTCATAACGCCATGACATTATATCTATGAATAGACTGTACTCTGTTCTCAATTTAAAACGACTGCATTAAATCTTGCGTAAAAATTTGAACTTTAAGATTTTGTATAATTATACCATTTCATTTGCTGCATAACCAGCTCTTGATCGAACTTCTCTAGCGTCAGAATTCAGCTCCACTCCACAGGCTGTACAATTAAAATGATATGGGTGATACACTTCTCCTCGGAATCTTAATGGTTTATCATCAATTACACCACTGAAAAAATATTTTAACTTTTGTACTTGTTGGCTTGATTAAAAAAATAAAGAAATTTTAATAGCAGATTGTTCTTACTGGCATTGGTAGCAAATATGTTTGCCGAGAGCTCCAGCTTTTACTTTGGCATTGCAATCATGACAGAGTGCCCTACCCTGGCACTTGATAAAACCAGCATCTGCTAACTCACCATTGCACTCTTCACAGCGGAAACATCCTGGATGCCAGTTGGCATTCATTGCCTTTATTACCCGACCAATAACAAATTCTCCTGTATTTAACACATTAATTTTTTATTACATTGATTGAAAATTAATATTTATTTTGTATATTTGTGTAATAGTCATTATTACCGCATTTTCCACAACAAGGAGCAAAGAGAACATGAAAATCATGTTCACAGTATTTACGTCCTTCAAATTCATAAAATGTTCCTTCTGGGAATGGCCTGAAACACTGGGCACACCTGAAAAATAATAAGTAAATTAGATTACAAAATGAAATCTAAAATCTTAATTAAGATAAAAAAACTTACACAAAACACTGTGGGTGCCAAAGTTCTCCATTAGAATTCACAATTTTCTCATTTGGCTCAAATCCTTCTCTACATCTTGAGCAGAACATGTGGTCCAGCGACATGTTGAAGCTGATATTTCCTATTATCCTTAAATGAAAAAAAGCTTATTAAAATTGCGAAAGCGATCATAAAAAAAGTTAAAAATGTTTGCTTGTTAATGCAAAACTTTGTCAAACTGTTACAGCAACTAATCTAGGTTACAAGGCCTGCAATCTGTATAAGTAAAAAATGAAAACTAAAACGAAATTCCATATCCAAAAACACGTTATACCCAGATTTATTAGGCTTATTTTTAGTCCTAGTCTCTCCACCATAATAATTTTGAATACTTCTAGTAGGAGTAGGTGGCTTAGCAGCGACATTCCATGCTAGCTCCTCATAATCATACTGAGCATTGAAAGTTGAATAACTCTCACAAGGATGAGCCTGAGCGGCTGCGACATTATCCTTAGAACCGGCCATACGCCTATTATACAAATTACTGTTACTCAGTGACAACAGTGAGATGGACTTAGGAAAGGGTGAAATTCTGTATCTGTCTTCCATGTTCAAGCGTACTGTGGTGTCGTAGTCGCAACCCTAGTGTCACATATTTAAGAATAAAGAATGATCAAGAGATTTGCTTTGATAAGCTATCTACGTATTCAGATAACAATAACCAGGAGATAAAAGAGGGAGTGGTGGTAGCGTCTTGTCAGGTTTCAGTCTACGTGTGTATGCAGCTTGCAGCACAACACTTGGCAGGTCAGTCTTTTAACGATTAAGCGTTAACCAACGCCAAAGGTGCCACTCGCATTAGTGGAAGCATTTTAGTGTAGCCTGACCGGAAGGCTGTGCAGCTGGTGTAAGGGGAGCAAAGGCCTCTGGGGATGTACGCTTACCCTGGCATATCGTCAGAGTCCTGATGAACCTTATCAAGAAAGAGAGTCGAGGTGCTCCAAATTATACTTTCCTCCCACTGGGTACACATAATACACAGATGCGTGAATAAAAGAGATACTCGAGGTATACGCTGTAGAGATAAAATGCGCTCGCTCGAACATTTAAAAACTTACCTATGCAGTCAATCAGGTGTTTAGGTGGACGTCGGTTCACGCCCCCGCCGAATCATCAATGAAAAACTAACGCAATAAATGCGGAGGCGAAGCCGTTCAACGCGAATGGCATATAGCTGCTTTCGAGTTACACTCGAAATGAGAGAGAAAGAGAAGGAGTGAGAAGGAGAGGCAAAGGCGAGGCGGCCAATGGCAGACTGGCATGCTTCTCTTCCCTTTTCGAGAAATAGCACTGGTTTGAGAAAATATTGTCAATTAAACTTAAACCTTACCCTCACGATCCTGGTGGATAAATCCAAAAGTTCTCTAAAGGTAGCCGTATTGCCGTGGAGTATATCTATATATACAAAAAAATTACATCTTTAGCAGCTTCGAAATGTCGCCGTTATATGGAAAATCGACACATGCTTTGGCGCTGCAGTACCGTTTAATTACAAATCCACATTCTTTCATTTTTGCCTTTTATAAATAATAAATATAATCAGATTAGGGACTATACGCGAGTTGCATGTTGTCTGAATAAGATTAGAATAGTCGACCTTAATTTATTTATACGTTTGCATAAAAAAAAGCATCTTTTTTAATTGTATGTAATTGTTCACAATTCATTATAAATTATACGATTAATTTATTTAATCTAAAAATTAAAAATTCTTACATCAAATTTATTTATATTTTTTAACATTGAAGCTAAATTAAAATGCATGAAACTTTTAAAAAATTTTAAGATAACATTAAATTGTAATAAGTTTTTTTAAAAGTTTAACGATAAAATGTTTGCTTTTAATCAAGAGTTCCAATTAAATTTGATGTTGAATACACTTCTTATATTCTTATCATGAGCGTATGCTAAATTGGAATCTTCATTAGTCATTATTTTTTATCAAATAATAATTATCCATTTAAAAATAACTTAATCATTAAAAAGTAATATCTAATATTGTAATTTAAAGATGAATAAATAAATGCTGATTACATTCAATCATACATTTTATATTTTGAAATGTAAATTATTGTGTAGAATGGTACACATGAACAAAAAGTAAGTCTTAACTGAACACTTTTTTATTATTGAAGAAATTAACTTGTTTTCATTTACATACAAATAAGATTAACAATAACATAAACTTGTTTGTATTTACGAGCATTAAAAATGAAATTTTCAGCAATTACATAGTGTAATTAAATATTAATTATTCTACTGAACAGAATGTTATAATGACTTATTGGTTACAGTTACACATATAATCAAATGTCTTTTGTAAATTTTTTCATATATATATTATTTTTGGAATAAATTCAAATACTGAGAAAACATTTTCCCTTATCCTCAGTGATTTCACAGCTATACAATGATGACTTAGGCAACCTTACCACTGTAAGTGATAATTACTACTGTAAGATCACAAGGGAAATTTTCAAGATATTCACTCGTACTTTCTTCTGAAACACTTCACTGTATAATCCAAGCATTCTTTAACGTTTAATAATTAATATGAATGTACCTTTATATAAACATTCTTTTAAGAGTGTATTTACACAAAGTTTTTCTTACAATGTTGGAAATTGTTTGATGTAATTTGACAATTTTACATACAATACTTCCATTTGCGCGGTTTTTTAAATTATTTAATTGTCCTTTTTCATCCTGTTGGAAGTCATCCTGTAAATGATTGAATCTCGTCCTGGATCCATCTCAGCAATGGTGACTAAAAAATTATGAGTTTGTTATGGACGAAAATATTTAATGTTTTTTAATAATATGTATTAATAAACTCACTGCAAATAGCAAGAAGTGAGAAGAAAAATGCAACTCCAAACCAGAGTATGATATTAAAGATGACCGGGTAATCATTAGAGTATGATGGAGCAACATTCCAGTCAGCAGTCTGCAAATCAATTAAATTATTAGTATCTGAAAAATATTAAATTTTTACAGAGAATTTTTTAGCTGTTGAGTAAAATAAAAGTCTGAAATTAAAAAAAATAGATTTATTACTTCCTTACAATAATCATTCCTAATCCTACAAAAATAAATTCAAAACATTATAAAGTAAAATGTAAGTCTACATAAATATTCTACCTACAACAAAAAGACTCAAAAACAAAATGTAAGGGCATTCCTATTAATGGAAGTCTTTTTACCTCCATTTTGTCCTTATATATGTCTGTGATTGTGTCAGTGTTAGTATTTTTCTGATAAGATTCTGTGTTTGATTCTGTATTTGATTTATCAGCAGTTGAAACTGTAGTCTGTGTTGCATAAAGATTGATGAATAATATTAAAATTGAAGAGAATAAAAGAAACAAACCAAAACAAGCATTTTTTACTTCTTAATCTATAAAAAAAATAGCATCAGGCTAATTATATAAAAAACCATGCAACCAACTTAAAAATCAATCACATTTGTTTGAACTACTTGGTACCTCAAATGGTTTTTCATCGTTATCTTCATCTGGCTTTGATTCAGTATTTGATTCTACTTTAGCTGCAGTAGTAGTTGTTTCCTAACAAATAAGTAATTTCGTAACATAGTTTTTAGAAATAGATGATGTTAGTAAGTGTATTTATTGTCCAGAGTAGTATAATGAATTATTAAATAATTTTTTAATAAAGAATGAATTTATAAATAGTCTCTGATATAGATGTTAGAATGAGACAAAGAGAACTATACACCCAACGTGCTATTCGAATCATCAGATGCTTTATGAGCTGAAAAAACTGAATAAAGGTACATTTTCATTGTGTAAAATTGCTGAAAACATTTCCCAATGTAGCGTTTCTGTCACCAATTAATAATAAAAGAATCATCTATTTATAGCTACCCACCGCATTGTTTCCTTTTTCATCTGCTGCCTGTCTGCGCTGTCTTTCATAAGCAGATCGAGTATGACGAACTTGACTGGCATCGTTTGTGAATACAGCAATAAGGACCTAAAAATAATATTGTAAGATCAACTAGAATTAATTTAAATGTTACTGCTTAAATTATTTTTTATTTACCTGGTTTTTGTAAACATCAGTGAAAGCTTTATTGATTTCATGGAGTGCCTCATTAAGTAGAGTTAAAGCCTCTCTAGCAGCAACAGAGTTCTTTCCATGAATATCATAGACAGGTTTCAGTCCAGAAACAACAAGCCAATAAACATCAGACTTTCCATCAGCACTGATTGCAGTTGGAATTTTTTTGGCAATAGCACGGAGAAGTTGCACCTCTTCCAAAAACTTGCGATCTTCATCTTTATTCAGGCTCAAAGATTGTAAAGAGGACTCATCTATTGACGTTGGCTTCAGTTCACCAAGAGCTGACTGTCCTAGCTAAAACATATTACTGATTTAGAAAAAAGAATAGAAATTTATTTTTCTCATACAATATCAGTATAATTACAGCATCAAGTCCATCCCCAAGGTAAATTCTGACTAAAGAATTGTCGTTATCTCTTTCCTCCAGCCTTCCACTCAGAGCTTGCCAAGTGGTTTCCTCTACTTCATCAACGTTCAATGGGAATTTCTTGCCTTTGATTGGACCCAAAGAATCAACTCCTTCAACAGCAACAGCAACTACTGCCTCTGGTAGGTTGAAAGGATTGGTTATTAACATTCCATTCCATGTTGTTTTCTGTAAATAAACAATACAATTAATCCTAATCCATATAATTCAATGTAACAATATAATATTGTAAATTCTACACTAAGACTAATCATAAAAAGTTTGAAATAAAAGCATTTGTACCTGTTTAACGGTCAGTCCAAGAGCAGCCGAAAAGACTTCCTTAAGAAGACTTTGATCGATCTCCTTATTACCATGAAAAATTACACTGTCTGGTGTGTGGAGTAATAGAAAATCTCCACTCGCATGAGCTGCAAATCCAAAATTATCAATCAAAACAACTGTTCATTTAAAAATCGCACATTGTATGAAAAGTTAGTAATACTTTCTCAAGTATCACTCAGTAAATGAATGTCGACTAAATGCTTGTCTTTTTAATATTAATTGGACAAAATTATTAATTTAAAACGTACACCATCTAAGTAACATCTTTGACAAAGAAAATTGCAAAATCTAAGGTTTGCATAAAGAAAGTTTAATACTTATGGAAAAAGCCTGTAAAATGTAGCTGTGGATCAGTAATATAATTCGAGGTTCCACCACACCTAAACCGAAAACTCCTCGAAAATTATGAATTCTCAGGAGTCCAAGGAAACGACTGAAAGTAAGCGAGGCAAAAAGGAACAAAAGCAAATTACCAAAGATAACGAGCACCGCGAGGATGCAGAAAATCCGGCTGAACATCTTGACGCTGAGTCCTAACAACACCTTCTTCGTGTGCTACGGTCAACCAGCTTCGCTGCTCCGATCACCTCTGATCATATGACATGTAAGTAACAGGCCACGAATAAGCGAAACGCCTAGATACATCCTCCCAATGTACTTTTCCGGCTAGTCTATCCTAACCTCAAAGAAGACCGCAAGAATCGAAGGTACGGTAATACATAAAGTGTTAAAAAAGTGACAAAGAAGCTGCAAGAATTATTAAGAAATCAGAATTAAAGTATAAATAAAATCGAACGGTATAGTTAACGGGGTAATAAAAAACACGAAATTTTTTAAAGCAGCTAACTGTAATGTCGGCGGAGCAGGAAAGGCGAGAATTGAAGCGAGTGGAAGGTCTAGATTAGGAAGTCGAAGTTGGATCCTCGAGAGCACCTCGTGACTGTGCCCCGTGACCGCCTATCGATTCGCCTCTCGTCGAGGAAACTCCGTGCGACGCCTCTTATCTTGGCAGGTCCTCGCAAGAGCCTCGCCGTGAACGAGTTCGCTCGGGGGCTATGCTTCATTGAGAGCTGCACTCATCAGTCCGCAGTCGGGGAGAGGTCCAGCAAGAGGAAGAGGAGTTGGATTTACTGATCTTGGGTGGAGGTCAAATCCGGAGCCAAGATGGGTTCACTGTTCAGGAGCGAGGAGATGACCCTCTGCCAGCTCTTTTTACAGAGCGAGGCTGCTTATGCTTGTGTGTCCGAGCTGGGAGAGCTTGGACTGGTACAATTTAGAGACGTAAGTTCATCAAGATTCTTATAATATATCATGAACTTTGATGTAAGAAATGAGATTCGATCACCTTGGTCATGCTGCGGCTTATCTTGGTTTGCCCATTGCATTAGGGATGCTTCTGATAAGAAGCTTTCTTACATAGATTCTTATCAATGATTTCATTGAAGATTTTTAGATCATTAAAAGACCAAAGTAAATTTAGTCAGTGTCGTCATATACTTCTTGGAGCATATGCTCATGGAATTTTTATGCTCGTGTACACTTAAAGAATCCTAATGTACTTTTACAGATCTTTGGATTTGACCTTGAAAATGGTCTTGAGATGCTTATCTGATCATTGTTTTATGCAAATATTTAGTTTTTTTGAACCATGTATTTTGAATATCAATTTTTTTTTTATTTTTTATTCTATATTTAAAAATATTCATGTATTTTTGGTATTTTTTGAAATATTCAGTTGAATCCGGATGTAAATGCTTTTCAACGTAAATTTGTCAATGAAGTAAGACGATGCGATGAGATGGAAAGGAAATTGCGTTACTTAGAAAAGGAGATCAAGAAAGATGGAATACCAATGTTGGATACTGGTGAAAATCCTGAGGCTCCACAACCTAGAGAAATGATTGATCTGGAGGCAACATTTGAAAAACTGGAAAATGAGCTGCGAGAGGTAAACCAAAATGCAGAGGCGTTGAAGAGAAATTTTCTAGAGTTGACAGAGCTGAAGCACATTCTGAGAAAAACTCAGGTTTTCTTTGATGAGGTAAGAAACAAACTATTAATTTTAAACTTTTAGTTTCAAGACTGCTGAAAATTAACATTCAGTTTTAAGGACTAATTAACAAATACAAAAGTTTAATAGAAAAATTTTAGAAATTGAATCCTTTTTATATGCGATATGTTGGTAAACTTTTAGTTTTACATATTCATTAAGTTTCAATTTCTAAAAATTTCTCATGTTTTTAGAAATAATGTTTTGACACATTTTTGTGAGTGAGATTGATTGGACATTTATTATTTAACAAGGATTTGAACTAATAAAGGCCCATTTATTGTGAGAAGCAGCTGGTATATCACAGATCACATTGTTAATGATGAATAAGCAAATGGAATCTTTGGGTGAATTGGCAGTTTGAATGTAAAAGAAAAAAAAATAATTGGAAAATTTTTTTCTTGCTGATTGGAATGTCTAGAGGCACTCAATAGTTGCAGCCAATTTTTTGCAATTGCTAAAGGCTGCTTGAGAAAATTAAAAAATTCGCCAGATTGATTTGCGCATGAATTAGTATTCAATATTGTCAAAATTGCAAATTTTTCATGCTCTTCATTTCTTTAAAAAATCTTTTGAAAAAAATTTAAACTCTCTACATTTTTATTTTAATAAAAAAGCCAATGGAATGCTTTGACAACACTAAGCGCATTTGAAAACTTTTGGCTAAATGATGCATGAAGCACTTTTTTTAAAAAAAAAATATGAAGATAAGAGAAAGCATATTATTTTATCATTGCATTTGCTTTGTCGCAAATTTTCGAGATCAATTCACGCAAATCTAATTTTATTGAGTACTTTCCTCTTTCTAATGTCTATGAATCATTGGATGAAATAAGACCTGGAAAAATGAATAGAAACGCGTTATTCAAAAGCCTCTCTCTTATAGCCTTTATCCGAGATGGAATGAAAAGATAAGTGTAATTTCACACTATCATGTGTGACAAGCTACAAAAATAAAAACATGTACAATCAACATACAGATTGTTGAAGCTGCTTCAACAAAAAAATGTGTGTATTCTTTCTATGTCACTAATTATAATGTTCAGTGATTTTAGGGTTTTTATTTTAATTTCTAATGAGTTAGTGTTATCAACTAACAAACGTCGCAGATTCTGCGACTGACACAATTCACACAGATCTGCCCTGTCTCCAGTCGCGTTTTGCTTCCTACATTATTCAATAATTTCTCAATTGGAGATTTTACTTAATTGATGACAGAGGTAACTTATATTACGAACACTTTTGATCCATTGTAGATTAGCCCCTAAAGCATTCTCTATCCGAACTCTTCTTTTTGAATAAACAAGACTGGTCTCTAAACAAAGAGTCGTAGACACTTAGAACCAGCATGCTTATATAGCTTTTCAATAGACTTCTAATAGACTTAGTAAGCAAGATAACTAAAAAAAATTTCATTTTATCCTCTACACTTCAAGGCTTTAAATTTGGTCTTTCATCGCATGTACACCTTTGAGCTTGTTGTATATCTTTTTGTACACATTATTATTGTTTGGTAATTAAAAGGATCTTTGAAATGTGTTTTTGGTATGCCTGTACAATACAGGGAAACACTTTTATTACATAAGGCGGACAAGGCTATTCTCGCATCACCAGGGAATCTCACACAAATGCCTACAGGTGGTACTAACATTCAGCTAGCATTGGAGCATGATGTTTTGGGTCTAATTTTGCACATTACTATTCAATGGGATTTCGTAAATTTAGATACATTGACCAGCTTTCTGAAATTATTATGCACTAAATCAATATATTTTTGTTTAAGACACAATTTAGTGTTATTACTATTTTTTTATTTATTTTTAATTTTTTTTTACACTTTTTTGATAATTTAGGCAACTGTGTTTAATATTAAAAATACTAATCAATCACACTTTGCATGCTTTTAAGATAAATATAAACATGTGAAATTTTACAAAATTGTTAAATTCAATAAAGATTATTCATAAATTCAGAAGATATTGAAATTTTTTCAGTCGATCAAAATTTCACTCGTTTATCTAGATTATATCTTTATACTTATCTTAGATCAATTATTATTTTGTTAATATACATTAAGTAAGTTTAATTTATTCATGACGGTGATATTACTATTTTACTAAATTACTATTTTACTTTAATTACTATCTACTACTTTGAATTTTTAAATTTATTAACAAAGTATTTACTAATGTCACCTTGAAATACAATGCATTGTAAATATTCTAGAATTTAAACAAAAAATATAAGTAAATCTTCTTAATTTTTTTCTGCACCACAACGAATTCTCTCAATTTAATTCGTGCAGTAACGTTTACACAAAAAATATTTACGATGCAAACGATTAATATTTTTGTATATGTACTAGTAGTAATAGTAAACTTTTTTCTTTTGACAAGCTTCGTTGTTTTCCACGTAAAAAAAAAACAACCAAAATCACCTAATCCTCTGAACTGTGATAAACTTCCACATCCACACACGTCACCAACCCTTTTATATACGTATATACCGCACTCATCTCTTTCCTTACTTGTATAAAAATTAAAAACAAAGTACAGCAAGTCCTCGTAATACCTCAGCGCAATAACAACTACCGCTAAAAACAAGGAAGATTATAAAAGAAAGAAAGAAAGCGAAAACGACGAGCACAAGTCGTGAGAACGAAAAAAGAAAAATATATATACGAGACAGGGCAGAAGCGGATGGGTGACGTGTGTCTGTTGGCAGGCTGAGCATGGAAGTGTCGTGTCGCAGATGGCAGATCCAAGCCGCGAGGAAGAGCAGGTGACACTGCTGGGCGAGGAGGGCCTCCGCGCAGGCGGCCAGGCTCTTAAGCTCGGGTAATTAATTAACCAACACCAGTAACCCACTCTTTTTCTCTCTATCTCTCTCCGACCTTATTCGACCACCGAAAAACACCTGATCTCCCCTTGTACCTTAATTCTTCTCGAGCTCCTTAATATCTTTGCTGTGTCTTATAGTTTTGTCAGCTGGAGCCTTATTTTGATTACTTATTTTCTTTATTTTTTTTATGATAACGATATGTACGCCCGTTAAATTCGTAGTTATTTATGACGTGATATTTCAGTGACAGTCGAGTGCACATAATTGAATTTCAGTATTTAGATAATTGTTCGAATATTTACTTATTTTATGTTAAACGTCATTCGCTTTAACGTTAAATAGTTCACATGGTTCATTTTCACTAATACTCGTAACTCGTATTAAAAAGAAAATTAGTAATTTTTACAGAATATTATTCTTTGAATCAATTAAATATTTATTTAAAACTACAAAATAAATTTAGTCTTGAGAAAACGTTTAACAGATTCAAAAGTGCAATTTGCTTAACAAATCTTTATAAATAAATATTTTGTAAAGTTTACTGATTTTTCTTTTCAATACACACTTGTGGCGGGATTTATTTATTTTTCTTTTAAACGAACTTTGCTAAATTTTTTTAAAGGAAATAAGTAATACAAAATAAAAATTTGGCCACAAGATGAGACCAAAGATGCGGCGAAGATACACGCATGATCTTTTGTAGTGAAAAGCTAGTGCTTCGATTGCTAATACACCAGCCAATTTGCACTAAGTCTGAAAATTTTTAAGACAAACGAGGCTAAAAGCAGCTGGTAAATATACGTTCAGTAGAATTTTTGTTTCACTTGGTTATATATCGTTGTAACTTTAGCAAATACGAAATGCTTTATCTTTAAATGTTTAGTACACGTTATCGAGTCCATTTTTACCTTCTTTTTTTTTAAATAATTGACACTCTTTTTTTATTTAAATAAAGCAAAGCGATTCATGGTTAAAAAATGGACTTTCGATAATTGAATTGAAATAATAATAAAAGAAGCATATCGGAAAAAAATTGAACGAAGCACGCTAAAAGCCAAGTTTCTGTTCTGTGGTTTACAGCACCTGTACACCATCACAGAGACTCTCGGATCTCTCTCGCACTATAGGAATCCCCTCAGGCAAGCTGTTATCAACCGTTATTAGCGTGTTTGCTCTCAAGATTTGTAAAAGAAACTTTAAACAAATCATTTATTTGTTATTTTTTTCAACTTTTTTTTTCTTAAGAAAAAAAGACTAAATCAATAACTTATATTACAGTAGTTGTGCTCACTGTTTGTCTTGTCATAGCTGGAGCGTCTCCGCAGTCGATGATTCGGAATCGGTGCTGGACACGACTCTCCTTGGCCGCTCGTTCATATCGGCGAGTCATCCTCGGGGAAGTGTCCAAACCCTTTCCCGCGTGAGACGCGGTTGTTTTGCTTTTATTTTCTGGTCCAATAACACGCCAAGTTTCGCGGCGACGATTCTTTTTTTTTCTCTCGTTGTGTAAGACTCTCCTTACACTCTGTGTTTCTGACGCTGAAACTTTTTATTTTGTGTGTAACTAAAGACGTTTTACAATGAATTAGCGTAGCGTAGTCGTGTCAATAATTCTCGCACAGTGCATAACAGTTGATACAGTTTCAAGCATTTCAAACTGTATCGAAGTACCATTAATTTACCCAAAAACAAAGTAAAAAAAAAAAACAGTTCCGAAGCCGATGGACGTGCATCTAACTGACTAAACGACAGAGTCTCCTTCGACGCCTTTATATCACCATGGACGATTTTTTTTTTATTCAAAGAGCGCTATAGAGCTTCCATAGTTGCAAACTTTTTTTTTGCAGCCAAGTCTATATACGTTTTTTTAATAAATTTACCTTCAATGTACCGAACTTCTAATATACTGCTCTCACTTATATATAAAATAGTATACTTATTCAGTAGATTATTTAATTTACACCTCTAGACGAAGTTTATATACCTCGTGTGAATAACAAATGATGATGGTGTGGCCATGGGTATGTATAGATATCAACGTAAAAAATATATTTGATGGATTAATTATCGACATCTTTGCTTAGGCACGTTTCCTTGTAGACGAGGTGTCGATAGTTCAGTCAGTGTATATCGCTAAGTTACTCTTTCCTGTAGCGCCAGCTTTGTATTTGCCTCTATATGATCTGTTTTTTTGTGACTCTTTTTCAATGTTTGTTTCGAAGGAACACATCTACCTTTATATATTTTTTATATTTGATGTAATAGAACGTTTAGTTTTAGCAAACAAAAAAAAAAGTATAAATGGCTATTCTGCAACACGATGTTCTGCTTTTCGTATGTTTAAAAGTGCCAAGCTGCTTCGCTGCTACATTACTTATTTGTTCACGTAACTTTATTGCATATGCGTTTTTTTAAATCTGAGTATGTGAGCGTGTGGATGCGTGTCTGCGGCAATGCGTCGTCCAGTTTTTGTCGCGAAAACTTGTTTTGAGGGGTTTACAGAGTGGACACACAAAAATTTTATATTTTTTTTCAGTGAACGAGGTCATTTTTCTTTTCAGTTTGATTTCGGTATTGCAGAGCTTCGACCATGGGCGCCGACAGAGCTATGCTAAACCTTAATTTTTTTTCAGATCACTGACGTTTAAATATGAATTGCCAATACAGCAAATGTTTGCCTCTGTTAACCTTGTATACTTCGATAAAGAAACGTTATCTTTTCATTGATCGTAAAAAAAACTGCAGCTGGGAGACTTTCCGTATGTTTGTTTGGCAATTCATATTTTCTTTTGTGTGACGTCCCTTGGCCAGTCAAAGGTACCTTTAAGATTTTTTCAAAATGATCAATAGAATAATTGTAAATCAATTCAGTTTTAAACCTTATCAACTAAATTTCGATTGAGATTGTGATTGAGATTACAGCAATAAAAATTTGAACGGCATCTGAATTTGAGATCGGATTTTAATTTTAACATTTGAAGACACGGAGAGTGAGCAGATTAAGAAAGAAAGACTAATTAGCGGATGCAATTTCATCAGTATTTAAGATTAAAGATTAAATTCGATTTAGAATGAAATATATAAATTCAAAAATTCCATTAAAAATTCCATGAAAAGTGTAATTCTCTCTTTCTTTTTCTCTCTCCCTTTCTTCGTATCTTTCGAAAGAAGTGCGAAGTGCACCTTTGGCTGGTCGATGCAAAAATCCTAATGAGACAGGAATAGATTAAGCAAGTGTCGTTCGCGCTAATGGTGTGCTAATGCGGTTAATTGTGTCTTGTCTGTTGTGTCGTCAGCAAGAGCACGCAGGCTTGAACTCCACCGAGTCCATGACACGCGCATTGATTAGTGACGATAATATCGCCCGCCAGTCTGCCCTCGGTCCTGTCCAACTGGGGTACGTACCACCTTATAGCCCGCCGAGCGACAGTAACACGTCCTCGCGGATTAGCCATCAAACATCAACACACATACATTTTTTTCACGATACAACATAAAAAGCGATTCTCACCTCGTCACGGAGCCTCTCGGATGGTCTCAGCCACCCTGTCATCCTCTGGAGGTCTTCCGGAGCTGTGCTAGCGCGTTTGAACTAACTCCTTTTCTCTTGCGAGAATCTGTTTAACGAGGCCGCTGCTTTTGATGTTGAGTTTCTTTTTCAATGGTGCGTTCAGCGGATGATCGGTGGCTGGAATGTCCTCATGCATAATCCATCTATATAATTGCACTCAGAGAAACTCATTCATTACATTAAGTCATTTTAAGAATCGTTCAGACTTATCTGGACGCTTAAATACTCAGAGAGTTTAAAAGGAGAATCATTTATCTCGTCGAATGGTATATTCAAGGTTCTACAATTTTTCTAGTAGTAAAGTATAGTAATATGTACTTACTACTATTTGTAGTAAAATATAATTTTTGTTTTAAACAGTGTGCGATAAATTATTTTCCTTTTATATCTACAATATAGATCACCCGGTGATATCGTCGATTCATTATTTCAACGTAATGAATCGACTGTTTTATTCTTAGGAAAATATATTTTTATAGTGCATAACGAAAACTCTGCAGGCACTCGTTAAAGGATGCACGAACGCAGCAGATTTTTCGTTATCGTCGACCTCAGCAATCGATGCATTGACTCAAACTAACCGATCACTATACTCTTCTCACGTTTAATACTGACTATATCTCTTTTTTTTTTTTTTTTTTTTTAATTTACAACTACTGTTTTACACTCCGCGGTACTGATTAATTCAAGTTCGTTACGATAAGCTCCCCTACCCAATGACACGCTTTTCTGTTACTTTAAAGGACTCCAGGATGACGTCGAATAAAAGTTTATTTAACGACCAGAAGGTCTCAATGCGCGTGTGGCTTGGACATGTCGACGATGATATATATGATCTTTTATCATAATGTGGGATATACACTCGTATGGAATTACAATTGTTGCACATTCGAGAAGTGTTTTACACTTTCTTTGTTTTTTTTTATTCCTTCGAACGTGATTATTTCAGAAATCATTTGAGTGAATTTTAATAGATGTACTGCGAGATTACGGACATTGTGGTTTCGTAATGGTGAGCTATTGATGTATGAAAAAATAAAATTATTTACAATTTATTCAAATTATTTCTGAAAAATTTCGTTTGCATTTTAACATTTGAATTAATTAAGCCGTTGGTCGAATTTGCATGAGTTTTGAAAGAGTAAAGTTTGTAGTTAAACAATAATGAGTCGATGTTTAGTTTGAGTTACCACTGAATTAACCGTAAAAGTAAGCATAAACAAATACTGTTTAGAGTTCTGGGATATGTTGTTCAATCGGTGTGTAATTTATATTTTTTTACCCTTACTATAGTTAACATTCACTTATTTCCATTTAAATTTGAATCTTTTATTTATTTAATAATCGTGTACTTTTTGAATATTGCTTAGACCCCGTAGGTATAATGCAAAGTAGCAAAATAAGAGGTAAACAGTTTGTTTCATTTTTCTGCTTCACCTTATTTAACTTAACAATTAATTGGGAGCAAAAATGCAATTTTTTCTCTACCATTTATTATTATAGCTTTTGATGGTACTAATATACTTTTTATATCGATTTTTATAATAAATAAAATGCATTTTTGATGCGTCACCAATAACAATACTACATAAGTCGATGATTATTTGTGGAGGCAACACTGTATTCACGGAGAGACTACAGTTGAAACGAGAAATTAACGTTTTTTTGCGGTAAACGATAATCTCATCCACTTCAGTAATATAAATGTTTTCATTGTTCAGAATGAATAAGACAGTAATTAATAAGAGTTTAATTTGCCTGCTGTATCGTCTCGCACTTACATCTGTTTCTTTGTGAATTTTACGTCTTTCAAAATAGCATTCTTTCTACTTCCTGTTATTCTCTTTCTCTCTCCTTTTTATTGAAGCGAATAATATTGATTTTGACGTAATATTAGTTCGCTATTCAATTTGAACTGTGCGTTTATAAAACAACTATAGTTCTTTTAAATCCTACCAATTTTATCTTTAAAAAAAGACAATCTGCAAGTGCTGTTTTCATGGTCCTTTGAAATTCCATATTTTTATTGACTTATACATCTTAACATTTTTTAAAGCTTATTTTTAGTTATAGATAAATTGTAGATAAACTGATACGTAAACTTTAAGTCTAAAACATTTTTTAGATAATTATGAAAACAAAAAAATGTCCTTATTTACTCTTCAATTCAACATTTTAAATATTTTTATTCTTTTCTTAGTCCGTTTACTAATAAAGATCATTTAATTTATTTTACTTCAATTGAATCTCTATATTAACTTATCGTAGTTGCTTGCATTGTGTTTTTATATTTGTTTATTTAAATTTACATAATTGCAGATTACAAGTTGAATAATACTTACAAATAAATAGCGAGAGAGACAGAGAAGCAAAAAATAATAATCGTTGAGTGCTCAATCGTATTTTTTTGCATCTTGATCTACGACATGTATAGATTTAACCCCAAGGTACGTAAAAACGAAATACGACCATGGCTACAAAAATCATCATTCAGCAGTCCGGCAACGTTCGACGTCTCCTCTATATCTTTTTGGTCTTTCCCAAAACGTGTACTTTGCAAAACTGATACCTACTGATCTTTTACACTTACTCAGAATTTTTTTAAGTCTTAATCTTACTACTGGTACTTACGGCAATTTCTTGTTCAATTAATAACTTAATTTACGATTCTGATGAAGTCTCGTGAATCAAATTACTTGACGTTTCCTACATCTAAAAAAACGCACTGACTTACTTTGAAAAAAAAGATCTTTTTTTCATCTTCCTCTCACGAACGAATGTAAATAACATATAATATATACTTGAAGCGAATATCGATACAGATTGAAAAGTTGGGCGACAGTTACTCGGTTATCCACGTCGATCTCATTTATTCTGGAGTATTTTGCATAAAAGGAAAATACCCCACATTTTTTTCATCGCGATAAAATCCACGAGAAGAATGGAGTACCAGGTAACTGCACCCTTTGACTTTCCTGGTGTACATTAACTGAAAGAAACTCGAAGGAACCGAACAAATTGCAACAGATTTTAGACGTGAAAGGACAATTTAAAAATTATTAAGATTAGGTCAATTTCCCAAATAACCCATCCTTAGTCAGTGAGATAATTAACCTGAACTATAACTATTACTTTCGACATGTCGACGATCCCTAACCGTGACGAATTTGTCCTGCACCCGATTATAGCTTCGTCGCTGGAGTGATACTGCGCGAAAGGATACCCGCCTTTGAGCGGATGCTGTGGCGAGCCTGCCGTGGCAACGTCTTTCTCAGACAGGCTGAGATCGAGACACCACTGGAAGATCCTTCCACGGTAATCTTATTACTTCAAGTATTTTAATTAACGTAATTATGATGTTTTTAATTCAACGTAATTGTCTTCTTTGAATTAAGAAAATTATAGAATTTTTTAATTCAACGTAATTATGTTCTTTGAATTAAGAAAATTACAGTTTTTTATTTAACGGAATTAAGGTTTTTTAATTATCGTTAACTACAATTTTTTTTAAACCAACTGAATTAAGATTTTTTAATTAGCGTTAACTACAATTTTTTTTAAACCAACGGAATTACGATTTTTTAGTTAGTCCGTTTTTAAGTAGACTTATTCACAAGAATAAGTTCAAACACTTTTAAAATTAATGAAAGAGCACAGATTCTTCTTTTCAGGGAGAGACAGGTTTTACTAAAAAGTATTGTACTATTTTGCAATGCAGTGACAGACTTGACAAATAAAAAATTTTACTAAAGAGAATCGCTAAATTTGCTAGACTGACAGCAAATTTTGCTAAACTTACAGTAAATTTTACTATTCTTTTCAGTAAAATTTTTTATTTGCTTATTCTGTCCCTGCATTATAGAACAGTATAGTAATTTTTACAAGAACTTTTCTCTCCGTGTAACCTTCTGTTTTTACCGATGTAATAATATTTATATTTTTCATCGTTAAAAGAGGCGATGAAACGATCTTTAATATACAATAGACGTATTTTAATTTAAATAATAAAATGCTTCCTAAATTTCACGCACTAAATTTAATCTTATAATTGTACAGGGAGATCAGGTGTTCAAGTCGGTCTTCATCATCTTCTTCCAAGGTGACCAGCTGAAGACGCGTGTGAGGAAAATTTGCGAAGGATTCCGCGCAACTCTCTACCCATGCCCGGAAGCCCCAGCTGACCGTCGCGAAATGGCCATGGGCGTCATGACTCGCATCGAGGATCTCAACACTGTAAGATCTTACACTGATGATATCCGCTATTAATCTGAGAACGAATGAGGATATTAACTTTGTCTTCTTGTTTTAGGTTTTGGGACAGACTCAGGATCACAGACACCGAGTGTTGGTCGCCGCTGCCAAGAACATAAAGAACTGGTTCATTAAAGTGCGCAAGATCAAGGCCATCTACCATACTTTGAATCTTTTCAATTTGGATGTCACTCAGAAGTGCTTGATCGCTGAGTGCTGGGTTCCAGTTCTTGATATCGAGACGATTCAACTCGCCCTTCGACGTGGAACAGTTAGTGTTCACCAGATAAACTGGACGTTTATTTATTTGGGAGATTTGTAGAAAGCCCCTTGCTAAATTTGAATTGAAAATTGAAAAAAATTAGTAGTTTCAACAAAGTATTCTTTAAAAGTTTTCTAAGTAAATATTTCTTTAAATCGACTAAATATATTTATTTAAAATTGTAACATGAATATAGTTTTAAAGAAGTTTTTAGATTCAAGGGTATAATTTACTTGGGAAATCTTTTAGAAAATATTTGATCAAATTTATGATTTACTTTTAGTGCATATGCTAAAGGAGATAAAAAAATGTATTCGTTTAAGAAACTGCACACTATTTTCGTTTTGAACAGAAGATTTACATTGTAACTGATATTATAGGAAAGAAGCGGTAGTTCAGTACCTCCCATTTTGAATCGCATGGAGACTTTCGAGGATCCACCAACGTACAACCGTACGAACAAGTTTACGAAGGGTTTCCAGGCACTTATAGACGCTTACGGAGTGGCTTCCTACAGAGAAATGAATCCAGCTCCGTACACCATCATCACTTTCCCCTTCCTCTTCGCCATTATGTTTGGTGATTTCGGTCACGGTATGATCATGTTCCTCTTCGGTGGCTGGATGGTCCTTAAAGAGAAACCACTTGCCGCCCAAAAGTCCGACAATGAAATCTGGAATATATTCTTCGGAGGACGTTACATCATATTCCTCATGGGTGTATTCTCTATGTATACGGGTGAGTTATTCGTAATTTGATGTGTCACTTTTATAGAGAATATAGAAAAACTAACTTTACGAGAAAAATTGTTAATTAAAACAACTAAACTAGTTTTTAAATTAAAAAATGTATCTCACTAACTTTATGTATTTCAGGTCTAATATACAACGATGTGTTCTCCAAGTCACTGAATATATTCAGCTCTTATTGGGAAATAAAGAACCTCACGACAGCTGATGTGATGAATAACAAAATCCTGCAGTTGGATCCAGCGGTCAGTTACATCCAGCATCCTTATCCATTCGGAATGGATCCCGTATGGCAGCTGTCCGAGAACAAGATTATTTTCCTAAACTCGTACAAAATGAAGATCTCTATAATCTTCGGCGTCATCCACATGTTGTTCGGTGTCATTGTCGGACTCTTCAATCACATGTACTTCAAGCGACGTCTGAACATCATCTGCGAGTTCATTCCTCAAGTCATCTTTCTGCTCTTCCTCTTTTTCTACCTCACTCTGCTTATGTTCATCAAATGGGTGAAGTATGCTGCTCCCAGTCAAGAATTCAACCCGGGTAAGCATTTCTCCTAACGATTTGATTAACTGTTTGATTTTAAAGACGTCTGATATCAATAATTGTTTTATGTTCAGATCCGCTCACCAGCTCTTACTGCGCTCCATCAGTGCTGATTACATTCATCAATATGGTTTTGTTCAAGAAACCACAGAAAGTTGGTATGTGTGATCCTTACATGTACGGTGGTCAAAAGGGAATTCAGGGCTTCCTCGTTGTCATTGCCTTGCTCTGTGTGCCATGGATGCTTTTGGCCAAGCCCATCATGATGATGCAGGAACGCAAGAAGAAACACATGCAGGTACGATACTCACCGTCTCGTACTATTATAAATTTTGACATCTTTTATTTTGCACAAGTTGTAAAAGAGAAATAGTAAATGAATTTCTCAATTGCCTCTTCTCTTTTGCAACGTTCAATTTTTATATCTCTAAATGTTTCAATGTTCAATGTTTAATGTTCTGCTCTTTATTGTTCAAATTATCTTTCTCTGGCCAATGTATCCTATATTGCTGGACGCGTGAAGAATGTATGTATATATTCGTCAACAGCAGTAGTGTGTGATAGTCCTTTTTTTTCGCAAGTGTTTTCCGGGTAGCAGTTAATGTAAAATGTGCTTTTTCTACAGTTGCATACACATGGAACGGAAAATGGAGACATTGATGGCACTGGTATGGTCCAATCACAGGGACAGGTTGCGGGAGGTCATAAAGAGGAAGAGGAGGAAATGTCTGAGGTGTTCATTCACCAGGGTATTCATACCATTGAATACGTGTTGGGAAGTGTTTCTCATACTGCTTCGTATTTACGTCTTTGGGCCTTGTCTCTTGCTCATGCCCGTGAGTATCAATATATTTATAGTTTTTATAGTTATTTTACTAGACATTAATAATCTGCTAATCATGTGATAGTCATGTATGCTAAAATTATGTTTAATTAATATAAAAACAACAATTTTGTATTCATAGGCACATTTCATCTGCATAGAAAACAATAATTGCGATAGAGACATGTGTAGCTGTATCCTTTTTTCTTATTTAATGTTAATAATTTTTTGTTTGCAGAATTATCCGAGGTATTGTGGAACATGGTTATGAAGAATGGTCTAACTCAAAAAGGATGGCATGGAGGTATTATTCTTTGGGGTGTATTTGCTTTCTGGGCAGTTCTGACTGTAGGAATCCTTGTGCTCATGGAAGGGTTGTCAGCTTTCCTCCACACACTCAGGCTTCATTGGTAATAAGAATTTCTTTAAATATTTAGTGATACGTATCATTCAATTTTTTATGCATATTATAATTTCTTGCATAGGGTCGAGTTCCAGAGCAAGTTCTACCTTGGTCAGGGTTACAGCTTCACTCCGTTCTCCTTTGAAATAATCCTTGATACAGCTCAAGCAACATCTGAGGTTGTTGATTAAAAACAAAGGGATGAAGCTCAAATTTTAGCCTTGAATTGTAACTCAAGGAGCAACTGTAATTGACGTTTAACTTAATAATGTACTTCTCTCTCTACTAAAATTAGTGTTGATTGTATTCTCGAGAATGGAAAGTTGCCCGATGTTTTTAGTTTTTTTTTTAGTCAAAATAACTTGCGCGTGATCATTTAAGCTTTACGTCGAAAGAAGAATGTAGATTTTTTTGCCATGTAAATAATGGATTATAATGATTCGATTAATTCTATTACAAATTTAGTTTTCAATGATTTTTTTTGAAACAGAATAAAATTAAGCAAATTGAGGGTAGTTTATTGTGGTATCGGTTTTACATTAATGGGTATTTAACATTTTGTGTTTTTGATATTAGAAAAAGTTTGTTAAATGATTATTCAGTCAAATTTATCTAATATACCAATTGTGTATATTATATTGAAAAAAAAAAAGATGTGCAGTGAATTAAGATACTTTTTTTTATCTTTATTCCTGATGATAAAACAAAAAAAAAGAAAAGCCACAAAATAATTTTTCTTCATTGGATAATAAAGTCACTTTATTTTCTTTATGCATTAAACTGATATGTAAAATGTAGCCGTTCTGTGTAATAATTTAAATGAAAACAATGCTCTTTGATTTTAAAGTTATTTAATTAAGTCGAATTATAATATGTACAATTGAATCTCGTAATATTTTTGAATGCGCACAGTACGATCATTTTTATTATGTAAGTTATGTTTCTTCTTTCCTGCGGAAGATAATCGATTCGACGAGAAATATGTTGCATATAGAAAAAATAAATAAAGCATACATAATACAGCAATATATAAGTTGTACGTTTTTACATTTAGTACTAATATTTTTCTTAAAAAATTGGTTTTTTCTTCTACTGCTTATTCTAAGCATTTTTCTTCCATTTAATATATTTATAAAGGTTTAAATAAGATTTAGATGCGTGCTTAATAGCTTAAATAAAGAACTTATTTACCGATAATTTAATATTAATGATTTAATAATACAACTTCGGCCTTCTTATCCCTTTTACTGACGCACTTATGACCGTAAACGTAAAATCTTAAGGGCTTGCTAGCCCATTCAACTCCACAACTTTCGATTCCGATTCTAGGACACTTGACTATCCTTATTTCTTGCTGACTGACGTCGTCTTCAATCCATAGTTCTTTCCAATTGCATAAGGAATATTTGCTATGCTTTTTTTCGAGTTTCATAGCCATGCAAATTTTCGACGGTCCATTGCACAGTTCGTGAACTTTTAGCTCTTTTAGCAACTTCTTTTGCACCTTTGCTGTAGGTCTCCAACTGCGATTTTCTGTCATGCACTCAATACCCTCAACAGGTTCTAGAGCTCTTACTAAAACTGCACTTCCCTCTTCTGAAATATTATTTGTTGTTAAAAGTTTTTATTAACTTTATTTATAAAAAAGATTGCTAATATTTTACTATTTCATTAATTATCTTCGAGCCAAAGATTTAGATTATTGCAAATACTTTTTCCATCAAAATCATCTTTTTCTATTACAAAAGCTGAGCAAATTTCTGATGGATTATTACACAATTCATCTTTTTTAAATGATTTTATAACTTCATTTAAAGCATTTCCTTCGATATTATTTCTTTTGTGAGTATTTCTTAATAGTTCCATATATTCATGACCAACCAATGGTTTTACATTTTTAATCGTAACAAATTTTTCTTTTTCTATATAGATACAATTTTTACAAATTTATATTTTGATCTTAGGGATATAAATTTTAAGTACTTTAAATATTTACCTTGACTAGATATGTTAAAACAGTGGTACATTCCATATGTAAAATAAACGTAAATAGTTCCTGGAGGCATATACATCGGAATATTCCTTTGAGTGACTTTTCCTCCAAATGTATGTGAAGCTTTATCTTCAACACCCAAATAGCTTTCTGTTTCTACAATCCTTCCTTTTAAAATTGTACCATTTTCTAATTTTCTTACAAGAACCTTTCCTAAAGATCAGATCACACATCAGATACATAAATAATTTGCTTTCTTCTTTTAATTAAAATCTCTGTAAATTGTTTTCTTACCAAGCAAATTTTTTGCTAATGTTTTACAAGGTACATCATAAAATGAAAATGGTAAACGCTTTGAACTAATTTGTTTTTCCCAAGGAGTTGTTGGTGGATCTTGCAGTTGTTTTAATTCTTCTTCCATTTCTTTCAGGTTCACCACAGCTCTTGGCTTTTTTTCATTAGATTCCGAAACAATTTCAGTAGTAATTTTCCTCTTATCTAAAATAAAGTAAATTTTGACTGTTTTTAGGAATATAAAAAAATGAATGCATACGAAAAAAATAACTCTTACAATTTAAAAGAGTAGTAAAATTTAATTTTGATTTAGTTTTGCTAATTTCTGCTTTCATTGTTGATTGATTTTCGTCCACTTTAATCTATGAATATGTAAGTAGTGTGTTAAATAAATTTGTTATTTAACTTTGAGTAGATAATGCAAAAAATAAACAAACTTTTTCTTCTGAAATTAATAAATTGTTTTCAAAGGTGCTGAAACGATTTTTATTCCATTTTGTCACATCAATTTTGGATAAACGTGATGTAAAAATTGTACTGCTCCAAAATTTTGCTCCGAAATCATCAATAACATTGCGTACTTCTAAAAAAAGTCCGGTTATTATCAATTTATTTCAAAACAAAGTTTTATTTTGCAGACCTCTGTAGTGTTTTGCTTCCAAAATGTGATGCTATTTTATGTTTAGGTTAGGTGTATGAAGATTAGGTTGGATCAAAATTTGAAAAGGATAAAAAGTAACATGCAGTACATTATCTGCGTTTTCATTAAATTATAACTTATTTTAAATTCGATAAAGATTTCATTGTACTTACTCAGTAAATTCATATTTCATAAATTCTATATTATTTTAAAAATATTTCTATATTAATAAAACAATATAACTGTAAAAAATAATTGTAAGTTATATTATTATTTATTAGGGATAAACAAAACACAGTTTAAATCTTAATAGATCTGTATAATCGTTCAAGTTGTAGGAGAATTTTCAAAATTACATTGAAATAAAGTATTAATTGAAATTCAGAATTATAAGTTACAGAAAACTTAAAATATATAATCAATTTTAGATCATATCAAAGACTTAAAAGTTAAACATTCCAAAGAAAATACAAGTTTTACATTCAAATTGTAGTTCTATGTTTATTTTTAGTGTCTGGCATATTTCTTTAATACCTTTTTACAAATATGTTAATCTAATTTAATCCAACTGGAAAATAGTTTGGTCATCTTATTAAACATAAAGTTCAATTGTCTGAACCTGAGGCGCTACGCGATCGCGATCTAGATTTCGATTTTGACCTAGATTTCGATCTGGACCTCGATCTAGACTTAGACCTCGACTTCGATCTTGATTTCGATCTAGACTTAGACCTTGACTTCGATCTAGACTTTGATCTGGAGGCGCTGCGTCGTGATCCACTGTTAGAGCGCGAACGGGAACGCGATTTTGATCTCGAACCACTTCTTGAACGGGAGCCTGACTTAGATCTCGATCTGGATCTAGTAAACGAAAAAAGTTCATTATTTATCGTTCTAAATATTATACGCATATCATTGAATAATTATCGAATAATTCTTTTTGAAGTCCAATATATTTATTTCAGTTGGAATACTTAATTTGGGTCAAATGATAAGCGTCACATAAATTAAGAAAAACACAAAGCTAAAAGAACATTTGTAAAATAAAAGCCATATATTACCTTGATCTTGACTTTGATTTTGACCGTGACCTGGACCTTGAGCCGGATTTGGATTTAGACCTTGATCTCGATCTAGATGCTGATCTAGATCTCGATCCCGACTTCGACCTTGACCGAGACTTTGACCTCGATCGTGATTTTGACCTAGATCCTGACTTCGATCTCGAGCCACTGCGTGACCTCGACCGCGACCTAGATTTGGACCGCGAACCAGAGCGTGACCTCGACCTCGAGCTGGAGCCCGAGCGAGAGCCCGAACCAGAACGAGAACCGGACCGAGACCTTGACCGTGATGCTCGCGATCCCTCTGAGTCTGATTCTATCCTCCTTCTGCCGCCACCGCCGCCTCCTTCACTTTCATCCCTGTAATTATATTCATTTTTTAATACTTTATTTGAACATTTTCTTTTATACGTATATATTTACAATTTTCTTATTTAAAACAGTACTGGTAATATGAATATTTTATTTTAGTATTTATATTATGCGAAAATTGTAATTCAATTGAACAATTTAGAGAAACTCAAAGTCTAAAATTATTTATGAATAAGCTTACCCGCTTCTAAGTTGCGAGCGGCCATTATCACTGTCCGACTCATCTGTAGAGATCGTCTCCTTGGAAATAATCCGAGATTTAGGGACTTCAATGATTTTCTTACTTGATTTCTTAGAGCCTCCCTTCTTTCCTTTCTTTGTACTTGGCCGATCACTACCCGATCCTAAAAAGAAACAAAACTCATATGTTTATTTTGAATTTTATGAATATTCATTCATTAAGTTTTGCAATTATGACAAAAATATAATTCTTAACAAAAATGAAAATAAAGTTTCTAGCTTTGATAAAAAAAAGGGAGACAAACCGCCGCTCTCGTTCTCGGTATCGCGTTTGCGTTTGCCTTTGCCCCTGGGCCTGTCGCCACTGGATTTCCCCTTCCTTGATTTTCTTTCCTTGGTGTCGGTACTCGACTTGCGTTTCTTCTGCTTTTTGCTGCCGAGGCGTTCTCGTCCCCATTGTTTTCGGCACCGGAACCCTCGCCACTGCTGTAGATCTGATCGTCGGATTTGCCCTTCTTGCCGGACTTCTTCTTTTCGGTCGGCATTTCGCTGAACACCAGCGCGTTCTTTGTCTTCTCTACGTATTCTTGACGTTGGCGCAGTATCATCTCCTTTTGCTGGCGGCGCAGTTCTTCCTGCTTTTTCTGTTCCTCCGTCTGGCGCATCTTGAACGCTTGTCTAAAATTATATAAAAATTTAAGTTAAACCGTTTAAAATTTAGGAACAAACATTGGAATGGTGAAATATGTAATGTGGATGTTTGATCTCACCTCTCCTCCTCTTGTTTGCGTCTCAGCATTTTTTCTTCCTCGTCCAAACGTCGAGCTCGCGCTACGTGATATTGTGCCTGCGAAAGAAGATCCTGACTGCGACGAGCTTCTGCTTCGGCAATTGGACGCATACGCTCGCCTTGGTCTACTAGATACTGGAAGTAACGATGAGACAGTCCTAATTCATGTACTGCTTGAAGTACAGTCGTCAATGTTGACTTTTCATCCTTTAGGATGTGTGTGGCTAATCGCTGTAGTACATATGCAATGTTGTACAACAATACTGGATCTTGAGGTGCTACACGTCGAGCCTACAAAAAAGTCACAGTATTTAGAATTTGAATCTGATTTACTTACAAGTTTTTTGGATTTGCATAATATACTAATATCATACCTTTAATAATGTCAATTTAGCCTCTTTTAATTTTCCAGCTTTCAAATACGCTCTTGCTAAATATCCCAAAATTTCAACATGATAATATTTGTAGAATTTACGAAGACAATTTTCGTACTGAAAAAAAATTGTTTGTTTAAATTTAACTGACTATTTATAAATAGATCAATGCAGCAAATTATTGTGCACATACCATTTGTATAGCACTGACATATTGCTTTTGCTCAACGTAGATGTGAGCAATATTTAACCAAACGTCTGGAAAATCGGCGATAGATTCTCGCACTTGTGCGGAAATATCTCGCGCTTCGTTAATATAACCCTTGTGAGCTAATGCACAAGCAATTCCATTAGCAGCCCAAATATTCTTCTGATCTACTTTTAATGCCTGTAAATAGAGGATAACATTTAATTAAAGATATTTATAATTTACATAAAAAATAATGAATATACAATTACCTGTTTGTACATAGTCAAAGCTCTTTCAAGATGCCTTTTTTCTCGCTCCTTATCCTTTCCTCCCTGGTGCAATGTCTGCAACCACACATTACCAAGAGCAACTAACGAGTAGGCATCATTATTTCCTTTGGGACTCTAAATAAAAATAAACCAGAATTAATAATTTACTACTTTTTTCTAAGTTATTTAGTACAAATACATTTTTATTCAGAAAATTACCTTGAGAATTCGTTCGAATTTCTTTTGTGCAGGTCCCCACTCCTGCTTAGCAAGATGAAGATTACCAAGTAAAGACCAAGCATCCGGGTGCTCTTTATCGATACCAAGAGCGTCCTTAAAACGATCGGATGCCTCGTAGATCTGACCTTTGTCACGCGCCATGCAGCCTAACCGTAAATAGCAGTCGATATAATTTGGATGAGCTTTGAGAACGTCCTTGTAAAGTTTCTCCGCTTTATCGTAGGTACAATGAGCTTCATAGACACGACCAAGATTATACGTTGTCGTTACCGCGATTGAATTGTAGTAACGAGAGTCATGCTCTGCCTCCGCCTTCGAACGCTCCAGCGAATCCAATAATTTGGTCTTTGCTTCCTCTAAGTTACCTAATCTGCAAATGTATTGATATTTACTTTACTATTTGTTTGTACTATAAATTATCGACTAAAAATGTTATTGGAATTTATTTATACCTGTAATGGAGAGCACCCACGTTGTTTAATATTTCAGGGGGAATATCCACATTGACCTTTTCACTGAGAATTCGGGTCGCAGTGCCGTAAGCGTTCAATGAACCTTGTACGTCAGTTTGTTCGAGAATCTGAGCGAGTTCAATCCAGGCCTCTACGTCGTCTGGATAATGCTCTGTTACTTTTTGCAAGTGACTACGTGCTATATCTCGCTTAGACTGTGACGATGAATTCGCATACAAAGATCCTAAAATCTTCATTGTTTCATAATTGTCTGGTTGAGCCTTCAGCACCTTTTCAAAGCACTGCGCCGCCTGCGATAATAAAATTAATTTTTTTAGACCAAATGAAACAAGTTAACTATCATTACTTTTGTAACATATGTTTACATTTTCATTATCCCCACGATACATGTACATCTGGCCTAATCCATAGTGAGGTAGTACAAAACTAGGTGATGCAAACTGTGTCGCTTGATAATAATATTGAAAAGCTTGATCATAGTCACCCTGTAAAAAATAAAAGTTATTCATTTATTTTCAATGTTTTTATTACTATTTATAAGCATAATGAAAGAAAGTAATTTAAAATACCTGAACATGAAAAGATCTAGCTAGTTGGTAGCAACTTTCTGCTCTCATAGACTCATTTTCAGTGTTATGGAAAGCATGTAAAGCCAAATGTTGTACTTTATTGTAGTCTTTCTTGAAAAAGAAGTGATTAGCCAAATGATTGAGAACCATTGGATTAGTGGAATCAATAGTGTATGCTTTAGATAACATCTGCACACCATTTCGGATACTTTCTGGATTCTGTTCGTTGATTTTTAGGATGGCCAAACCTACCAAAGCTCCTACACATTGACCATCAAGTTCCAATGCCCTTTCATAAGCCAGCCGAGCCTTTTCATGATTATTAAGTTTCATAAAACAGTGACCAATACCAACTCTCACTGCTGCTGGGCACTTTGGATTTGTACGCAAAGCTTTTCTGTAGAAAGTAAGAGCACCTCGATAATCTTTCTTATTGAATGCGATGCAAGCTTTTCCAAGCAAAGAGGGAATATTATTTGGAGACTGATTTAAAACAAAATTAAATTGAGCATCAGCATGTTCCATTTTATCTCCTTCCAGAAGACAGAAATAAGCCCTTCCAAGCAAATGATTCTATTTTTTCAAAAAAGATGGTTATTATTTATTTATTCCATTGCTTAATCATATAAATAAGAGAAAAGTAAATAGACAATTTATTAACTAAATTCTTACCTGATCATACATAATAATTTTGTCTGCCGTTGTGTATAGAAGAGTTGCTTTCGTAAAAAGATCTCTCTTTTTATCTTTGTTCTTTTCACGGTTGGCTTCTTGGACATAGTATGCAGCCAGCATGTCCAAGGCTCGCATTTGATCCCTTTCATAGTCTCGATAATCATTATTAGCATCGGTTCTTGAAGATTCAAGGATTTTAATAAAATCTTCGATCTTGTGTTGCTTATAGTATTCCAGCTAAAGATAAAAAAAAAATAATTAACACGTGTATATATTATTTATAAAAAAATTCACAATACTTACAGCCAAATTGACCCATATACTAAGCTGCGTCTTTTCATGTCGCAGAATATTAATAAGCTCATCACCATCTGGAAGTTGATCTGAGGATATTTCTATGACCTAAGTAAAAATACAAAAACATTATTTTTATCATTTGATAGGATATTATTATTTATTAATTTTTTCTTTATAACAACGATAATCTTTTAATTTGAATCTAATAGTTATTTCTATTTTGTAAACATATGCACATACAAAACAGAGAGTAATATAGTAAATAAAAATGAAAAAATAAATCCTGTGTAAAAAAAAATAAATGAAAAGATATTGAGTTTACTTAACAGATGTTTTATTTTATAAACTAAATCCAGTGATATGGATCTCTGGTGATCAATATTTTTATCATTCGTTAGTAAATAGTAAAGATACATTATTCTAATAAGAAATGTTAAGATCGATAAATCTCAAATTTTGTAGCACAGGTAAGAATTACATGTAAATAAATAGTAAGTACATAAACATTGATTCGCAAATAAAAAGTTTGGAGGTTAGATCGTACTTGTGTTTATAGTACACCAAAAGCGATAGCTGAATAATAAATGTACTTTTTCTTCTTTAAATAGATAAAACTTACCTCATCAGTATCCCTGAGCGGGATTTCGATGGTGGTCGCCATTTTTTGCAGGTAAACGGCGGAAAATCCGAGTTTGACACTAATAAATGTCAGTTATCATCACCACGTATAAGTATCAACTACCAAGCACGAGTAACACTGCACAGCTACTGCGTTCGGTTCGCACTTTCGCAGACGCCGGATTCCGGAAGTTTGCCGACGACGCCGACGCAATAATGAGCGAACAAGACGCCATCTTTGGGGAATTTTCACCTCGGTAGGTTAGGTTAGGTACATTGACGGACTTTTACTGTTTTGGAGTGTACCAAGAGAAAATTGCTCAGTGAAAGTAGACTTTTTAGTCAGTTTTTTAAAGTGATTTCGCTTATTTTGCAGAACAAAAAGACGATAATATGTCCTTGAATTTACGAAAAGAGGTTTGAACGAAATTTTATGTGTTATTCCATTAAATTCTTGAAAAATTAAACTCGATTTGTAGGTTACTTCATTTTGGTTTGTGTAACTTAATAGGGGGAGCGCGAAAATTGTGGTCACGTGATCAAATTTAAAACTTTATTTGTCGATATTAATGTTGAATTATAAAATTCTTATCTGTTTATTTTATAACAAATTGTAAAGGTTATATTAATGTACAACATTTTTTTCAGGCTCTAGATATATTTAGAAAATTACACAAGACTCGTCTTAGGATTTTTCATGGAGATGAACATGCATTGCAATGTGAGTATTTGTATAATTAATTTTTTGTCGAAAAGTAATAGCAGCTTTATCATATGACAATTGTATTATTTCAGTTGTGAAGAAAAAAATTAATGAGGAGTTTAAGAAAAACAAACATGTTACAAATGAAGAATCTATCCAAGAGGTAAATTTGTTTTAAGACTGTAAAACATTTTATTTCTTACACTAGTTTTACATTTATAAAAGCATTTCCAACTCCATGACTATGAAAATAATAGAATATTTAATATTTATAAACAGATTAATAACATACAATTAACGTAAATTTATTCTAATTTATTTACTTATTGCAGTTAATAAAATTTGCCAAAGAAGTAGAGAAAGAAGTTCGAACAACAGTAATTCAAGCTGTTGAAAAGAAACCTGGAGTATATGGTAATATTTTTTAAGAAACTTGTAGAAAATTTTTCGAAAATCTGCTAATTTTTTATTTTATTTGCAGAAGCTAGAATAACTGCAGATACAGTAAAATTAGATAATATACCATATGGTCAACCTGTTGACAAATCACAATTCAGAAATATTAGAAAATGTTCCGATTTACCAAAGAAGTGAAAATTTGTAACACAATTTATTTTATCATTTAAGATCCTTAAATTATGAAAAATTACAGCTGAATGTATCATTCAGTCGATTGTATATATATATATTCTATATATTCTCCGAACAAATTCTGCAGGAGGGAATTTGTGAGCAGGTGAAATAAAAAATAGATAATCCAATAGTATTGGTGTTTTATTTACAGGATATTCTTAATAATCGCTTTTCGCTCATTTACATTCAGCATACGTGTGGAGATGATTGTCAGGAGGGTGGAGTGCTTGATTTCTTTTTCTGCACACACAGCTTCGCTTACACATGTATTTTTTTTTATATCACATTAACATCGATCGCCAGGGAGATCGTCCGAGATGCTTGAGTTACTCGTCGGTTAGTCGTCTGCGACAGCTTATGGTTGCGCTCTGAAAGAATCGTTCGACGATACGTGAGTATGAACCTTTTCTCGCTCTTGTATTGGAAAATCAAAATTAGTGAGATTACGTGAAACATGTAGTCACCGTCATCGCAGTCAAAGGTAGTATTAATTATATAAAAAAATTATCAAAATGATGCCTATCTAATCTAACTTTTGAGGTGTATACTTCAAAATCTATTACTTTTTTAAACAGAAAACTATCGACAGTGAATTTTACAGTCTTGTCTTCATGAACACATTTTTAATAAAGGAACAAGTGTGGCTTTCAAGATATTACAAGTCTATGGATATTGATTTTCAGTCGTATCTTTATCTACCTTAAACTGCATAAAAAATGAAGTTAGTCTATGGAATGTTACTTGTCAATAATATGAGTCCAAAATTAATTGTGGAATGTATCTCTGAACAGCTCCACAATTCAGATATACAGGTTTCGCGTTTGCGTGAATCTGGAAAGGAACAGGAAAGATGATTACTACAAACTGAAATGAAAAGTATGAGCCGTGGAAGAATTAAGAGCTGTGGACCTCATCCCGAGTTATACAAATATTTAATTAAATCTGTGTAAAATTCGTTGATGAGAATAAATCCATCCAAAAAATGCTTTAACGGCATATTGTACTGATATCGAAAGAACATCACTAAAGCAGCAGTTAGTACTCAAAATCTAACAAGACCAGGCAGAAGCGTACGAATATAATCAAGGAAAAAAGAAAAGCCAAAAAAAGAGTCAAATCTACGTCTGAAAGCTTAGAAAATGGGTACTACAGGAGGAGTGAAACTAATGATTATAAGCATCAAGCTCATATAAGGGCCTCGCAGTGGAAGGGCCGGTTAAGATTGAACTTGATAAAGAGCTTGAGCTTGATGCGATCGGGGACGTAGGATCCGCAATCGCAGCTGCCACGGGAAGATGATGGATCTACGCACGAGTGCACAGGGTGGTTGCGGATCTGGTCGATCAGGTCCTGCGGCTTCAACTCTTTCGTGCAGATGCGGTGGACCGCCGTGAACAACGGGAACTTATCCGTTGCATTGCAGCCCTTCAGCATGCCGTTCACCTCCTCCGCCGTTGCTGGACCCTGCAGCTTCTGACCGTTAAGCATCTCGTCCTCGAGCGCCTTGATCGTCTGAAAAATTTAAAAGACATTTCAATTAATAAAAACCGCTTGTAAGAATTTTTATTGTCACTATTATGACTAAATTCAAATGAGTAACTATTTTAAGTCTAGAGCTCGTTTTGGGAATTCTCGTAAGATCATCTCGAATAAAAATTTCGAAGTTAAACTGTAAATGTTTTTTTTTGTAAGATTTTGGATTGAAGTGAATAAGGATGGAATTGAAGAATCGTACTTTGCCGGTTTTGACAAACTGCTCGCAGACTCTGCGATTCCTGCCACCGTAACACGTGGTGATGAGATCGGCGACACCGCAGCTTTCGAAGAATGTGGAGATTTTGGAGCCGCCGTGGAATTGGTCGACGTAGCTTACCATCTCCATCAGACCCAGTCTGATCACCGCGGCTTTCGTGTTGTCACCCAGAGCAAGCCCATCAACGAAACCGGCGGCACACGCAACTATATTCTAAGGAAATTAATTTTTTCCATTTTAGATATTTGCAAGGTGATATGATTTTGCATCACATCTTGAACAAAAAAAATAGCTCCATAGAATTGAAAACAGCATTTAAAATTGAAAATATTGATTGACTACAAATACAGTACACCCTTTAGACGCTTTAAAGAGAAAATTAAAAATTTTCGTACTTTTAGTGCACCGCACACTTCAACGGCTTCGGTGTCCTCTACGACTGTAACTCGGAAGTTGGGAGTTTGCATGCAGTCCTTCATGATCGGACCCATGCGTTTGTCCTTGCAACCTGAAAAATGGATACAGCGACGTTAAAAAACTTTATTGACAGAGTTAGAATATTTTAAACAAATTAAATTCTACCGATGGTGGTTTCACAGAAATTTTCCTCGGCGACCTCATTGGCAAGATTAGCACCCATTAGCACTGAGCAGGGAATCTTGAGTTTCTCCTCGATGATCTTTGAGATCAGCTTAATGTTTGTACCTTCACCTTGCGCGAAACCCTGAAATGTTAATTCAATTCAGATTTCGACCGCATTACTTCTATCATCAATGTCAAAGAAGAATACCAATTTTAGATTAAACAAGGCAATCGCAACGACTAAAAATGTTAAAATAGAATGCAACTAAAAATGTTAAATTAATCTAGACGGTATAAATAGTAACTGCTTACATGTGTAAAGACCTTCATTTTCATTTAGTCAAAATGAATATATCCATACTCACACGTAAAGTATAATTATTTTTAACTTCTAAATTAATTTAGTAGTTTTAAACAGTGACCGTAGATATTGCAAAGTTTGTTTTAAACGTAAACGGAATGGTTAATAGTTCAAGTAATATAAAAATGTTTTTAATACTCGAACGCGATGAAGGAATCGAACAGGTGACCATCAACAATGTTCTCACCTTGATGAGGGAGAGGCCGACAGCGCTGGGCTTGATCTTCCCGAGCATGGCGGCGCAGAGTCCGGGGATAAATTGGTGAGGCACGACGAAGATGAGGATGTCGGCCTCCTTCGCGGCCTCCACGACGTCCGGCACCGCGACCTGCCGCATAAAACAGACACGCTCGCCTGAGTCACCATACGGTTGCACTCAATTTTCGCAACTGTCGACGCAGCGAGCCTCGGAATTTGCGCTGTTACAGTATACTCCCGCAATTAGGGTGGAAACTATGCCGAGTCTCTTTAGTGTCTCAGTTGACTTTTTTTTTTATTACATAATTGCGGCATTCCACTGTATAATAACTACGTGTCTCGTACAAGTTGTGTGTATAGCGTTGATTGTATTTGTAAATATTATTTTTTTTATATCGTAATTATTGATGTTGTTACTTACTTATTCATGAATAGAATAATGTTAGATTATTAATTAATTAATAATTAGTCTACTATATTTACTAATGAATTAGTAATATCATTTAATGTTAGATTATTAATTAATGAATAATTAGTGTAGGATCCGTTTATCGTGTTTCATCAATTGATACACTGAAAAAAAATTTTGTTAATTGTAATGAAATGATTTACTTCAATAGTACTTATTAAATATTTTATTGAGTCAAAAAATTATTTTTTTGAAGCTACTAAATTTCTTTAGAAATAAATAAATTCATTTAGTTTTAATGAAATTATTACTTGATTCAAAGAAATATTTAATAAGTACTATTGAAGTAAATCATTTCCTTAAAATTAACAATTTTTTTTTCAGTGTAGGAAACAAAAATAGATTCATTAAATTTGAAATATGTATATTATTGTTGTAAATGAATTAGAAAGAATTAAGAAAGATACACGAGCCAGTTTTGTTTACTCATATGCGTAGATGTTTCAAATTTTCAGGTATACCGTAGCGCATTCCATTATAAACGCGATAAATTTATTATTGCGCGATAAAACCTTTAATTCGCTGTAAAGTCGCACATAAATTACTCGCATTGACTCCCGACCAGACTACAAATCACTCGTCCAAGTGCACAGCGCATTCGACACACTCTTCGAGCATTACCTTATAATACCAAATGAGAAAATTAGCATTTCCGTGTCTGCCTTTTTCACACCTGCGATTTAAAAAGAAAAAAAAGTGCATCAATACCACCATACCGCAAGCGTGATTCGACGCGCTGTACCAAGATAGGAATTCGCGTCTATTTATCCTTCGCAGACAGGCGCGATAATCGCGGCTGCGGCGCAGGTGTCGGCGCCAAGATTTTTTCAGCGCCGCGGATTGCATCGATTTGCATTGTTAATCCGTTCGAGTCAAAAAGTCGCGAACGCCGCGGGAGATGCGCCGCGGCTACGATATTCTGTACTGTGCGCCTCGCGATGTTTTGAATTTCGGAATCACGAGCCGACAATTGCCGCGAATGACGCAATCGATTCATGTCTGTCCCGGAATAACATAAATTCAATGGTTTCGACCTTTTCTACTTGGAGATTTCGATTTTTTACGCAGGATATTTTAATGTAAAAAGTGTTTGCTACACGATTCTTTATTAATGATTACTATTACAATGAAATTATAATTATTAGTATTTTTTTTGCGTTTTAATTATACCGTTTTTTTAATTGGTAAGATTTTACTGATAGGTAGCTGCGAACATTAAGTTACAATTTAAATGTCAGTTTGTTTAACGATGCAATTATAGGTAAAGAATTATACTTTATTATAATTGAGTATAAGGACATGCATAATTGAAAGTTACAAAAAAAATATTTTTAAACTTATTATATAGGAATTGAAATAAAAAAAAATGCTTATTTTAGCCGTGAATACCACCAAGTTTCTTCTAATCATTTTCATAGAGTACAATTATTTATTAGAATTTTTGAGAACGCGAATTGATGAACTTATTGTATTATGATTTTATTTTGTTTTTTTTTTTTTAAGTAGATAGAAAAAATAAAGAAAAAGGAGCTAATCTTTATTATTAACTCGTCGATTTCCTCGGCTGTCATTATAGAACATTTTAGTGATGTACAAATGATACAAGTACCTAAACTCTATAATAAATTTAACCACAATAGCTTTATTTTTAGAAACTAGACTAATAATAGCAGACTTGACTTTTCCGCTATTATTGTAACAAGATTGTATGTTTTTGTAGAACCATTTATGCAACTTAATTTATGCCTGAACTATTATTCTCTAACGCATAATGAGAATAATACCCAGAGAAGGTATTTTTTACGAATCGTTTATAATTTTTTTTTTTTTTCAAAACAGGGGCGATAATTTTTTAGTCATTTCTTTATTAATTAATAATAATTAATAGTGCCGTGTATAATTTCTATATAATCGAATTCCATTTTAAATCAATGCACATATAGTGACAACCGAGGAAATTAAATTTACAAATAAAAAATGTGAGAAACGATTGATAGTGCGACTGAAAAATCGTCAGATATAGATATGTCAATCTAAATTTTCGAAGACGAATTAATTAATTCGAACGGTTGACTGATCGATCGCTCAGAGAGTCCCAGCCTCGGCTGCAGGAAATCTCCAGCAGGTGTACGTGCGTTGGTGTTTGCGACTGATGGAAATCGCGCAGGCATGGGGGGGCCGTATAATAGAAGCCGCGGAGGCCCAGCCCAGCTCAGTCGCGCGCGAAGTGCCTTATCCATTTTGTCGTGTGGTCCCTTTACGAAAGTTGTGAGAAAATGAGGCTGAACTCGACGGTGCCGAATTTCAGTGCCGAGACCACTCAGGGCAACATCGATTTTTACGAATGGCAGGGTGCATCGTGAGTCCTGTTTTCATATATTTTGAGAATTTTTTAAAATATTGTGAGGCTGAGTTACTATAGCTTATCGTTTCTTCGTTTTTTTTTTTCAGTTTATTGATTTTTTAGTAATTGCTCAACAAATTTTCGTTCTTGCGTAGATTAACAAGCTCTTGCGCGAAATGTGACGAATTATTGAAAACTAATTTTTTTTTTAAACAAAAGTTATTTTGTTATATCTCGAAAAACTTTGTTGTTTATCGAACTAATTTTTTTGTTCAATCCTATCTTGAATTGTACTGTAGATTTTTTATCTTCAAGTTTAAAAAATTTATCGAAAAATACAAATTTACACTTATTTGTGTAATTACAGTTCTGCTTATTTGTGCGAGAGGAACGTTAAACGACCTGATTAAAAATAAGTGCGGCGACTGCAAGATAAGCCTTTTACTCTTAAGAAATTGTTTTTTTTTCAATAACATAGTCGATCGGTTATAAGACGCACGACATAATATAATGCACAGAAGTAGACATTCGTAGAATAAATTAAATATTAATATTAAAATGAGAAAATGAACTGTTGGGTAACCCAAATTTGAAAGTGATGAAATGTATAATGATCGGTTTCTCGTGGTCTACTTTTCACCTCTTAATCAGATTAAATAAAATAAGATAATCCTTTTAAATTAATTAATTTTAAATTATAATACAATTAAAATTATTAATTATATTTATAATTTCATCTCATTTTTTCACGAATAGTTAAAACTGATTCATTTAGTTTAACAGTAATGAAAATGTTTAAAATACAAAAAGAACCGATCAGTAAGTTTAAATATAAATAAAAGAAAACGTGAAATAATCACAAAAATACGATCTTCAAATTGTTCACTTATCGCGTGCGATTATCGACTCACTCCACCGTCAAGTGTATAATCACATCGGAGGTTCCAGCAGTTTAAGGAAATGCAACATACAATTTCACAAAAAAATAAGATTTCCAGAGAAAAAATTAAGATTTTCTGATCTCTATTTATCATAAGTAATTAAAAAAATATTTTTCTAACGCAAGAAAAAGTAACGCGCAGTCATTTCGTAAAAAATCTAATCATTATTTTAGAACGAAAATTACAAGCTTTTGGGCCTATACTACGTGTTATTAATAAAAAAAAAAGAAATTACTAAACAAAAAAAGTCCGCAGTGGTTTTTTGAGCGATATTATTTTTCTGTTCGCTAAATCGGGACATTAAAACCTTTCTATTCACGAAATAAAAAAACATTTTTGAAATAAAGAAAAAAGGATGTGGCGTGTACTCTCAATGAACTTGAACCTGGCTTGCAAGGAAGGCGAGAGTTCGTGGCACTTGGCCGAGGCTCGGATGCACGATCGAGGAGGCGTCAATTGAGTAACGAAGAAGCACCGCGACGCCATTGATCTTGGCATGCGGTTGTAATCGACGTGCGCCGATCGCGGCCTTGGGCCTCAGTCGCGCGCCTTCTTCGTCGACGTTGCACTTCCTGCTCGATTGCCATTCCGAGCGGCGCACTCCCTGTCACCGTCGGCGCGCTTTTAAATGGTTCGACGCGCCTTTTTCGTTTACCGACACCGACCGGATTGAGTTGTTCATTGAAAAACAATATTTTGTTAGAAATAAAATCGTTAGACGATCTATTTGAAACAAACATTGTTGAGTAGACGGAGAAAGAAGTTTTAGTAAAAATTACTAGACTGTTTTGGAACGCATGGATGGACGAATAAAAAATTTATTAGAAAGTATAGTAAAATTTGTTATAAGTTCAGGAAAACTTAATGCAGGTCTACTTTCTAAAGTTAAATTAGTGGCAATTCCACTAATCTTTTTAGTGATCAGATTTTCCACTAACCAATTAGTAAAACCCACTATCAATTAATGATGAATGAGTGAGGTCATTTAATTAGTAAAAAACACTTTTAAATTAGTGGAAAATAAACATGAAATAAATAAAATACTTATTTTGTAATTTTTACTAATTAAAATAGTGAATTCTCCAATTAAAAAAAAATTAATTTCACTAATCTATTAGTAGTCTTCACTATTTTTAATAGTGCATATATTTACTATTTCAATTAGTACATTTTATTCACTATTTCAAATAGTAGATTTCAACTAATTCATAATGGAGCAATTTTCACTTTTCAAATTAGGGCAGTCACTGTGAATTAGTGTTTTTTTTCATTAATTCAACTTTAGAGAGTAGTAAATTTTACTGTAAAAAGTAGTAATATTTTATATTTGTCGAGTCTGTCCCTGCGTTACAAAACTGTGCAGTATAATTATTACAAACGTTTTTCTCTTCGTGTAGTTTAGTGTTTTGCCAAATATCGCGAGGAATTTTTTTACGATGGAAAAATGTTTGAAATAGTAGTTGTAATTACAAATTCGGTGTTTTATGTGAAAAATCAGATATTATAAAATAGTTTAATGTTTAAGATTAAGATTAAGATTAAAGTTTTGTCACTTTTTTAGAACTGCATAGAGGCGTAGAAAAAGATTGAATCATATTTTGTTAATTATTTACCTCGTATTAATTGGAAAAATGCAAAATAAACAAGTGAAATAACTTGACAAATCTACCTTCTTTAGAATGAATGTAATAAAATAAAAAAAAAATATATAAAACTGAATAGGGCGCTTTTATGAATTAAATATTGTGACTTAATTAATTCATTATATACATAAATATGGTACTCGCAAAATTTAAAGTACGATGAACATTTTTATAAGAAACTAAAAAAACACACAAAAAATTTGAAATCATTTCTACAAAGAAAATGCGTAATTCGAAAAATTTTTATGACTATTTTAAAAAAAAAAATTACTTGCATTTCAGTAGAAACAGACACGCCTGTACAGACTGCCTATTTCGTGCAGTAAAAAAAAAATAAAAAACAGATGAATAATTCGGATTATTATCATTTCAGATGGGTCGTGCTATTCTCGCATCCGGCGGATTTCACCCCAGTGTGCACTACCGAACTAGGAAGAATCGCGGTTCACGCACCCTATTTCGAGAAACGTAATACCAAGCTGCTCGCTCTCTCCGTTGATAAATTGACCGACCACGTCGATTGGGTCAACGTAAGCATTTTATTTACTTGCTTAAAATGTAATTAAGTATAATGGCAGTTCATTTATTTATTTTATTTTCCTCTTCTTATTGTTTATCATAGCATAAATTGTTAAGAATAATTAGGCATTCAATAATAAATCAAATATCAGAATCAATAATTAGATTAAGGAATAATTTAATTTTAAAATTAAAAAATAATTTGATTTCGACGGCCAGGACATAAAATCGTACTGCCAGGACATCCCGGGCGAGTTTCCTTATCCGATAATCGCAGATCCCGAGCGTAAACTGGCTGTTCAATTGGGAATGATCGACGAAGAGAACAAAGACAACGAGGCTGAAGCCTTCACTATTCGCGCTCTCTACGTCATCAGTCCTGATCACCGACTCAGGCTCTCTATGCACTATCCAACTTCCACCGGGCGCAACGTCGAGTAAGTTTTTCTATTTATTTATTTATGTAAATTTATTGAAACATCAGGAAATATATATATTGGCGATTTATCAAAATTAAAAGTTATTTAATCGCACTTCTTATATTCTCATTACATAATCTAGTTGTGATATAATTTTCATCTCAAATTGAATAATAAATTATATATGCAGTTGAATTTCTACACTTTTACAGTGTGATACTTTAAATTGAATACCAAAAAATGTTGACGATTGCGAATTAAATAATTATATTATCAACACAATATTAATTTAAATGATTCTATACAATTTGATATCAATTGTAATAAACGATTATTCGTTATTTATCTTGCAGCGAGGTGTTGCGCGTTATCGATTCCCTACAACTGGTGGACAGGAAACCTCAGGTGGTGACTCCAGCAAATTGGACGGTAAGCAAAAATTAAAGCCGAGACTAAATTTAAAGGACTTTTTCATGCTGTTTTAAACACATTAGGGGTTTTGGGGGAATCCCCTATTTCGTGCCCTTGACTCACAGTTCACTCATACGCTTTTAACAAAAATAAGTACAATTTTTTAAAATTCACTTCGATTAATATTTTTTAAAATTATTTTAGCCGGGAGAGAAGGTCATGATCGTACCCACGGTGAAGGACGAGGATCTACCGGCGCTTTTCCCTAAGGGCGTCGATCGAGTTTCCATGCCTTCAGGAAAAGTTTACGTCCGCACCACTACCGATTACTAAATACGATCAAACCTTAATTACTCCTAACATAGACGATGCCTTTCATTCACTCTTATACAACTTTTCGAGATAGTGATGAATTAGTTATGAATTAACGCATGTTTCTTTTTATACTGTGTTCAAACTAGTGCTAATTGTCGTTTGTTAACCAAATAAAGATGTTATTTATTTTATTTACGATTGAAGGGTGAAGCTCACTTACGATATTTGGGGGGAGTTTGTGGCCGGGCAAGTACTTGACGTTTTCATGGTTTTCGTTGATGATCTCCGTTAGCTTCTTGCCGTCGATCATCTCCTCGTAGACGTACATCGTCACCTTCTCCTCGAATTTGTCGCTGAACTTGGTGACGTTGGCTCCGACGATCTTTGCGATCGCCGAACCCCTGATTCATCGTTTATTTTTTATTTTATGTGAAATGCATTGATTTCTGGAGTTTTGTTAATTTTCGGTTCACTAATTATTATACTATTAATATTTTTAGTATTTCAGTAGCTTGTAAATTATTATTCAGATAGTTTGAAACGTTGAAAAAGTGTACGTTTGCTTTGATTAATGCTTCAGTTAATTCCTAGTGTATAGTTCTCGTATTGAAGGTCAAGAAAATTAAACTACGTTATAGTACTAATTATTATGAATTTATTAATTTTTCAAAACTCTTCTTGATTTAAATATATTTTGAAAGATCAAGTTTAAGTTAAAGCCTTAAAAGAGCAGCTTTACGAACTTTCATATTTTAGTAAATTAAAAGAAGTGTAGATTATAATTTAATAATTTATATTTATGCACTCGTCATCGATGTTAAAATTTTGTAACGACTGTACACCTCTGATATCGAACAATAGATAAAACTATTTTGCGCTTTGCGCGTGAACCGGTCTAAAATAGAATCCGTCCTTATCGCCGCTCGCGCTATCAAGTCCGGGGGCTTTATGCAATTCGCTCAATAAAATACGATAGTATGCGCCGAGCTGGCAGCGGAGCTCCGGCATAACCTTGGGAGCTAACTGCTTGCCTCTGCCAACGCGCAACTTAAGACGTTTTCGAGCTGAGCCGCGCTTTTCCCTTCCTCGCTCCGTACTCTATTTTTTCTGTCACCGATGTAACTCGATTATCGCGACCTATTCTAACACTTTTAATTTAATAAGGAAAACGAGTGTTTATGAGGGATTGTGCGCCGTTGGAGCGACTAATAATTGTTTGTAATTTATAAAATTGAAAATTGTTCAATCCGTCGGACAAAATTAAACGTTTAAATTTAACAATTTTATTCATTTACGACGAGTGAAGCTCCTCATTGTTGGAATAATTGATTCGATTCTTTGATAATTTATTAATGAACGGAAACAGGAAATGTCTGAAAATTTGTATTTTGTTCGTACTGTAAGGTAATAAGCTTTTGTTTTGGTCACTCAGTTTTGCATGAAATATACGTCGGCACAGCCGTGTTACGCGAGCGACAGTTATTTCTGGCGCAACAGCGTACTAGATTAAACTTCTTTCATCGTGCGAAAAATCCGCAGAATCAATCATTTTTTGAGAAAAATTAAACTTGTTTTGTACAATTTTCTAATCGACTAAAATAATTTTTTCACTTTTTCATAATTAGAGCGTTTCGCGATAATGAAATACGAATTCGTTGCAACGACTCTGTTCTTCTCATTGATTTCTCCTCTGCGCACTCACATGTTCCCGTTGCCTATGATGCAGACCGATTTATGTGATTTCTTATTTTTCATTTTTTTTTTTTTTTTCTTTGCTTTTTACTATTTTTATTCAAATTTTAGATTCAATTTTGAATTTATAACCAAAAGAGATTAAATACCGAAAGCTGACACCAAAAGACTGCGGTGAGAGGCGCGAAGTTTGCGCTTGCGATTTATATAAATTTATCAAACTTCACGATCATTTTGTTTTGAATAATTTGTTCTGTTCGATTTAAGAATCAAGTTGGATTTTCACTCTAGTTTCGTAAATATTCACAGGGGTGAAGGATAATAAACAGTGCTGGACTTACCAGTTGCCACTTCCTACAATGCAAATCTTCGTCTTCGACATGTTGCCAAAAAATATAACGAATGCACGTCTGATGAAGCTTATCTGCGTGAAATTATAATAACTCTATTAAAATACAATGAATTTTCCTCATCTACACTAAAGTAACGCATTTCTAGATCTACCGTACTCGAAATTAGTCAAATGTATGCGGATTTTAACTTCACAAGATGATCCACTTGGCAACTAGATGCAGTGAATATACAATGAAACTGATAAATACACTTTACAATTAAAAATAAAGAAAAAGAAAAACGATAAATAAAATGAGGGGAGAAGCACTTGCTCGAACGCGAGGCACCAGAGTCTTACTTTGGTAGGTGCGTCGAGGTGGCCGATCGCTGAGCAAAGTGAGGCGGCAGCGGCTTCGTTGCCCGTTCCTTTAGACGTCTGGCGGACCGTCAAGCAGGCCGCCTCGCGCCAAGGATCATCTCGTACCCACCCCTCCCTCCCCCGGGAGGAGGTGACGCTAAAATTAGCGGAAGGCTCTTTGCAGGCTTCCTGAGGGAACCCCGATTACAAGAATCGGGAGTTTTCTCACCGATGATGAAGCTTTTCCACATTATCGAGAGCAATTTGTAAGTTTATTTTAAAACATTTGGACCGTTTTGTGTATGCATGCAATCTCTTAAGTATTTTTGAATTTCACATTTTATAGTTAAAAATCAGTAGTTAAATTATTCGCAATGATTAATTTTTCAAAATTCCTTTCCTGTACTTCTTTACTGATAAAACCTTGAAAAAATTATATTCTACTATAAAATAAAAATTAATGAATACATTATTTGTGTACTAGCAAAGTTTATACAATAGTTGCAGTAGCATTAATCAATTACTCAAGTGACCCGGAGAATATTACGTGTTGTGATTAATCGTTAATTGTAAACATTTTTATGATAGTCAAAGGGTAATTAATGAAATGGACAATCAGTAACTTAAGCGGATAATATAAGTGGAATATGTGATTAAAATAATAACCATAACTGACGAATAAAACTGAACAGTTGTGCGTGTCTGCATGACAATTCAACCGAATTAAATCAATAAACACCTATTAGCTTCAACGAGGCGATTAGCCGTTACGCAACTCAAACGTGAAAAAAAATCGCACTTCATAAATTACAATGCAAAATTCTCGGCGTGTGCGACGCTTGTGAAATCTCGGACATAGCCCTGAGTTCGAGTCCCTTAAACTCGTCGATCGTCGCTTTATTTATAAACGCTTCCTTCCTCGACTTATTCTTGTCCTATCACGGCTACCGAAATAAAAAAAAAACTTCTTTCCTATGTGTAAAAATTATCTTTTGTTTTCCTTTTATTACAATTTCTATAATATCTCTCTATAATACAAAAAATTCACCCAGTATAAATCATATAAAAAATCGAACCGCAACAATTTTATAACACAAACAACAGGCACACTTTTATGCCGGAATAAAGATATAACAACCATATATATACTCATTGCTATAGGCACCAATAATATACATTAATAAAGTGTAAAAGTTTTGTTAAAACTTATAGTAAAGAAAAAAGTGAATAGATGATGTTGATGATGATAACCATGATTGATGTCGATGGTATAGTGAGAATGGCGGTGAACTTTGGCTTTGGTCGAAAGATGATGGTGACTTGAAACGGAATCTACGCCTTTATTTCTAGTCGGAGCTCCTCAGAGATGACTCTTTGGCTGTTGCTTCCCGTAGACGGCATCGGAGTCGTCCCTAAAATATTAGAATTTCAGCAAGGATCTACTTTTAATGGTTAGAGAAAGAATTTTGTCGAGCGAGCGAAAATTAAATTTCGAACGAACGAGCTTCCCATCACCAAATACACATATGTTGCGGATACAGGAGATTTTTCAAAGACGAATGGTAACCAGATAAAGTAACAAATAATAATCGTATATTTTCTGCATTAGTTTTGCAAAGTACATTTCCGTGGACATATTCGTAACAAGTTTCACACTTTCATAGATAACATTGTCCTAAGCCTTTCTTCTTTAATTGTCTCATCGATCAAATCTTAAGTTTTTTGACGCGTTCTATGCGTCATTGACAACTAAACTTTTTCTAAATATTTTTTGTAATTTTTTTTTTAGTTGAAGAAACTGAATTGAGATTATCGCTTATTAGTCTAACTACTAAAATATTTATTCTAAAACTGAATGGTATTAATCTCTTAAAATATTTGTTTTTTTAATAAGATACGATCTAAAACTTTAACAAAAATTGTAATAAACAAAGGTTGACTGGCTTAACAACAGACATAATATTACACTATTACATCATTTTTGTACTCGTTCAAGCTTGAAATAAATGTAATTTCGAATAAAAACTACGTGAATCAGAAAAATTTAATTGCAAATAAAATGCATTGATACTTATTTTGTAAATTGCAATGTATCACATATAATACATTTAGTGCATATCTCAATTGTGTAAATTACTAACATTATCGCGAAATTGAACAAAAAAAAGGTGAACCGCCAGACTATTTTTACATTACTTGATCGCACAAAGGAAATAAGAAGACTCGTGGCATAAAACAAATATATACACGTATATACATTTCTACTTATGTTACACAAGCCATGATTTAGTGATTTTTCACTTTCCTTATTGCTTTCTCACTCTCAGAATATTTATTACTTTTTTTTTTATTTTAAAGTGAGACTGGCACGTCTACTATTAAATAAATAGTTCTGCACAAATATAGTTAAAAAATAAAATCTCTAAAAAATAAAACTCAACAATGGACAAGCGAGCTGAAGAATCTCAAGTCTTCCACCAGCTAAGGTCTCAGACCATTTTTTCTTTGTCATACTTAGTATCTCGTCTCTTCACGCAGAATGAACTTTTTTTTTTTGCTTTGGACTTGGTGTTGGTGATTTGTTGGCTTACATGTGCTCGGGATGACTGCGAATGCAGTCAATAAGGTCAGTGGGCTTGAGTTCGTTCACGCAGATTCTGTGGATAGCTGTGAAGAGGGGGAAACGGTTCTCCATGCCCTGCAACTTCAGCATGTAGTTCACTTCTTCGGCAGTAATGGGACCTTGCAGCTTTTGGCCATTCAGCATTTGCTTTTCAAGCTCCTCGATGCTCTGTGAACATTTACAATTATATTTTTAATTATTTATTTAAACACTTAAGCATTGCTTTTATTGTTGCAAACGAATTAAAATTTGAAATATTTTTGTTGACTAATTGAACTTTTGAAATATTAGTTAGGTAAAGAGCCAACAAAGACCATCTAATGACTATTTATATTTTGCTTCTTTTAGAGACATTTCAAAAAGTAATTTATTTAATCCAATTTTAAAATGCAGATTTAATATCTTTATAATATTGAATTTAGTAAGCGAAGTACGTACGAGCGATTTTCGCTTAAAAAAAAATAATAAAACGCTTATTAAATTTTGAGCACACATTTACAACTGCGAAAGAATAAGTATAATTTAATTTTTATATTATAATTTTCGATCTCAATCATTAAACATCTATTTAAAAATTATGCATGAAAGAACGTCTCCTTGTAGTTAAAATGCCCTCATCGTTGCATTATTTACACTATAAATTTGGGTCATATATCTTTTCGAATATCATACCTGGCCGGTTTTGACGAAGGCTTCGGAGACTTTACGGTTCCTACCTCCATAGCAGGTGGTGATAAGGTCAGCGACACCGCAGCTCTCGAAGAAGGTAGCAAGTTTGCTGCCAGGGAAGAATACGTCAACGAACTTGATCATTTCCATCAAGCCCAGCCTGATCACGGCTGCCTTTGTGTTGTCACCCAGACCAAGACCATCCACAAAACCGGCACCACACGCTACGATATTCTGCAACGTGACATATTTATTTAGAAATTAAGGATGCTAATTATATTAAGTACAATTATTTAAATTACAATTTAAAGTAAACGGTAATTTTGTAGGTACGACCAGTAGTAAGTGATCATCCAAAGCAGTAATCAATCAAATAATAAAACATTTCATTACGTAAATTCATACACTCATATATGTATTTGGTTAAATTGAATAGCTGTTAATAAAAAATGATTTATTAATTTGTTCAATGTAGAATGTTTGATTTCAACGAAGTATAACTTAATTTTTAGTTAATAAAACTGTAAAATTGTTGTCATAAACTTATTTAATTGATATTTTAACTGCGCAATAAAGTACGTGCATTGTCATAGCCAGTGAGATAAAACTGAAGTTCTCCGGAAATAAAATATACCTTGAGAGCACCACAACACTCAACGGAATCGGCATCCTCTACGACAACCACTCGGAAATAAGACGTTTGAATTAGCTCCCTCAGTATTGGTGCCTTTTCCTTGTCCTTGCAACCTAAATAATAAATCGAACTTTAATAAAATATGTGACATTAATATTGTACGGTTTTGTTATCAAATTGATAATTTTTTAGCGCAAAAATTTAGTATCTAATTAAATTTTATAGAAATTTATCAAAATTATATAATTTACTTATGTAATGTTTTACATTAAACCTTTGCAGCGTAATACAAATTTTTTACATTTTTAAAAACAGTATAATATTAATTATAGGTAAGAAATCATTTCTCCACTGTATTTGATTTTTTAAATGAGAGGATTTCTCTCGATTCTATTTTAAATTTAAGCTTTCTTCCCACTTCTTTAATTCAAAGAAAAAGATGTAGTGTTTAAAAAAACCTACTGAACGAAATACATTCTAGACGTTTTATCAAAATAAAATATGTAACTTGAAAAACCAAATACATAGAAACGCACCAAAGTATATCCATAAAATGCCAACCACAAACAAAAATACATCATCAACGAATACAAGAAAAATAAAAAAAAACTGTCGCTTATATTATATTGTATAACCGTTGATTTATTTCCCTTTCGCGCATCCTCATAAAAAAAAAATACGTCGAGCCTTGAAGCTTGTGTCCAAGATAGACACTGCATCGAAACAAAAGCTCATTCAGTGGATAAATATACAGTTCCTCGGCAAGCCACGTGGAAAATGCGTGCGTAATGGAGGCCGTCTTTTCCATGCGTCACCGCGCTAGTAGGCTCGCGTCGCTTGTGACGTCGCAATCGCCGGTCAGGAACTTGTGCCGCTTCGGCTCGCGTAATACTCGTGAATCTTTCTGCTCATATTGTGTAACTAGCCAACGTCACTATTAAAATTAACTGCTGCACCGACGAGTATTGTACTTTCTTTTCACCCTTACACTTTTAATGATTCTCTCCCGCTGTGACTGCAGTATTAGCTTTTTCTCTTTATTTTTCTTCCGTGTAACAAATTGGAGAAATGTATGGATCTTTTTCTGGTCTATTCTTATTTTTGCAGATTTAGCTTTCTGTTTGTAGCGTACAATTTTGCATTAACTCGTCAACTCGTTGGTGATTAATGTAACGAAGATTCGAAGTAACAATCATTCGTAAATGATGAAACACTCTGAGAATTCTCCTTCGGTGAGGAAAGTGAGGACTCGAATTAAAAGCTCATTAAAAAATGATGACGGAACAAAATTTACCAATTGTTGTCTCGCAGAACATTTCATCAGCGACTTCGGAGGCAAGGTTTGCTCCCATTAGTACGGATACAGGAAGGTGTAATTCCCTGGAAATGATGTGAGAGATCAACTCGATGCCACCACCCTCTTTCTTGTCAAAGCCCTGTAAAAAAATTATTTATTGTCAATTTTAAATATTGATTCTCGATTTCTTTATGTAGCACAGACATTTTTTAATGAAACGTAAATTTATTACATTAACCGCCTCTTTAGGAAAGTTGATTTACTGGTGAAAGTTTTTCATTTTAACTGTTCTTGTTGTCAAACACAAATCAATAAAATCTATGAAAAAAAGAAATTAACAAGTAACTTCTAAGCGATTTAACAAACTGTGAGAAAAAGTATATTCTGAAGTGAGAGGGAGGATTCTAAAAATATTTTTTAATTATAAATAGATGTTAATGGCGAAGAACGAAAGTGTATCTATTTAAAGAATTTCTTTAACTCATCACTCATTGTATATAAAAATAATAAAATTGAATTTAATGTAGTTTTAATTACTTGTACAACAGCTTATCTATTGCAAAATTTACTGCAAATTTCCGACCCTTTTTTTTTTTTAAAGAAATTGTTATTTAAAACAAATAATACACACAAAACGCTTACGTAAAGCGAGATATTATGTTCATCCTCAAACCTGAACGGTGAACACTAAGGTTTACCAGTGTAAGTTTGTATGAAAGTGCAAAACTAAAAAAAGGGAATCCCAATGAATATGTATGACATCAAAAGTTGCACCTTGATGAGAGAAAGTCCGACAGCATTGGGCTTGATCTTGCCCAGTAAGGTGCTGCATATCCTACGGATAAACTGGTGCGGCACCACGAAGATGAGGATGTCGGCGTCCTTGGCCGCCTCCACGACGTCGGGAACTGCGACCTAGAATCCAAATTTATTTTACGATCAAAATTTATTATTTGCATTTTATGGATTATTATTAAAAGGAAGTTTATGTCTATCAAATGGATCGTTAGGTGTACGTATTTACATTTGTTTTCTTTTTGATGCAAATATTGCAAAAGATCTTTAATTTATCTTTAAAAATTGTTTCTTCTCAACGACGTATTCGTACCGATAGTTCTTATACAATTTTTTCTTAATATTTTGAAATTAATTTTGATAAGAGAATATTTTTTTAACTGTTAATCGCCTTATGATTAATGAAAAATGTACACGGAGAGAAATGTTATGGTAAAAATTACTATGTTCCGTAGGAATAGTGGGATATACTCGACCTATGACGATTTTCACTATAATATTTCTCTCCGTGTATGCATGCAGGTGTAATAAAAAATAGAAAAATATATTTTCGTGATTAAACCTTAAAATCCTTGTACGTAATTCAGTACTTAGAACACAATGATTCGTAAATTTTAGCTAAAAAAACACATCACGGTAGGAAAAATCTTAACTCTTACGATGCTATAAAAGAAACCGCATTACTTTACTAAGCTTTTCATTGTTTCTAATTATCTTTTTTACAATTCAATAAAAAATTGTTGAACATTCGATTGTTACTGATTCGGTATAATAGCCAATAGGAAGTAATGAAGAGAAAAGAAAAAGTTCGAACAGTACATAAGTAGGCAAATCGCTAACGTTGACATTCCTGGAGAATTACGTTTCTTTTTCGTTGTGCAGCTGAGTGTAGCGCTTGTCGCTTTTTTTATACAACAACTTGTTTTCATTGTGTGGCGAATGTGAAGATAAAAAAGTGTTTATTGATATTTTTTGTCACGATTTTGCACGGTTAGTGGTTAATGCAAATAAAGACATTTTTTTTACCCGATTCATATTTGTTACGTTCAGGTTTTTCTTTACTATTATTTTTTACTAAAACGTTTTAACATTAGAAAAAAGCGTCGTTCAATCGATCAGTTAAAAACAAATGAAAGATAAACAAGGAAAATTTACACCTTTTAAGTAATTTAACAAACTGTCAGGAAGTGCAATCGTCATAAAAATCCGATCGTAAGAAAACAAAAGCGTGTTTTAAATTAACTGCACTACAATTTTCTCAGCTGAATGGCATTGTAAGCACATTTTACGTCTGCTTTGATTGTTCCAATAACACTGTAAAGTATACCATTCGCTTTGCTTTTAAGAAAACCAAACAGATTAATATTTATAAAATTGCATAATCCCGTGTAATAGCCGGGTCTGCATGAAAGTAGTGCTCGGGGCGGTTCCGCGCCAATCGATAGATCCGTCGCATGCACGCGGGAAAGCACATCGGGGTCAGGGTCAAGTGCAAACCCCAAAGGTCCAGGTGAACCTCCGTGACGTCAGCCCGCCGTACAAATAAAAGTCCTGCGCGCAATTGCACTGTGTTTGACGAGCGTGAGGTGCGCAGTCTGCTCGTGGATTTGTCGAGTCCAGATAGCCTCGATTGATTCGTAATTATACTCGACTGATTACATTATCCTTGCTTTCTTCGTTCTTATAGAATTGACAAATACATATTCTGACGAAATTTTCACATAACTTTCTTAAGACATATTAATCTTTCTTCATTATTATGATGATTGATTTTGAATTATCTGCATTTTTATAAATTCAATGAATGATAATGTAACGGTCTCTTGGTTCATATTCATATTCGCATTCGTGATTTATATGTGTTTTAAATTTTGATAAAGAAACGTTGTGTTTTTGCAAGTTGAATATGTTGATTCAATTGAAAAGGCAATTGTCGTGCATAAGTAACACATGATACTTGTTACTAACGGCATTTTAATTTCTGATTTTTTTCTTAAATGATTAGGCAATAAACCGGTGAAATTTTGTTTACTTTAAGTTGGGACTAACGTAGAAATAATTATTCAGACATTTTCTTGATCGTTAGTAGTTTTTTACGAGTTTCTTGAGATATCATTATCCCGATAGACTTTGATCTTCTAAAGGAAAATTACGTAAGCGTGAAATACGCTGAGTTGGGTTGGAATGCGATACAAGATTTCGGTGAAGATTTTTACGGCAGCCTTGTGTAATGAGGACCGTATTCTGTTTTCTAACTATTTATGTAAGCATAATAATGAATTTAATATGTTTTCTGACCAAAGTTGACATCGAATACTGAACAGTTAGAAATACTTGATTTCTTTGAATAAAAGCTTCCCTTATATAAATTTTAAATTTTTACAACATTTTGACAATACTTTCTACGTTATCTCATAAGCCTTGAATATTTGAACAGTACTACACTTAATATGCATATTTTAAGTGTACTTATTTGTGTAACGTTAGTCAATATGTAAATAAGTAAATAAATATTATGTTAATGAGTTTAACTTAACAGACAAAAGTATCGGTTAAATGCTTGTGTTCGTTGCAATTTAACTCTTTATTAATGTTGAGATTTCACAGTATGTTGTATGAGTAGTATTACACTATTTCCTTGCAAGTAAACTAAGTTTGGTATGTTTGAGGATAAAAGTATAAATTTATAATACTGCCTTAGTTAAAAATAAATTTAATCGACTCGGCAAATCGATTAATTTATCTTTTGTGGATAAAAGTGCAAAAAACATTCGAATACCGTGCCTGAAAAATCAATTTTATGTTACTAAAACATATTTTAACGAAGCGTCTATATTATAATCATAATTATTTCATTGTAAATATATTGTTAAATGACTTTATGAAACAAATACAAAAATACGAAAAATACTTACAACATTCTCGGGAATTTTGTGACCAGGCAGGTACTTGACGTTTTCATGGGTTTCGTTGATGATTTCCGTAAGTTTCTTGCCGTCAATGATCTCCTCGTACACGTACATCGTCACCCTGTCTTCGAATGCGTCATTGTTAGCAGCGTTCGATCCAACGATCTTGGCGATGGCCGACCCCCTGAAATTAAATTAACGAATAAATCGGTGTTCGATAAATTTTGACTAGTGAAACATTTTATTAATTTGAAATTTCAATTTTCCCGCCTTTATGGAACTCGTGTGTTAAAGATTTTAAAGTGTAATGATTTATGAGGAGTAAACAACTGCGATTAAAATAATATATGAGTTTGATGACCGAGTGAGGATGAAATGTACTTTGAGTTAACAGTCTCTTTCATAAGAATTTACGATAACAATGCGTAATAAACAAATTTTTTTTCTTCTTCGGTGCACTTACTTTCCTTGTATCTGTAAGTAAATGAATTTAAGAGATATGTTAAAATTCGTCATAAATATTAATTGTGTAAAATAAATACTTAATTGTGTGTCATTAAAATTGTTTGCATTTTTAAAAATTACTCATGCAAACGAAAGTCACGGATGTAATTAAAATTAATGAAGGAAAACTTTTTATACCACTATGTTTTTATTTTATTTTATTTGGTAATGTATTTCCTCCTTATATTTTCCTACGTTAACCTATAAGTTACCCGGGCAGTTCTGAAAGCTCCAAAGTAGATATTTATTTCGTCCATTCATTCTAAGCCAAACATAACAAACTCACAGTTACTCTTATATTTACCTTTGTAAAACAAATAAATAAATAAGTAGTTATTCATTTTTTTATAAAAAAAAATGATTCTCATTCACTAAAGCTCTCGTTTAAAAAAAGATAAAGGTGAGGATGGGTCAGAAACACTGAAAGTCCGGCCGAACTTGCGCAGGAGCATCACCGGACGACGCGTGGGTAGTAGTGTGCGAAAGGTCAAGGGCGACGTAGCCTTCGTCGCTAAAAATGATTGAGTTTCGCGCTTTGTCCGGGACTTTCCGGAGGGATTCAGGTGAAAGTACGCACGCGTAATACCATCACAAAACGAATTTTTTTGTATATTTTACAAAAAACGCGACTATCTAATTTATGCATTTGTTGACTTTTTTTTTTAAATTCTTTGTTAGTTTAGTTACGAAAAAAACGTTTGGCTTAATATTTCGTGGTACGAAGGTAAGCGCAACCTGAAATTACCCGGTATTAAGAATTTTAATTAAACTTAAGTAAGCTAATTCAATGTTAATTAAATCACATTTAATTTAATTGAATAGTTAAATTATAATTATAATTATAATAAATATAATAAATATAATAAATTATAATAAATAGTTAATAAAAGTACATTTTCAAAAGATCGGAATCTTTGGTTTTTGTTGAGTTTATAATTAGGATTGAATTAAACTTTCGAATAATTAATGCAAAATGAGTTTCGAAAAAAAGAAGAGAAACGCGCGATTTATTACGTTCACAAGAAAATTTGCATTTTAAAAGCTACGTACTTAATTGACAAAAATCCTGAGACAAATTCGATGGATTTCTTACGTAAGAACTTACGATCGAGCGGAAGCACGGCTGATGCGCGGAAATCGTGGAGGCGGAGGAAACTTGCATCGCGCGCGTATACGAGATAAACGCGCGCTTATCGTGGCCAACTGCGTCGTGCTGTGTTCGACACGTATTGCGTAAATTTTTACTTTTTAATCGTTGTTTTGCTCGTCGACTAAAAAAAATCAAACTAATTGATACCTACAAAATATCAATTTTTTAATTCGAAATAACTCGGCAAAATCGTACGCTTGTTTACGTAGAATACGGCAGGATATATATATACATATACACGTGCATTTTAGATTTTTTAGAAAAGATTTACAGTATACCCAAGGTAAACGCATAAGTATTTTATTGATAAGACATTCTATTCTACACCTTTCAAGGCCTCGACTGCAAGTAGTTTATTTACGGTGCACCCGCGAAGTGTAAGTATCCTTGAAACGGCATCGATCAGCCATCGAAATTATATCCAGTCGAGCAGGTCTGCGTAATAAAGTATCTCGTTCGAAAGTTTCAGCTCGAAAACGCAGTGAAAGAAAAGTTTTTTGCGGCCTAAATAAACCCACCAATACTCGCGGTTCGTGTATTCACTTCCCGATGAACTTAACCTCATCTCGAGCAGCCCCCCACGACGACGACTACCAGCCGAGATCCCGCGGATCTCGTGCTCGTCGACGGATTCCCGGAAGCAATTAACGTAATAGTGGACGAGGAACTCACCAGTTGCCGGAGCCGATGATGCAGACGCTGTGCTTTTCGGCCATGTTATCGCGAGGGCGGGAAAACCGGTGCGACGTCGAGGCGGTGGAGCGAGCGCACTTGAACTTCTCGACGGACGAGAGGCGACTGGACTTCTGGAGAGCAGAAGCTGAAGCTCCGATGTCGAGTGGCCGTCACTGCGGCGCGGCGGCGGCGGCGGCCTCCCCCGCCGCGGCACACGTGCGCGCACTGGCCCGCGACGTCGCGCGCTGAAATTTTGAATTCCGAGAAATCGCCGCAGACTCCCAACGCACCGGAATTCATTTGGCGATTGACTGTTCTACTTTCTTCGATCGAGGGTCACGATGGACTGTTCTTTGGATGACTTTTTGTCGATTGATGTGAGTTAATGAATAATTGTAAGAGTATTGTCTGTAACTTCTGATGTGAGGTGCAATCATTTGCCTATAAATTGTAGGTAATTTAATAATTGTGTTCGATATAAGTTGACATTTTTACAGTGGCCCGTTGATTAGGTGCCGGAAGACTTATTTGCAGAGAAGTCGCCAAAAATGGAAAAACGGAAGTTCTGTATCCACCTGAAATGGCTGTTGATTTGTCTTCGTATACCTATGTTTGGTAAAGTTTTTTTATGTATTTTCTGTATAAGTTTTTTAGATATTGATTGATATCAGTCAATGAATACTTGTAAAGATAATAGCGAGGTTATCTGTAGTTTGTAATATGAAGTATAATAATTTAAATATAAATTGCAGGTAATCTAATAATTGTGTTTGGCAGTTGACATTTTGACAACATCAGTGGTGAAGTGGCATACTATTAGGTGCTGGAAAATTTATTTCTGGAAAAGTCACCGAAATTAGAGAGCCGGTTACCGATCCACCTGAAGTGACTCTTGATTTTTCTTTATATTCATTAGGTAAAGTTTTTTTATATATTTTCTGCATAAGTTTTTTAGTTGACAATTATCTCAATACACTTAATATAAGTTTTTTTCAGTATTATTTACGTGAATAATTTTTATGCAAATGCTAATATCAAACAAATATAATTTATTAAAAAAAAACTAGTTCATTGTATACAAAAGGGGTAAAAAGTAAAGAATTTACCTAAAAGAATGTAAATTCTCATCTGATACAAAGCCAAGTAATATTATAAGTAAGCAAATATGCAACTTAAGGAATTTTTTAGTTTCTTCCTTGGTGTATTTGTTTTATTACAGATGTAGTACAATAATTTTAAAAAATTAAATTAAAATTTTAAAGGAAAAAAAGCTTAATTAAAAAAGCTTGGATTAATTAAAAAAAGGATAAAAAGATAAAAAAAATGCAGAATGTAGATATAAATAAAATTTGTATATTTCTGATGTTCACATAACGTTTTTTACTTTTAATTTACAAATTTTATTTGACAGATTCTATGAACTGTTCTAAATCGTGGTTATTTAAGTAATAAAAAATTATATTTAAACATAAATGGGGTAATTCAAATTTAATTATAGTTCTCAAAGTCGTTTTTGCAGTTTTGATCAATTCTAGTCTTTTTAATCCAGCTTTATAATTCAGACTTATCAAATATCCATACATTGGAAAGTTTTTATCAAAATTTTTTGAATTAATAATTTTTAAGAATATTTCATTTTCTAGTACAGGTATTATGTCATTTACATTCATAAGTATAATATCAAAAAGTGTTTTTTGACTATTTAATTTTATACTTTTCATTCGTAATGTTTCTTTAGCACATATGGATGAATACTGTGTAAATAATAAGTCACTGTTACTCATTCTTTTATAAAGTCGGTCAAGTTCTTTTACTGCATCAATTGCTTTTTTATCTATAAATAAATCTAAATACTTTAATCTACAAACATGACGTTTGATAATGGAAAAAAATTTAACAGTTTGATCTGTCTGACCATAGACTATATAACTTAAAGGGGTACAATCTAAATTATTTTTTATGTTTATATCAGCTCCATTATTCAAGAGTAGAGTTACTCCTGGAATGTAGTTATGCATGCAAGCTCTATGAAGAGGAGTCTCACCATTTACATCTTGAGCATTTACTTCTGCTCCATATTTCAAAAGTTCTAAAACCATTTGATCTTCTTCATCCAATAAATGACCTAAGCTAATACACCCATGGCTATCTATTGCAATATGTAAAGCTGTAGCACCACCTATTTCTTTAGGATGCGGATTTGCTCCCTTTTTCAAAAGCATTTTTAAAATATTGATACTTTTTTTATTATATGTGCAATAGTAAATGATAGTGTGAACAGGAGTAAATTGTCTGTGAATATAGCAAATACCATTTACATTTGCATTACTTTCTATAAGAAATTCTGCCAAATCTAAATATTGACTACGAATAGATAAAAATAATGGTGTTATGTTTGCTTGGGTTTTAGCGTTAATGTTTGCTCCTTTATTTAAAATATTTTTTACTATTCTTATTTTATTGTCTTCACTCGATATATTACTAGTTGTGGATAAAGTATGCAAAACTGTGAATCCCTGATTATCACTTAAGTTTACATCTGCATTATATTTTAAAAGGAGATCAATTAATGCTCTATAATTTGTTCTAAAAATCATTTCTGAATGGGTATTTAAATTTTTTATTTTAGCTGTTTCAAAACTTTCAATGGCACAAAACAAAGAAGTTTTGTTATATTTATTTCTAGCGTTTATATTACTATTAAAACTCAGAAGCAATTTTGCTATTTCATATTGTAATATATTACAATCACCACTTGCATCATTTTTTGTATTAGAAAAGGTCAATGTTGAAAAATGACATAAACAGATAATATGCAGTGGTGTCATTCCAGAATTATCAACTGCACTCACATTAGCTTTATTGATTATTAAATAATCAATAAGTTCAATATTTTGTAAAGCTGCTGCAAAATGCAATGGTGTCCAACTAGTCCATGTAGTTTCTGAGTAATATAATTTGTAGTATTTATTGTCTTCAAGAAAATTGTTATATACTAAAGAAAATCCTTTGTCTTCAATAGAGTTTAATGTTTTCTTACAATTTGCAATTACCAATAAATCCCTAATTAAATTACTTGGTTTTTTAATTCCATTATAAGCAAAAAATAAAGGAGATTCTCCATTCCCATTGCTTAAAGTAATATCAGCTCCATTTTTTAAAAGAATTTCTATAACTTTTTTGTTACCTCTTGTAATAGCAAGATGCAAAGGAGAATAACCAGAAAAATTTGACACAGATTTACCGATACAACAATTAACATAATTTCCACATTTCAAAAAACTTTCAACTTGTTTAATGAAGTTAAAATAACAAGCTAGGTGAAAGGGAGATATTCCGTCTAAGTCCACGGGGTTGTAATTTTCATCTGCATACCTTTCAATAATGGATTGAATAATATCCAAACCATGAAAATTGAAAAACCGATAAAATATTTTATCACATCTGTAGTTGATGCTGTTTAAAGATGATTTAGACGATACTAAAGTTTCATAATAATCACCTAAAGTACATTTTAATGATTCTTGAGGTTCAGCCATGTTATTCGCTTTAGTTCAATATATTACTTCTTTTGTATAAAAATTATTATTATAATTTTCAGAAGTATTAAGGCGTACTAAATGTTCTTACCTAAAAAAGAAAAATTGTAGATAAAACGTCTAAAAATAAACGATTAACTCGAAAATCTAACCTACAAATATATGTTACATGTCAGATAGATGGAAAAAAGAAGGTTCCTGCCCTCGAAATATAAAAAAATACTAAATTTAAACAGTGTTATTGTTAAAGTATAATAAAAACGAATACATCATCGAAATGTTACATAAAACATGTTAAATGAACAATTACATGGACTCGTTTATATTTATATATATTTCATAGGCTGCTAGCGCCTCTAGTGGATTCGGCGCCAAACTAATTTCGTTTGGAAAACGAGAATTTGTAATTAGCATATTTGGATTTATACTTGATAAATTGTTTTTAAATTATAATTAAAAAACAACTATCTGCACAATGTTGTTAAAATTGCATTGTCAAGTTCAATTTTACCATTTTCACTGTATGCTGTAAACAATTATCAAATGATGATTTTTTTTAAAAAATAACGAAATTTAATTTAATCCAAAGCGTTAAGATAATTTGGTGGCCCTGAAAAGGGCCGATTGTTTAAAAGAGAAGGGTAAAAAATTTAAGATGACTTTTCGGTCTTCTTCGGCAAGAGAACAGCCTGAATGTTCGGGAGGACACCACCCTGGGCAATGGTAACACCCGAAAGCAGCTTGTTCAGTTCCTCGTCGTTACGGATGGCCAGCTGAAGATGACGCGGGATAATTCTGGTTTTCTTGTTGTCACGAGCGGCATTGCCAGCCAACTCGAGAACTTCAGCGGCCAAGTACTCCATGACGGCGGCCAAGTAAACCGGAGCACCGGCTCCTACTCGCTCGGCGTAGTTGCCTTTGCGGAGCAGACGGTGAATACGACCGACGGGGAATTGAAGTCCAGCTCTGTTGGAACGAGTCTTTGACTTTCCCTTCACCTTGCCACCACCCTTTCCACGTCCAGACATATTGAGCAGAGGAGAAGTAAAACTGGTCAGACAACGAAACAAGGAGAACTGATAGGTTGAACCCAAAACTGGCGGCTTTTATACTCTCCGACGAGGCAGCGCCGCGCCGGTCGACGACTAGTGTTAGAAAGAGGGGGAGAACTTGAGCTCCGCTTGGATCGGAGCAGCTGCAGCGACTCCAATATAAGCTGGTTTCAACCGTTGGCCTCATCATTCGGTTTCCGACCTCCGATCGTATCCTGTGTACGTTCAGAATAAACGGATCTCAAAATGGCACCGAAAGCTAGTGGAAAGGCCGTGAAAAAGGCAGGCAAAGCGGTGAAGAACATCACGAAGGGAGACAAGAAGAACCGCAAGAAGAGGAGGAAGGAGAGCTACGCTATTTACATCTACAAGGTTCTGAAGCAGGTGCACCCCGATACCGGAGTCTCCAGCAAGGCCATGTCCATCATGAACAGCTTCGTGAACGACATCTTTGAGCGTATCGCCGCCGAAGCCTCCCGCTTGGCCCACTACAACAAGAGGTCGACCATCACTTCTCGGGAGATTCAGACAGCCGTGAGGCTCCTGCTCCCCGGTGAGCTGGCCAAGCACGCCGTCAGTGAAGGCACCAAAGCCGTCACCAAGTACACCAGCTCCAAATAAATTCGACTTGATAAATGAAAAATCAATCGGCCCTTTTCAGGGCCACCAAATTATCGAACGCATATGAACTATTCATTGTTAACCAATTATATATTTTTTCATTCTACAGAAAATTTCGAAGGTTTTCAGAAAATGTTATCGATTTTTAATCATATATGTATCATGCAAAAATCATTCATTTTTCTTTTAAACTGACTACAACAAGTCAATAAAAATAATATTATACTAACGTAGATCGATTTTGCAAAAAAAAATATGTGGACGGAATATTTATATATTAATGTTAATCGAGAAGTTGTCTTAGGACACTGTCGCTCCATTTGATGTTCTTTAAATCTACACAAAAATTTAAACAATTTTATTTAACGAGACCTTTAAATAAATCTACCTAATACGTTTTTTATTACTACTTGCAAATAATGTAGTTTTTTTACTTCTTTTGATTCATATATGATGTTTAAATTTTTATACATCGTATGACACAAAGTTATTATAAAAAAGTTGAACACGTTTTGGACCAGAAGTATTCTACAAAACATTTCAAAAATAAGATTTAAAAATTGAATATGGAATAAAATTTAAAATAGCTATCAAAATATCTTAACAATCGTAATAAAAACATCAAAACAAATGAAAATGAAGTAACAATAGCAATAATCGTGTAGCGTTATTCATTGAAATATCTTTCGCTCGAGATAGCCAAATATAGAAAATTTTTTAACGAACCGTTGATAACAGAACCATTCATCTTGATATGATGTGTGTAGATATAATGTGTGTAGATTACATTGCGATTTTATATCTTAAAATTCTTATTGCATCGTGAAATACTTCCTTTGTTAGGAAGCTATAATCAACATTTTTATCAGTATAACAATGTATTAATACTGCAAAATGTTAGGAGACAAGGGTTTCATGTAATAAGTTTTATAAAATAGTTGTTCACGTTTAAAAATTTAGTGGCCCTGAAAAGGGCCGATTAAAAAAAGTCTGAAAAGAGAAGATTTAAGCACGTTCTCCACGGATACGTCTGGCCAATTGGATGTCTTTAGGCATGATGGTGACGCGCTTGGCGTGGATGGCGCACAAGTTCGTGTCCTCGAAGAGGCCGACGAGGTAAGCCTCGCTAGCCTCCTGCAGAGCCATCACAGCCGAGCTCTGGAAACGAAGGTCGGTCTTGAAGTCCTGGGCGATCTCACGGACGAGACGCTGGAAAGGCAGTTTGCGGATCAGCAGCTCCGTGCTCTTCTGGTATCTTCTGATCTCTCGGAGGGCCACGGTTCCTGGCCTGTAACGGTGAGGCTTCTTCACTCCTCCGGTGGCTGGTGCGCTCTTACGAGCAGCCTTGGTGGCCAGCTGCTTACGGGGCGCCTTGCCTCCGGTCGATTTACGAGCGGTCTGCTTGGTACGTGCCATGGCGACTTAGAAGATCCGTCACGTGCTAGGGACGAAACGAGAATGTTCTACCCCTGAGTCGAGGCTGTATTTATACACAATTCTCGTTGCGTCTTCCTGAGCAGCTGTGGTAGGGGAAGGCGTAGTTGCGCCAGCATAGGCATCGCAGCTGCGTCGTGCTCCGAAACGTTTTGGAGTGGGGGACGCTCGGTCGGCGTGTATAAAAGCCCGGAAATTTCGGAGCAGAGGCATCAGTTTGCTGTTCGCAGTAGCTCAGTGTACTTTTTCTACCTGCATCAAGATGACCGGCCGTGGAAAGGGAGGAAAGGGATTGGGAAAGGGAGGAGCCAAGCGGCATCGCAAAGTCTTGCGTGACAACATCCAGGGAATCACCAAGCCAGCCATCCGTCGTCTTGCTCGTCGTGGTGGTGTAAAACGTATTTCTGGTCTGATTTACGAGGAGACCCGAGGCGTTCTCAAGGTGTTCCTTGAAAACGTCATCCGTGACGCTGTGACCTACACTGAGCACGCCAAGAGGAAGACCGTCACCGCCATGGACGTCGTCTATGCTCTAAAGAGACAAGGCCGCACCCTTTACGGTTTCGGCGGTTAAATCATCCCTTCTTCTCCCTTACAAAAAAAAACGGCCCTTTTCAGGGCCACCAAAAAATTTAAATGCTGAACTCTTATTCGTTTATGTTCTATAACAAACAAGAAAAGTTCTAAAAAAATGTTTGTATTTTTTATATTTAAATTCTATAGCTATACATTGTTAATAAAGTTAGAACGATAAAGTTTTTACCTGAAAGAGAAAATATCGAGAATATCTAAGTATTTTTGAAGTAATGATATCAAATAAGGAGTTCGTCTAATAGAGCTAATTTTAGGATTATACTTTATTTGATAGGCTTTAAATTTGAGTCTTAAATAATTGTGTTTTAAAAGCAACAATTAAAATTTTAATTTCTTTAAATCTGCTTTTACATCGCAAAATGAAGACGTAATCAGTATTTGAAATATAATCTAGGATCAGTTACTATTATCCAAAAAACAGTAAATTGATAAAGATAGTACTATTTAAGATAACAAGTATCTACCCTGTAGAAACTGTCTTATAAAATACTATAAAAATTTGCAATTTTTATAAAATCGATAAATTATTTAGCAATTATTATGCGGTTTTTGCACCATTTTATGGAATTTTATAAGACCATTTCAATAGGGTGAATTTATTATTGGTCAATAAAAAGTGGATTCAACTTTTGACGTACTTTACGGATCGTTATCCGCAGAAAAACAAAACAGAGTATTCTTCTCTACTTTAGTCAAACCTTAAGAAAAAAATATATCTGAAAATGTCCAGCAAAGGCTAATTAAATCGAGAAAAAGCTGTTATGATATCATTTGTTGAGATCAACTTATTTAGAAAATGTTTAAAAAAAACATTTTTTTTTGTTAGATTTTTTCATAAAAAGAAGTATCCATAAATACATCTTTCTACAAAGCAAGATTATTCACGCTGTTTCTATGATATTACATTTATACCTTCAGAAATACTTTGCAGTGTTAATAATCGTTAATTATAAAGTTAATAATTCAATGACCATTATTTTGTCCTATTACTTTGTCAAACATTAATATATAATTTTCTTGTAATTCTACTTACACTTAATAATATTCATACTTTATATTTTTTAGAAAAATGTTTTATCATCCGAAGAGGTGTGCCGTTACCAGCAAATAGAATAATGCAGTCACTAAGGAATATAACATACCCACCAATATGTAAGTCAAAATTGACAATTAATAGTATCTAAAATTTCCATGTATTAATAAAACTAATTGTAATTATTTACAATAATTTTCAGATTACAAACCATCTGAATATAAATTAATTTTGACTGCTATCAGAAAATACCTGATTTCAATTAATTACATTATTTCGACAAATAAAATTCTACAAGAACAAGAAGCAAACTAAACTATGGCTGACGAGGGAATATTGTATAGCACTTTTGTTACCAGAAAATATCAGCGAGGATGTTCTTGAAAATTGTTCTGCATTTATATTTCGGCAATTAGGAATTGTTTCATTTACAACTTTGAGATAATGTCAACCATCAGCGATATATTGCCTGATTCTTTGAGCACTGTATAATTTATTGTGACTGTGGCATGTTACTGCCATATCGAATATACTCCCATGAGAGTAAGGTAGTTAAATAGTTCCAATGACACTAAAACCAAAACAAAACTACCGTTTTTGGCTTTAGTTATTATTTCACTGCGTTCCTATGTATAAACGATAACTCTTACAATATTTTTGTGCTTGAGGAGTTCATTCCTACAACATAGAATCACATGGTAGAATTTTCTTAACATGTAATTAGAAAAAAATTTTTTAATTTTAAAATAAATACAACATTTCATAAGTAAGGGACACACTTCTCTATGGATGATAAAAAATACCCACAGTTATAGATTTAAATATAATAATTTTACTACTATTTATTATAACAGTTTTGTTAATTTTAGCAGATACCTCATTATACTCTCAATCCACTTTCACGTTGAAGAATCAATAGCAGCAACATAAAGAATCATGGCAGCACTAAATCATCTTATTGATTTAATCCAGCAAGTCTGAAGATGCTGAAACATCCAATGAAAATCAACCACTTACAAATTTTATGCTAAGATGTGATTAGACAACGTAATTCAAGAATTATATAATTATATTTAGTTAAATTAATTGCAATACTAATAATTGTAATTTTAATATGTCTTTTTTTCTGTACAAAACTGTTTTTGTCAACCAGTACTGATGCTGATCTGTTGTTTCTTATGAATGCCATCAACAATCTAAATGACTTGTTTTATTAAAGCTGACTGCATTAATTGAAAAATTGAATTGAGTAATAGCAGCTTAAAAAAAAATTTTTAAAAATTTTTATAAGAAGAAATGTCTTAAAAAGAAAGCTTAAATGAAAAAAGCAGTGGTAATTAAATTTTAGCTTTGGAGATATCAGAGTTAAGGCTTACAATATAGAAATTTATCACTCTTTGTAAAATACCACTAAATACTGGCTTACTTCATTTCAATAATTTGTACTTTATTATTTTCAAAACTGTATAATTCGTCTTTTATATTTTCTCAGTTTATTTGCTTTGTGTTATCTTCATCTTTATGAACAATTTGTATTTTAAATATTTATTATAATTTTTCGAATCGCCCTGGTCGTGGAAGAGCCTGTGAAAATAGATTAATTGAATTCAAATTTTATTGAAATAATTAAAAACTATTAATTCAGTCTTAGATATATTTGTAAGCTATATGTAACTTTTAAAGTAAATTTACCTTGTCCAATTTATCTGGTTGATTTGTTGCAGCAACTAGTGTTATGTTGCCTAACAGTGTAACACCATCAAGTTCTGTTAACAATTGTGCGAGAACTCTTTCTTGAACACTACTTCCTGTGCTGCTTGAAGAATTACTTCTTTCTACTCCTAACGCATTGGTTTCGTCAAGGAATATGATGGATGGTGCTGGATGGTTCTGTTTCTTTAAAATTTTTGCTGTAGATGTCAGAAGAATTAATATTAACAACATGGGCTTTTACTTCAGATAGCAGAGCCTCAAAAATCATTGATTTTCCTACTCCAGAGGGTACATATAACAAAATTCCTTTGCTAATATGAAAATTGTCCATATTTCCACACTTTCCAAGACCAATATTAAAAACATCTTTCAAATCTTCAATTAAATTTAAATATCCACCTACACATTCCAGTCTATGGCGTTTCTGCTTTCTTGTTTCTTCTTTCTGTTCTACGTTTTCAAGAATTTTCCATTTGGTTGAATAAGGAGTTTGATACAAAACCTCAGTAGGTTGATCTTTTACTGAAATATTTGAAAATTTGTCTGTCAGAGAATCATTAGTCTTTGCTTAAAAAATTTTATAAACAAGTTTTTTTCCATAGTATGGAATACTTATTCTATTCCCTACAGAAAATATTCTATCATGATTATAATTCTTTATCAATACATTTAATTCTGTTGTTACATTATCTGTACAGCTTTTGCCATCTGGTTCTAATATTATTTCAGTAGCAATGAAGGGACTTGATTTAAGTTTTACTATAGTTACGGATCCTTCTATTTTATCCATACTTTTTTGCTAAAATTAATACTTTGCATTTAGGTATACACAATTTTAAAGATAATACATAAACATAAAAAAATTACCATCTTTTGTTAAATATACAGGTGTTAAACTTTTGTCACTCATAGGCCATGCACGTTTAACTACCAAATTGTCTTTACTTTTAACTAATATTGAATCACTCATGGATATTTGGCACAATTGCAATGTAGACTCTGACATGAATATCATATTGTTTGTCTCTTGTAAACTTATATCCCTTGGATACTCTAGATTTCTATAACAAACATAAATCAATGAATAAACTTTTAAAATATAAGATTTAATATAAAAATATTTACCGGTAGATTTATAAACCTCAACTTGAAGATAATAGTGCTGAACTGTAAAATTCGTACCCTTTATTTATGCCTACATCATACCATTCTACTGCTTTCTTCTCTTCTTCTCTTGCTGGTTCATTCTGCAAAAGTAAAATAAACTAAATTAGAAACCGGTGTATTTTATATAACACATAAACAAACAAATATGGATTGTCTTACTGAACTAGTATTATTCTTGGTTTGCGGTTCATTCTTCACTTTAATTTCTTGTTTCACAGATATATACTTCTCCTTCACATCATCACATTTAAAAGACTCTTAATCAATGCTCTGCTTAAATCTAAATCTAATAACCTGTCAAAATCAAAATCAAAGCGCTTCGAGAATATGAAAATTACTTCTAGGGGCGGGAGAAAAAAACTAGATCTTGAATAATTTTTTGAAAAGGAAAATGAGACCAACAAAAACGACATATAAATATTAAAATCTTTTTGCATAAAACTTTTTGTGCATCCAAGATTATGGATAGATATTACAATAAAAAACGTCATATAACATATATGACCAAATAAAACATGTATAAATGTTAAAACAAAAATGAAATTCGAAAACTCAGACTTGCCTCTGGAGTTATTCAATTATTCCGTACTTCATTTCTTTTTTCTCTTACTATAAGAGTTTTATTAGGACCAGCAACATTAATTACGTATTCATTTACATGTATTTAACATTTAATTAATGTATAAAAATTTTTCTTAATAATTTGTAATTTACCTATACAAATTAAGTTTATTTAAAAAATTATATTTTTCTTTTATAATATAGTTTTTAATATTTTCATTTGATAAAAACAAATAAAGCGGTAAGGAAATTTTGACAGTTTAAACGAGTATTATTTAATGATAAATCTTTTTTATTTTATTACTTTATTTTATGTTATTTTTTTATTTTATTTTTGAATTTCGTTGCTCATCAGTGCCAGCACTGCCAGCAGGATGTCGCACTGTCGCTCCTGCAGTGTTGCCTATTGTCATTATCCAGTTGGCACTTGAAAGAAAACCATTGCAACTGAGACTGCAGCTTTCGATGTTGAAAGAAGTGTTTTTTAGTAGCTGTCCTACGAATTACTAGTCGCTTTCAGGATTCAAGATTCATTCAAGGTTCAGGTCGTCTTGTAAGGATTTAGCTAGGAATATATGTACGTATTTTTTCGTTCAGACGTGTATATACTCGTACATAAGGCCTCATCATATAACCGACCTGTGTAGAAGTCCGACTAACGTTCTAAAATATTATGTATTATTTTTTTACGTTAAATGCATTTAAAATGATTAAATCGATTACGTGGGGTCATATTTAATGCTGCATATATTTTTGAGTTCGGTAACAATTTCGCGAGTCGCGATGTTTCTCAACAAAGCTTATGGTGTGTGTGGGTCGAAGGTTGGCAGCAATGACGATCAGACTTCACTCGCCGCCGGCGACCGCAGTCGAAGGAACAACTCGCCGCTTCCAACTCCGAAAAATCCGATTTCGACCGAATCTAGATGAAATCATTAGCTATCGACGATTTAAACATCTGCGGAAGGATGGAGTAAAGAATTTTGGGCCACTCTTTCAGCGAACTCCATTTTATGTATGTATGTACGTAGAGATATATATATAATACAAGTTCAGTGTGAGGTCGCGAACTCGCGAAATTAAGTAGATTTTGGACAAACTGGTGCTCTAGAAACGTTGAAGTAGTTGGATTCATTAATAATTCATACCGCGGGACCGATATTTTTGTCGCAGAAGTCTTTTTCTGATGGATTTTAAAAAGACGGTATATATAGATATACACGTTCAGAACATCAGAACGGGGCGACCGTTGTTTGCGAACATTCAAATGGCGGACACTTCTCGGATATTGAGAAAAAAAATCCTCTTTTTGGTCAATTTTTGTTTAATTCAACAGCTATCGTAATTTTATCATCTACTGAAGCTTCAAGCTTATTGTAGTTTTAATCATCTACTAAAGGTTCAAGATAAGAATTTTGCAGTATTTTTTCAGGAAAATCTACTTGTAATTGAGGATGTATATACCCTATTGAAAGGATCTTATAAAATTGCATAAAGTGGTGTAAAAACCACATAAAATATAATAAATAATTCATCGGATATTATAAAATTTGCATATTTTTTATAGTATTTTATAAGATAATTTCCACTGGGTACATATAGATATAGCTAGAAGCACTGAGAATCAATTGTCTGAGTTCGCGAACTCAGAAAAATACTGTTTTTAGAGACAAACTGGGTACCTAAAAACGTTTAAAATGTTAGATTTATCTATAATTCATACTGCGGGATCGATATTTCGGTTTGATTAGTCTTAGAGACGGATTTCCAAACCTCCAAAGTGGCATATGTATAGATATACATGTTCAAGGGGGGCCACTGTTCAGTTATTGTGGCTTAAGAATTAAAAATTTTATTTTGGGAAATGGTTTTCTTTACAAATTGATGATATATACAAGCTGATAATTGGGTTTTAATTAGTTAAAGGTTTTTTTTATATTTTTCAGATTTTGGATCACGTTAAGTCAGAGTGTTCTGGCCTTGTTATAAGAACTACTTCTAGTCTAAAAGTACCATACGATATTACTTCAATCATTGAACTACTTATAAGACACAATCGAAAGACTGTAAGTGAGTGCAGTTTACTTCAATTAGATGGTTAATATGAGTCGTTTGTGCATCATCATGTAAGTATATGGAAATTGCCAGCTATTTTATTTTCTCATTTATGTTAAAGATTGAATAAAGTTATAAATAGATCGGTTACATTGATTTTTTTTGTTCATATTAAGTTTTATTAATAAGCTCAATAATTTGAACAATATTTTTCAAATTAATATTACATTTGAGACTGAGTTCCCAGTTAGAAGAACTTCATGAATTAAAAATATTGTTTAGAAAAATATTTAGTACACAGAAATTTATAACTGCTTTCTAATTAATCAATTTTTTTCAGATTTTTTCCAGGCACGGTATTCCGATGTGCTCATGACTGCATCTTCTATAAAAGCGTGACACTTTTTAAAGAAACACTAATATGCTAATTCACGCATTGTCATGTAAGTATGTGGAAGTTGCAAGTCTTTATTTTTGACAGTCAGTATTGTTTTATCGATATTGGAAAAGATTGAATAAAGGTAGAAATTAATGGAATCAAAGTATATTTGTCTACTTTAGGAAGACATAATGAAACACAATGTTGGTATAGGTTTAGGAAAAGGGAACAAAATTTTAAAGAGAAAATATAATCTTTTTTGCCAGACATTCAACAAAAAAAGATTCAGAAACATATCTTGCAGAAAGTCTGAAGTGTTAAAATCTCCTAAATTTTGTTGTTATGTACTATGAGATTATGTTATTTAGCAAAAAATGATAAGCTTTTTATGATCATATAGTACATATTTTTTTAATGATCATAATAATCTTTAATTATAAATTATTATTAAAAGAATGATCAAACATATTTATGAATAATTTTATTATGATGAATGCTTAAAAAACGAATTTAAGAAATATTTGAAAATACATTAAAATGATTTGAAACATCAGTTTTTTCTGTATACTCTAAGATGTCTGTCATTAATACATTAATAAATTTATAAATTTCAGATGAAAGCAGTATGACAAAGAGTTACATGTCTGCAGTTTGTTTGCCATCCGACCATTCTAGATATTAATAAAATTCACTGCCAAAGCACCTTGTCAAATTGTAGCTTTGACAGAAATTTATTCACAGATGAGATTACTACTGCACATGGTTGATTCATCGATATTTGTCATACATGTAAGTATAGTTTATCAGTAAGCTTTACATATTCTATTTTTTTTTATAATACTAGCATTAAAATTTAATGAACGATAAAACATTTAATTATCTTAATAATTATTTTTTCAGTTTCAGACAGAAGTTTGGAAAAGTTTCTGCTGTCTAACACAGTAAAAATTGCGTTGTATATGAAAGCATATGTAAGTACAAAATGTGAAAGTCAATTTCTGATATTACCATAAACTGTCTTCCTGATAAAATGAATACTTCCTTCGTGATTTTCATTGATTAACTTTGCATGTTAAAAATTATTTATATAAAAACGTTATGCAGTAAAAAGTTTAGATCGTGTGTGACTATAATTACTTGGATTAAATTGAAATAAAAGTTTGCAACAAAGTTCTTTAAAAAATATTGGTTTGAATCCCATATAGATATAATTAATTTATTTTGATATACTAATTGACAATTAAATGTTACATCGAGAAAAACTTTAATAATAATAAAATAAATTTTTTTCAGCAATGAATATAATAAATTAGGATATTGTAATCAATGGAAGGACCACTAGATTATTATTTTTTATAATTAATAAGGATGAACAAAAATCTGAATGAGCAGCATCAGCGATATCAATTTGTAAGTTAATTATGATTAATTCTTTATGCAAAAATTTTAATTAAAAATTATTACATTAAATATTATTATCAGTATTATCTATATTCTCATAATCCCTCTATAAATAATCCATGGAGGTTTCATTGTAGTCAGTATTTCCCGTAATGTGATTGGTCTAGCTGTAGATGTTATTTCGTTTTGCAACTTTCTTGTTGTGACACTATGTATGTGGCTAACCCGTATCTCTGCGCGTCCTGATCTAGCAATAAATAAATTACTGAATTATGTATGTTTATTAGGTTTTATTTTTAAATAAAACTAATGCTCTTAAAATTTTTGTTACAGGTCCATTGGCAACAAAGCTCAGATGCCTACATTGAAGCAGAATAGCTGTTGTTAAATTAGTGTGACATGTACTAGTCACATCTAAATTACCTTCGGCTTTTTCTGTGTGCCTATTGCTTTCGGTCTTCGGTGTAAATTCGAGCTTAAATGTCACTACACAGTGTCATTATAAAGTGGGATTCGAAGGGATCTCCGAAAGTGCAAGGTACAGAAGAAGAAGACCAGGACTACCAGGAGCCACCGACTTCTCACCGTGGGAACCCGCGTTTGTGAGCCATTATAATTATATATGTCAACTCTTTTACGTATTTTGTTTTTTATAATTAACTTTAAATATCAAGATAACATTAAAATACTCATACAGTTAATAATATCTAAAAGATAATAGTAATTACATTATTAATTTATAACGTAGAAATATGGTACTATACATTACTCCATGAATTGTTCGCGAGTATATTAAAGTAAATGTAAAGTTTTGTAAAGATTTAAAGGTTTTAGTCTCTTTATTTCTACTATAAATTTCAATTTAACTTTTTCCGGGTTTCCTCACGTAAAAATTGTGCTGTATACCGTTACAAATTCTTAGAGATCTCTTGAAAGCGTTTTCCTATTCTCCTATCCGAATTTTTCTTTTATGTTTGTTAAAGTAAATATTTCGTTCTCTTAAATATCCAGAACCCTTTTACAATTTTTTAAATATAAAATTAGTTTAATTTTTCCCCTTCCCCTTCAGAAGAAAATGGTGCCGCCCAAAAGCTGAGCACTATTTATGTGAACGCAAACGCAAAATTAAAGCAGATGATGAATGAATGAAATTTTTCGTCAATAATATTGGTAAAGAATTTGTATTTAAAGCAAGGTATACGTTCTTTTTACTTATTATGTATATATGTATAATTATTATATAAATATGAATGTAAAATAACTTTTGGACGCATTTATAAATTTTCATATTTTTGTATGCCCCAACCAATGCCCTGCTTTTTCCACGCCCAATTTTGCCCCATGACCTGTTCGGGCCCACAGACCCCTAGCGAGTTAAGCAAGTTAAGCGAGCAATGCAGTGGTATTTTTCGCTTCATGTACTACTTTTTTGTTCGCTTCGCTTTTTATATATCAATCTGCTCTTTTATTTTTTTACCCTTTAGTCCCAAAAACAGTCTGTTTAGTTTAGCCTTTTTTTAGCCTGTTTTTTCATACAAAAATATGGAAATCATACCTGCGTCATAAAAATCAATTGTTATTTTGAATACTCATGCATTGATTATAAACGATTCAAGAATACTTTCATATTTATTTATGCCTTTTTACTCATTTGGCGGTTGTTAACCGACTAATAATACATTCTTTCACAGCTACAGTAATTCAGCATTTTTTATGAAGATAAAGATGGCATAATAAATGTCAAAGCTCTACTAAAAATGGTGCCGCCCAATGCTGTGCACCATTCACAACCCCTCCCCCTTCCCATAATTTTTTTAAAGTAACGGAGTAATGTAGTACTAACATTTTGTAAAAGAGTTGACTTTATTTAATTTACAATCTATATCTATGTATATGTGTATATATATTTGTAAAAAAAGGTACTGTAAATTGATTTTTTGTAACAATGTTCTATACATATAATTATGTAAATAGGTTAATAGCTGTGAGCAATGTTTTTTTCGGCCTAGCGGGAGGAAACCATAACCTTTCCTCCTGGCGCCCAATCGAAAAGGTTACGATTTCCGCCTCGCTAGGCCGAAAAATAGTTCTGTAAAGTAATAATTAGAATCATAGATAATAGTATAAATACAGAGAATAGTGTATTATTATGATTATGCTAAGAAAACACATGGCAATATTATATTACCTTATTATAAGTGTAATCAAGTCTCTACAACAAATTATGAGATCTTTAATCAAATATTACACTTGTTTGTATTACACGAAAAGGAAGAATTGATAAAAATGGTAAGTTTTACGTTTCTTCTACCTTATAACGATTCATTCAGAAAATGCACATTTTCATTCATGTCGTCAAATAGAATCCACTCATATTTACTGAAAAAATATAACTTTTGTAGTGAACGATTGTATTGGGATTTTCTTCAATAGGATCCCCTTCAAATGAAACAAGTCAACAAACACTCTAGGATTTTCAAAAAGTTGATTTTTTTTACTTAAACTACATTTTAAGAATAAGAATAAAAATAATATACAGTTGGTTAAATAGACATATACAACATATTTTCGGCGCCAGTTCATATATGTTTAAGAGTACAAGACTCAAATTCTTTTCTCGTTGATATTTGTATGAAGTTTAAATAAGTACCTTTTTTTGTTTCTGTGCGTATAATTTTTGTTAAAATTATTCGCCAGTGGAATCCTTTAAAAAAAATCGTTGACCGGCCACACAGCTACCATTTTCTGCCAATCTTAAAAAACATATTAAAAGAGCTCAAATCATCCGGAAAATCATTATTCGAGAGGTTTTCGAGAGTTCTGAATTCAAACATACACACAAAACTTGAAAATTCAATTTTTAAGTACAGCAATAATTTTTAGAATATTTCCATTATTTATATAGAAATAAATTAATACTGTAATATTTACATAATTCTAGATAAAAGGTTATCTAGAATTATTTTACAGAAGCTATTTTACACTCTTTGAAGATTTTAATAAAGTGGATTTTATGTATAATTAAGGTAAAAACAACTTATAATCTTATTACCGTATTAAATTATTATTTAAATTATTAAATTGACCTCCAAAATACTTTCAAGATCATAGTCAAAGTCAAATTTAAGGTCACCATTCGACTTCGCCCTTGAAATCCTGCAACCTTTGTATAGATCCCTCTTTTTTATTTTGGCCTTCTCAAATGAGATATTCAGCTGTGTAAATTAAAAGGGAACACTCTATATATCATTGTTCTCTTTTGAGTTTATCTAACCTCATTTTCAGCGTAGGCTGTTAATAATTGCAGAGCATTTTATAACTATAAATTATACAAAAATTAAATTGAAGTCATTTAGTATGATAGATTTAATATGACGTGTAGAATTTTTAATTTATGCCTAAGAAAACTCATTGTTCACATACTGTTAGTGACAAGTGCTTTTAATCTTAATAAAAATTAAGAAAAAAAATCAATTGTAAATCATTTGTTTTACTAATTAATAATAAAAATAATGTTAAAGCTTTTTTTTGGAAAACGTAAAATTTTAACAAGTAGCAAAGCATGGAGACAGGTGTATCAATTTTCTTGGAGTTTAGCTTAATATTCCATGTGCAAAATAATTGAAAAATTGAGAATTTTGAAGACCTTTTGTACTATTACAATTATATGGTTAAAATTTTAATTCGCCACTCGAATTTTTAAAAATAACACTACTGAAGATAAAATGGGTTTTAGAAACTCCTACCGCGGCTCATTTTATTAAAAAATTTATGTGGTAACACCACTATAACCGACTTAAAGTGTTTTTTTTATAATTACCGTTTTTTTTATAATTAACATTTTTTTTATATTAACGATATATTAAACTATAAAAATAAAAATTTTGTATAAAAATATTTAAAAGTGGTGATAGAAATGCTGGTATCTCCAAACGTCTTTAGTTATAGATGCTCTGCGGCACATGTAATTTACAACCTGGATAAAACAAAAAATCCACTTAATCTATTTAAATTTTCGATTAGTCGTTTAAACGACTACATTAGAAACAGAGCCAACTTTTCTTGGTCAAAATTTTTAAATTCAAATAAAAATGTTGTTTTGAGGTATGAAACTTTTTTAAAAAACTACAATGGTATAACCTCTTAATAGATTATAATAATATTAAAAGAAGTTTGGACCTTTGGATTTTTTTTTTATTTTTACCTAAAAAATAAAAAGCATAAAGTTAGACTAATTATGTTACTAATAATATTGAAATACTACTAATTATTTACAAAATGAGCCTAGGAAGAAGTCTTTAAGGTCATTTTATGGACTGCTATGCCTATTTAGAAAAAAGCCTTTTACTTAACTTACAGGTCCCATCGGTGCATGAATTTTAATGGGACAAGGCTTAAATAGTTGATAATTGATGTTATTCTGAGTTAAACAGTTATTGCATTAAAAATTATTAAATTAAGTAGTTGTAAAATTTTAAAAACTATTTAAATCTCTTTAATTTTATAAAATTTCTTAAATGTAAAATTTACGAGTGTTGATTCAAATTCTGACTCGGCTTGTAATAGCTGGTTTTTATTTTCATTCTAAAATTTAAGATGTAGATTTTCCACAAACTACAGATAGTGGCTAGTACAGCATGAGTAAATACCCTAGTGGAAATAATGTTTGAAATACAATATAAAAATACGATATCTTGTTTCTACATTTTATTTTTTTACAGATCTTTACATTTTATTATTTATTCTTACTATTAGTTATGTTTTCTAGCATTTTATTAAATAAAATAAAGTTTTTCGATGTTTAATGATTTTTGAAAAATGTTACCAAAAATAATATCTAAATCTGTAACATACTGTAAGATTCTGCTAAGAAAACCAAAAATGTTTTAAATCCAAGAAATCGCAATAAAATTTCAGAAACAATTAAAAAAAACAAATAATAGTTACAAAAGTAACTTTATGTTAGATGTCGAACATTATTTCCGCTCGGGTATGTATAAGTGGAAAATATGAGTGGTGAGAAGGAGGGGGGTAAGGGGGAAAAGAGCTATATTTGGACAAGGCTTAGCTGTTGTACCTAGGATTAGACAATCACTGTATTCAACATTCTAGTATACTCAACAGTATTCAATATTCTAAACTCCTCAAAATGCAGATAACATTTCTGCTAATATCAGCAAATAATGTTATTTTTAATAATTTTACATATTTTAGTTATGTATGTTATATTTACTTCTTTAAAAGTGGTATCCCCTGGGAAGGTAATTCCATTAAAATATTTCATACGGGAATCATGAGAATCTTTTTATTCTCATAACAACAAAATACGATGAAATAATAAAGTGATAATCACGTACAAAAAGGACTCAGTTCCGATATAGCTAGGGGATCTGCAAGGCTGCTCAATAGGTGTGCTGAAGATACAGCTTCCCTTATGAAAATTTTAACAACGTTGGCTGGCTCAGTTCAAAGAGACAGGTCATTAGAAAATTTCGAAAACGATTTAATGTTATTTAAGTCGCAAATTGAAACCACTGAAAAGCACATACAGACAATGATGACACCAAAAACACTAACTCCTCAATGTAAAAATATAATAACTAATTCATGACTGATTTAGAGGAAGATTAAATAAATGCAAATATTTAATTGTGATAATTTCAGAACTCACTATGACAATGAGTAAACTACATGAGTCTTTAGTGGCAGTTGCTGGAAAACTTCAGTGTTCATTTGAAAGTGCAGCAACAAAAAGAACAATATCTTAACTTTAGAAAATATGTTTTGAAAGATAGTACAAATGTATTTAAAGATATTAAACTAGATGGAAAATCTAGTAGAAGTAGTATAGGAAAAGTAACTAGTGGTCCAACACCTTTTGGCCCAGGTATTATGAAGTATCAATTTTAAAAATTAAATTTACTATATAAATATATTAAATTTCATTAATTTTTTATCTAGGAAACGGATGTTTCCTGTCTTCTACAGCATTAAATGCAACACAAACTCCGAGTTACAACAATCCCAATCCATTGGGTACTATATCAAATTTTTATATTTAATATAAATTAATTAAATTATAATACAGTGAAAGAAGTTTTTGGCTACAGTTTATACTGTAAAATAATTTTTGCATATAAATTTTAATATTCAGGTCTGGCAAGGATTTAGAGAAAGGTAGAAGTTTTTCTACATCTTTTGCCATTTTTATTTTCTATATTTATTTGCAGATTTATTTCCGACACTCTGTTGATAATTTGAGAAGTTATTTTTTAACCAGTTTGCATCTAGTTTCTTGTCAGTTAAATAAGTAATGAATAAGTCGTCAGTAGCAATTAACCATGTACAGCTCTTCTCTTATATTTTCAGGAAAAAATAAAATATGGTTGTTTTCTATTTTGTTTATTGCGGTATTAAAAATTTATTTTGTTTGCTTTGTCTTTGTTAATCACATTTGGGATTTTAATGACTCATTCATACAAAAATTTACTAATATATGGCAGGTTTTTTTTAAAAATTTTTATTCTCCACCGCTTTGTACCTATGCTTCTAATATTAGACTGATGTGCATTAACAACTATCAGAAATTAAAAATTACACACAGATTTTGCAAACTACTTGCTTACTTGAAAAAAATTGGGTTACATTAAAAGGTTAATAATAACCACACAAAATGTTTAAATTTCTTTAAAATGAACATTTATGATTATACAGTACTACATATAAATAATGACTATTAACCGCCAATTAATACCTTACGAAAATGTAAATATTTTATAAGTTATAATTGTAAGGTAAATAAATAATTGTATTTTATTAACAGGGTAGATATGTAATAGTGATTATTAATAAATAAAATACATCGGAGTTCATTTTTATTTAAGTTATTTTTTATTGATTAAACATGCAATCACTTGTTAATAGGATTGTCTACAAAGAATTTTAGAAGGCTTTTCCTAACAAGTTCACCATCACCTGTTAAAAGTTCGACTTCTTCCCTTTCGTCATCCTGTAGAACTGAGGCTTCGCTGGTCTGCCTCGGTAGCTCGCTACCCTAGGGTCGCACCTCGGCTCAGCCTAGGCTCAAACTATGCTGAAGTTAGCTGCGCTCAGCCTAGGGACATATCCAAATTTCGCGCCGCGGTGTCCGCCCTAAGGGAGCACCTGCATAAATCGCAAGTTGCGCTGTTCTCGAGTGCGACTCGCAGAGTTGGATTGTACTTTTCGATTAGCCTGCGTGTCGTACCAAGCAATCAGCCGCACCTCAGAATAAGCATAATACGCTGCGCCCGTACACGCTTCCGAGGCTAAAACTAGATTTAAAATTCTCCATTAATGCTTATTTAAAAACCCTTTTATACGTGGTTTAAACCTCGGGTATGACGAAACTGAACCTTGGTTGAATTTGTTTTTATGAATTTGTTTTTATTAACCCTCGAAATTACTTTTTGTTGAATGTTAGAGCGATCCCTGGGGTACCTTCCGGTCAAACCTCGGGTTGGTTTTTTGAAAAAAACATGTTTATTCTTGTAATGCAGCATCAGCCGCGGTATTTACGTCACTGTGAACGCACTGTGAGAGATTTTGGCGATACGGTGGATTTAATCGCCGTCTTGCCAATTTCCTCGTCTTCTAAATGCTCCTGAAAATTAATAAATATAGTAATAAGAAGTATATATAAAGAAGTAAGTTAAAAATAATCTTCTCTTTTTGGAACATATAGCTCACCAATGCATATGCAGTACATTACTTCGTAACCTTCAAAACAATTAGATATTAGATATGAAAAGATAACAAGTGATGCTACACTGTCGCAAATACCACCATTCAAATATTCATTGAAGATGATATTTTAATATTCGTTGCCTGTGATAAGTTCTAAATAAGCCTATTTTTTGGGCGAGGTTGACTTACAAACTTACGATCTGAAGCATTTTTTTTACTTTTCTTTTCGATCGGGCTTCAAAAGAAAAGGTTATGGTTTCGCCTCACTAGGCTGAAAAATGATTTTAAAATTCATGACAATTTGATTGATAAATTTTTTATGGAACCCCGCAAGTCACTGGTTTATTATATTTTTTGAAATAATATTAATTGAAGGAAGGCTATGGTTTTTTAATTGCCAATAAAATTAAGCTCCCAAACTTAGTGTTTATAGATTTAGTAATAAGAATTTGACAGCCATTAGACTTGACTCTATATTATCGATTGATTTCAATACTTTCATGTGTTTTATAAAATTCAACGTATATAGAGGCATACGCTATAAAGGCACGCGCTGCGACTTCGAGGGCTCATCGTTCGAAAGCTCCGACTTGCTTTCAGCTATATTTTCGTAAGAAAGTAATTACAATACTTTCATTAACTTAAATTATAACTATTACAAATGAGTAATATATTATCATATTAATTAAGGTAATCTTTTTACGTACCAATTTAGAAATTGATAAAATATTTAATAAATATTTATAAACCATATTTACCATATTCTATAATATGCACGCACTATTCTTTTAAAATGATAATAAAATCGTTTTACCCAACAATCTTACATTGGTTATGAAGGGAATGATTATTAGGAATGGTTATTCATTATAAGAGATGCGAACCTTACGATGAATCCACCATTTTTGTTTACAAATTCCACCCTTGCACTCATATTATTTTTTCTATTTTTATTTACTTGCTTTACTCAGCGCAAATACAATTTTTTTTTTCAATTTTATTCCCTAATATAGTAAGCGATGCCGTGAAAAATTCGTTCCCTTGATTAAAGAAAGAAACCTCCGTCACTCGCTACCCAAGTTGTGGAATTGTCTCCTGTAGTAGGAATTTGCTAAGCTCCTCTATCCCTTTTTCTCAAAACCCGTTTAGGTTTTTTTAATTACTATTTATTTAGAGAATAAATAATTTTCAACCTCTCGCAAAATCTCTCATCCTTTGTGGGTTCTTTGTATTTGATATTAAATTACATAAATTATAGAATCTGCTCCAAAGCGTTAAGATAATTTGGTGGCCCTGAAAAGGGCCGATTGGTTAAAAGAATAGGGCAAAAAATTTAGGATGACTTTTCGGTCTTCTTGGGCAAGAGAACCGCCTGGATGTTCGGGAGGACACCACCCTGGGCGATGGTAACACCCGAAAGCAGCTTGTTCAGTTCCTCGTCGTTACGGATGGCCAGCTGAAGATGACGCGGGATAATTCTGGTTTTCTTGTTGTCACGAGCGGCGTTGCCAGGCCAACTCGAGAACTTCAGCGGCCAAGTACTCCATGACGGCGGCCAAGTAAACCGGAGCACCGGCTCCTACTCGCTCGGCGTAGTTGCCTTTGCGGAGCAGACGGTGAATACGACCGACGGGGAATTGAAGTCCAGCTCTGTTGGAACGAGTCTTTGACTTTCCCTTCACCTTGCCACCACCCTTTCCACGTCCAGACATATTGAGCAGAGGAGAAGTAAAACTGGTCAGGCAACGAAACAAGGAGAACTGATAGGTTGAACCCAAAACTGGCGACTTTTATACTCTCCGACGAGGACAGTGCCGCGCCAGTCGACGGGTAGTTTTAGAAAGAGGGGGAGAACTTGAGCGCCGCTTGGATCGGAGCAGCTGCAGCGACCCCAATATAAGCTGGTTTTATCCGTTGAGGTCGTCACTTGGTTTTCGACCTCCGATCGTATCCCCTGTACGTTCAGAATAAACGGATCTCAAAATGCCACCGAAAGCTACTGGAAAGGCCATGAAAAAGGCAGGCAAAGCGGTGAAGAACATCACGAAGGGAGACAAGAAGAACCGCAAGAAGAGGAGGAAGGAGAGCTACGCTATTTACATCTACAAGGTTCTCAAGCAGGTGCACCCCGATACCGGAGTCTCCAGCAAGGCCATGTCCATCATGAACAGCTTCGTGAACGACATCTTTGAGCGTATCGCCGCCTGAAGCCTCCCGCTTGGCCCACTACAACAAGAGGTCGACCATCACTTCTCGGGAGATTCAGACAGCCGTGAGGCTCCTGCTCCCCGGTGAGCTGGCCAAGCACGCCGTCAGTGAAGGCACCAAAGCCGTCACCAAGTACACCAGCTCCAAATAAATTCGACTTGACAAATAAAAAATCAATCGGCCCTTTTCAGGGCCACCAAATTATCAAACGCATATGAACTATTCATTGTTAACCAATTATATTCTTTCATTCTCTGCAGAAAATTTTGCAGATTTTCCCTTAGTTTAATCGGTTTTATTTACCAATGTGTACTGATGCCAATTATTTATCAGATTTATTTATTGCTTTAGTCATACAATTTTATTTTTCTAATATTTCGCTATGTACAGTGACAATGTTTTTTTGTTAATTTTCATATGGTTTTTCAGTATTAACAATTATATTCTTTCATAATATACAGAAAATTTCAAAGGTTTTCAGAAAATGTTATCGATTTTTAATCATATATGTATCATGTAAAAATCATTCATTTTTCTTTTAAATTGATTACAACAAAGTCAATAAAAATGGATAATATTCTACTAACGTAGATCGATTTTGCAAAAAAAAAAATTATGTACTAATTTTAATCGAGAAGTTGTCTTAGAACACTGTAGCTAAATTTGATTTTCTTTAAATCTACACAAAAATTTAAACAATTTTATTTAACGAGACCCTTAAATAAATCTACCTAATACGTTTTTCTATTACTACTTGCAAATAATGTATCCACAGTGTCTTTTTTTACTTCTTTTGATCCATATGATTTTTAAATTTTTATACATCGTATGAAACAAAGTTACTATAAAAAAGTTGAACACATTTTGGACCAAAAGTTTTCTTCAAAACATGTGAAAAATAAAATTTTAAATTTCAATATAGAATAAAATTTTAAATTATAATCAATATATTTTAACAATCGTGATTGAAAAATAATAAAACAAATAAAAACAACTATTAAAATGAAGTAACAATAACAACAATCATGTAGCGTTATTTTAACGAACAGTTGATAATAGAACCATTCATCTTCATATGATATGTAATGTAGATTACATTGTGATTGTATATCTTGAAATTCTGATTGCAGTATGAAATACTTCCTTTGTTATAGGAAGCTATAATCAACATTTTTATCAGTATAGCAATATATTAATACTGCAAAATGTTTGGAGACAAGGGTTTCATGTAATAAGTTTTATAAAATAGTTGTTCACGTTTAAAAATTTAGTGGCCCTGAAAAGGGCCGATTAAAAAAAGTCTGAAAAGAGAAGATTTAAGCACGTTCTCCACGGATACGTCTGGCCAATTGGATGTCTTTAGGCATGATGGTGACGCGCTTGGCGTGGATGGCGCACAAGTTCGTGTCCTCGAAGAGGCCGACGAGGTAAGCCTCGCTAGCCTCCTGCAGAGCCATCACAGCCGAGCTCTGGAAACGAAGGTCGGTCTTGAAGTCCTGGGCGATCTCACGGACGAGACGCTGGAAAGGCAGTTTGCGGATCAGCAGCTCCGTGCTCTTCTGGTATCTTCTGATCTCTCGGAGGGCCACGGTTCCTGGCCTGTAACGGTGAGGCTTCTTCACTCCTCCGGTGGCTGGTGCGCTCTTACGAGCAGCCTTGGTGGCCAGCTGCTTACGGGGCGCCTTGCCTCCGGTCGATTTACGAGCGGTCTGCTTGGTACGTGCCATGGCGACTTAGAAGATCCGTCACGTGCTAGGGACGAAACGAGAATGTTCTACCCCTGAGTCGAGGCTGTATTTATACACAATTCTCGTTGCGTCTTCCTGAGCATCTGCTCGAGCAGCCTGTGGTAGGGGAAAGGCGTAGTTGCGCCAGCATAGGCATCGCAGCTGCGTCGTGCTCCGAAACGTTTTGGAGTGGGGGACGCTCGGTCGGCGTGTATAAAAGCCCGGAAATTTCGGAGCAGAGGCATCAGTTTGCTGTTCGCAGTAGCTCAGTGTACTTTTTCTACCTGCATCAAGATGACCTGGCCGTGGAAAGGGAGGAAAGGGATTGGGAAAGGGAGGAGCCAAGCGGCATCGCAAAGTCTTGCGTGACAACATCCAGGGAATCACCAAGCCAGCCATCCGTCGTCTTGCTCGTCGTGGTGGTGTAAAACGTATTTCTGGTCTGATTTACGAGGAGACCCGAGGCGTTCTTAAGGTGTTCCTCGAGAACGTCATCCGTGACGCTGTGACCTACACTGAGCACGCCAAGAGGAAGACCGTCACTGCCATGGACGTCGTCTATGCCCTTAAAAGACAAGGCCGCACCCTTTACGGTTTCGGCGGTTAAATCGTCCCTTCTTCTCCCTCACAAAAAAAACGGCCCTTTTCAGGGCCACCAAATAATTAAATGCTGCAACTTTCTTTGTTTAATTATATAATATAATTTTTGAAAATTTGAAGAGTAATTTATTAAATAGTCATAAGTGACCAAAAAAATCGCTTCGAAAAATCTCTGTAGTAGATGATAATGTCCTTGAAATTAATAACAAGTTTTAAGGCAACAGTTTATTAAATTTATTGTATATTGTGTAATACTATTTACAAGTTACCGCTAAAAATTTTTAGTTTGATGGGACATTAAAAACGTAATTATTGTAATTATTATTATTGGATATATGAGCGTGTATACGTGCATCCATGTGCCTATTCTGTGTGGTGATACCACCTCTCCACTCTGTTTTTTCTTTAGTCTACTGAGTTTAGAGTGACAAGACGGCTTTATTAAATAATGAGAGTTGTTTAAGAGAGAACATTGGTCTTGTCATTTATTATAACGCCCAAACGTAGTTCCCAACAATTATTGCTACTTTACATTTTAAATAATGTATATTTCTTTATGCATTGGAAAATACTGTCATTCATACACTCTTTCCAATCGATATCAATATTATAAAAGAATAGTAATTATAATTTATACTAAATGATTTTATTTCACGTAAAATAACCCATGAATAATAAGTAGTATGTGCACTGTAGTAAAAAAATTCCTTACTCATAGCAAAGTATACATTTCGCCTTTAAGGGAATGCCTATCTTAATTTCCGCGCTCTACTATACCGACGATTTTTTATTTGCCCAACAAACAAAATGACGGCATGTGACGGCACGATGCGGGCACGCGCGCAAACGTCATACGTAACCTCTAAGGCAAATTTGATTTTTCAATAATAATTTTGAAACGGCTTTCTTAATGGCAATTCTGATTGTATCAAAACATTTTTTATATTTCGTAGAATGTGCGTACACTTCTTTTTTGGCTGATTTCAATTCCAATTAAATAATCAATCAGTATTTTCAGCAATAGGAATTGAAATCAGCCAAAAAAGAAATGTTTTCTTGAAAATGTTTTCCATACTTTTCTAAATTCTATATTTGATTTTATTTAAAATATCATGGTTATAGGCAGTCAAAACTAAAAAGTACTTGGTAGAGTATATTCATTTTTTACACTTCAATTAAGAAATAATAATGTACTTCGCTTGATTTTTTAATGCGCATATGAAAATAAAAAATAACATTAAATTTAAACTTAAAATCCAGAATATTAAATGTTCTTTTTTTTTACCTTTTGTTTTAACGTCCTTGTTATGGCGAAATTCGATCAGTTCATTTGAGACGTATCATTTCGTGATTTATATTTTATAATTTTGGATATAACTGTTTATTTTACAGTTAAGTTAAAAGCATATCGATAATGTCCATTCGATAATTTATCTATAGCTGTTACACTATAAATAGATGTTGGGTCAATTAAAAAATAAATTGCACAATTTATTCCAAAGCGTTAAGATAATTTGGTGGCCCTGAAAAGGGCCGATTGTTTAAAAGAGAAGGGTCAAATTTAAGATGACTTTTCGGTCTTCTTGGGCAAGAGAACCGCCTGGATGTTCGGGAGGACACCACCCTGGGCGATGGTAACACCCGAAAGCAGCTTGTTCAGTTCCTCGTCGTTACGGATGGCCAGCTGAAGATGCCGCGGGATAATTCTGGTTTTCTTGTTGTCACGAGCGGCGTTGCCAGCCAACTCGAGAACTTCAGCGGCCAAGTACTCCATGACGGCGGCCAAGTAAACCGGAGCACCGGCTCCTACTCGCTCGGCGTAGTTGCCTTTGCGGAGCAGACGGTGAATACGACCGACGGGGAATTGAAGTCCAGCTCTGTTGGAACGAGTCTTTGACTTTCCCTTCACCTTGCCACCACCCTTTCCACGTCCAGACATATTGAGCAGAGGAGAAGTAAAACTGGTCAGACAACGAAACAAGGAGAACTGATAGGTTGAACCCAAAACTGGCGGCTTTTATACTCTCCGACGAGGCAGCGCCGCGCCGGTCGACGACTAGTGTTAGAAAGAGGGGGAGAACTTGAGCTCCGCTTGGATCGGAGCAGCTGCAGCGACTCCAATATAAGCTGGTTTCAACCGTTGGCCTCGTCACTCGGTTTCCGACCTCCGATCGTATCCTGTGTACGTTCAGAATAAACGGATCTCAAAATGGCACCGAAAGCTAGTGGAAAGGCCGTGAAAAAGGCAGGCAAAGCGGTGAAGAACATCACGAAGGGAGACAAGAAGAACCGCAAGAAGAGGAGGAAGGAGAGCTACGCTATTTACATCTACAAGGTTCTGAAGCAGGTGCACCCCGATACCGGAGTCTCCAGCAAGGCCATGTCCATCATGAACAGCTTCGTGAACGACATCTTTGAGCGTATCGCCGCCGAAGCCTCCCGCTTGGCCCACTACAACAAGAGGTCGACCATCACTTCTCGGGAGATTCAGACAGCCGTGAGGCTCCTGCTCCCCGGTGAGCTGGCCAAGCACGCCGTCAGTGAAGGCACCAAAGCCGTCACCAAGTACACCAGCTCCAAATAAATTGGACTTGACAAACGAAAAATCAATCGGCCCTTTTCAGGGCCACCAAATTATCAGACGCATATGAACTATTCATTGTTAACCAATTATATTCTTTCATTATCTACACAGAGAATTTCGCATATTTTTTTGTTAGTTTAATCAATTTTATTTGTCAATGAGTACTGAACACAAATATTTATCAAATTTATTTATTGACTTAGTCATACAATTTTATTTTTCTAATAATTCGCTATGTACGTTGACAATTGTTGATTCAGTATTTAGTACAATTTAGTAACTGTACAGGTTTTATTTACGTACTAATTAAAATATCAGGTAAAGTCGTTTTTTATTCAATATTTTGCATATTATATTTCATATTGCTAAATTTGTTTTTGATTTAAAATCAATATTTCTTTGGGTATTAGAATGTAAAATTTTCACAATTGGCGCTTTTCCGTATCTGTAGATACATATGCGCTTGCATGGAACGAGTCGCCTTTTTCTCCGTCGGTAGAGAAGTTTAGATCAGACTCCATTTGTAGGTTAACAGTTTTTCTCAGCACTTATTTTATAAGTTAAAATTTTATTATAATTGTTTTTAGTTTTATGTCTCATATTTAATGTTACTGTGCCCATTATTATTATAATTTTAAATCTCTTATATAATTCACTATTCGATTGCGACAGTTACGTTTACCACAAATTTATTGAGACTTTAGGTAAAATTTTGCCTTGTGCAGATTAATAGAAAATTAATTCTGGATAATCCAGTTATGAGGTTAATAAACATTTAGTAATAGTACAAAAAACTATATTCTAATAGTTCACACTAATCGCAATAATTTTTTCTCTCTGTATGAAGTCGTATATACAGTGGCAATACACTACACAGATGTGCATATATTCAAATCACGCAAACTGATTTTAATATATATTGTTTATTTTGCTATTGAACGTTTCAAAATTAGAAACTGATATACTATAAAGAGAAAATGCAATAAAAGTGATGACAAAATGTTTCATTTACTAATTTATTTTGAGCGAAATAATGATGAAGTTGTCATTTCAGTATAGAAAACAATAACAATAGCATAGGTTCAGCATTTGAATATTTGGTGGCCCTGAAAAGGGCCGTTTGTTTTTTTTTTGTGAGAGAGAAGAGGGGATGATTTAACCGCCGAAACCGTAAAGGGTGCGGCCTTGTCTTTTAAGGGCATAGACGACGTCCATGGCAGTGACGGTCTTCCTCTTGGCGTGCTCAGTGTAGGTGACAGCGTCACGGATGACGTTCTCGAGGAACACCTTCAGAACGCCTCGGGTCTCCTCGTAAATCAGACCAGAAATACGTTTTACACCACCACGACGAGCAAGACGACGGATGGCTGGCTTGGTGATTCCCTGGATGTTGTCACGCAAGACTTTGCGATGCCGCTTGGCTCCTCCCTTTCCCAATCCCTTTCCTCCCTTTCCACGGCCAGTCATCTTGATGCAGGTAGAAAAAGTACACTGAGCTACTGCGAACAGCAAACTGATGCCTCTGCTCCGAAATTTCCGGACTTTTATACACGCCGACCGAGCGTCCCCCACTCCAAAACGTTTCGGAGCACGACGCAGCTGCGATGCCTATGCTGGCGCAACTACGCCTTTCCCCTACCACAGCTGCTCGAGCAGATGCTCAGGAAGACGCAACGAGAATTGTGTATAAATACAGCCTCGACTCAGGGGTAGAACATTCTCGTTTCGTCCCTAGCACGTGACGGATCTTCTAAGTCGCCATGGCACGTACCAAGCAGACCGCTCGTAAATCGACCGGAGGCAAGGCGCCCCGTAAGCAGCTGGCCACCAAGGCTGCTCGTAAGAGCGCACCAGCCACCGGAGGAGTGAAGAAGCCTCACCGTTACAGGCCAGGAACCGTGGCCCTCCGAGAGATCAGAAGATACCAGAAGAGCACGGAGCTGCTGATCCGCAAACTGCCTTTCCAGCGTCTCGTCCGTGAGATCGCCCAGGACTTCAAGACCGACCTTCGTTTCCAGAGCTCGGCTGTGATGGCTCTGCAGGAGGCAAGCGAGGCTTACCTCGTCGGCCTCTTCGAGGACACGAACTTGTGCGCCATCCACGCCAAGCGCGTCACCATCATGCCTAAAGACATCCAATTGGCCAGACGTATCCGTGGCGAACGTGCTTAAATCTTCTCTTTTCAGACTTTTTTTAATCGGCCCTTTTTAGGGCCACCAAATTTTTAAACGTGAACAACTATTTTATAAAACTTATTACATATACCCGTAAATTTATGATATTCTATATGCATTTATTAATAATAATATTACTGAAGACTTCCGCTTAAAGGATTCTTACACTGATAAGAATTTAATGATGAGAAGCACAAGATTAAAGTATGAGTCATTTCCAGATCAAGCATTATTAAAAGAATCATTGAAGAAGTTTTTTAATTTTGTGAGTTGAGCAAAAAGGGACTTTAAATAACTAATTTTTAGATTGATACAATCAATATTAAAAATAACAATAGATAATAATTTTAAAAATAATACAATATTTCGTTTAATGAAACATTTTCTAATAAAAAATTACTAATGCAATTTTTGGAACAACCAAATATGCTCTAAAAGAAAACGAATGTTATAGACGAATATTTTAATTTCATATTATAATATTAAAAAATTGATAATCTGCATAAAAACAGGTTTAAAAGCAAAGAAAATTTTTTAATAATCAGGTGTGGAAACAATAAAAGCCGTTGTTTCAAGGCAAGTTTTAACTAATTTTATATAAAATTTTTGTTCTCTACTGTGATATTAACAATTTTTTATTTTCAAAATATTATTTGTCGGAATCATATTTCTTTGCAATTTAAACTAGAAGCAAAATCGGGCGCGCTTTGCACGCTCAATGTTCTCTTTACGCTGTTTTTTTTCTAACCGCAGTTCTTCTAAATAATACATTCTGATTTTTTAGTTAAAATAATATCATAGCGAAATTGAATTTTTCAACAATTTTAATTAATGAAAACTGCAGTTAAAAAGGTTTAATACAATACTTATTTTATTAAATTGTTTAATGGAAAACTCAAATCTTTAAGAATTAAACTTTAGTGTCAAAAGAAAATGCGTTCCTAACTTTTTCGATCAATTATATTCAAAACTATTACTTTTTTAAGATACGAGTAAAATTGAGCGCGCTCAATTTCCTTTCTTTACTGTTTATTCCGGGCTCATTTTTGAGGTTAGAAAATTTAAATTTCAGCGCCATACGTACGAACCAATCAAGTTCACGTTTTCGAGGCTTCACAACATCCGGTCTTCACTTTTTTAAGAGAAAAAGATGTTGAAATAAAGAAATCCATTTTGATTGAATTTGCATAAATATTTAAAATTCAAATGTATTATTTTTTCATTATCTGTATATTTTAAGTTGACTAAGCTGCCACAAAATCTGAAATTTTTGGTAGAGAATAAAATAGTATAGTTATTTAACAATGAATAGTTCATCTGCGTTTGATAATTTGGTGGCCCTGAAAAGGGCCGATTGATTTTTCATTTATCAAGTCGAATTTATTTGGAGCTGGTGTACTTGGTGACGGCTTTGGTGCCTTCACTGACGGCGTGCTTGGCCAGCTCACCGGGGAGCAGGAGCCTCACGGCTGTCTGAATCTCCCGAGAAGTGATGGTCGACCTCTTGTTGTAGTGGGCCAAGCGGGAGGCTTCGGCGGCGATACGCTCAAAGATGTCGTTCACGAAGCTGTTCATGATGGACATGGCCTTGCTGGAGACTCCGGTATCGGGGTGCACCTGCTTGAGAACCTTGTAGATGTAAATAGCGTAGCTCTCCTTCCTCCTCTTCTTGCGGTTCTTCTTGTCTCCCTTCGTGATGTTCTTCACCGCTTTGCCTGCCTTTTTCACGGCCTTTCCACTAGCTTTCGGTGCCATTTTGAGATCCGTTTATTCTGAACGTACACAGGATACGATCGGAGGTCGGAAACCGAATGATGAGGCCAACGGTTGAAACCAGCTTATATTGGAGTCGCTGCAGCTGCTCCGATCCAAGCGGAGCTCAAGTTCTCCCCCTCTTTCTAACACTAGTCGTCGACCGGCGCGGCGCTGCCTCGTCGGAGAGTATAAAAGCCGCCAGTTTTGGGTTCAACCTATCAGTTCTCCTTGTTTCGTTGTCCTGACCAGTTTTACTTCTCCTCTGCTCAATATGTCTGGACGTGGAAAGGGTGGTGGCAAGGTGAAGGGAAAGTCAAAGACTCGTTCCAACAGAGCTGGACTTCAATTCCCCGTCGGTCGTATTCACCGTCTGCTCCGCAAAGGCAACTACGCCGAGCGAGTAGGAGCCGGTGCTCCGGTTTACTTGGCCGCCGTCATGGAGTACTTGGCCGCTGAAGTTCTCGAGTTGGCCTGGCAACGCCGCTCGTGACAACAAGAAAACCAGAATTATCCCGCGTCATCTTCAGCTGGCCATCCGTAACGACGAGGAACTGAACAAGCTGCTTTCGGGTGTTACCATCGCCCAGGGTGGTGTCCTCCCGAACATCCAGGCGGTTCTCTTGCCCAAGAAGACCGAAAAGTCATCTTAAATGTGACCCTTCTCTTTTAAACAATCGGCCCTTTTCAGGGCCACCAAATTATCTTAACGCTTTGGAATAAATTAGTTGATAAGCTATAATATTTTTTTGCTTTTTATCTGAGCACTGTTATCAGTTGCTCAAAATATTACCATAAAGAGTGTGCACCCAGTGGATTGACTATTTTCAAATGAAAACGTCGTTACGTAATGGTTGAATTTATTTGTGAATAAAACTGAGATTTTAATTAAAAGCATTAACAATGAAAAGCAGAATTGGACTGTGATAATAATCATATCAATTTTTTGAAATACTGTATGCGTTATATGTATATTTACAAGCGTGATAATGAATAATTATAATTCTTAAATAAGCAAATTAATCAATAATCTCTTATTATAAACTATTATTAAAGTAAGATTGGTTAATTGGGGCATTATCAAAAGGCTTTATTATTAGTGAAATAAAAATAACTATATTTTATTCTAAAATTTAGTACAGTTTTAGTAAAAATTAATAAATATTTGTTTAATTTTTACTATACGTATTGTAAATCTTAAAATAAAATATACTTATTTTTCTTGTTTGAAGTATGTCCTTTCATTTTCCCAATATTTTTCGCCGTGTTTTTGTAACAATTACCTAGTGAATAATTCATACATTAAACGGCCATGATAAAGTTATTAAATTTATTTTATGTAACGGTAGCATTTTATTTTCAAAATAATTTGCAATAAATTTTTTTAAACTTAGTATTATAACAAATAATTTTGATAAAAATAACTTATTCGACAGACGCGCATCCAGGCAGATAAAAAAAATATAAAATTATATTTGTAAATTTTAGAAATTAAAAAATAATGATAGATCTACTCGAAATATTTTTCAATAAATATTGAGTAAATATTCGTAATTTATTCAATAAAAATCCTTGTCTTTTAAGGACATAGACTTTTTCTCAGCACTTGTTTTATAAGTAAAAATTTTATTATAATTGTTTTTAGTTTTATATCTCATATTTAATGTTACTGTGCCCATTATTATTATAATTTTAAATCTCTTATATAATTGACTGTTCGATTGCGACAGTTACGTTTACTACAAATTTATTGAGATTAATAGAAAATTAATTCTGAATAATCTAGTTATGAGGTTAATAAACATTTAGTAATTGTACAAAAAAACTATATCCGAATAGTTGACACTAATCACAATAATTTTTTTCTCTCTATATGAACTCGTATATACAGTGGCTATACTACACAGATGTGCAGATATTCAAATCACGCAAAAGGATTTTAATATATATTGTTTATTTTACTATTGAACTTTTCAAAATTAGAAACTGATATTCAATAAAGATAAAATGCAATAAAACTGATGACAAATGTTTCATTTACTAATTTATTTTGAGCGAAGGTGTTTTATATCTGAATTTCAGAAATAATGATTAAGTTGTCATTTCAGTATAGAAAACAATAACAATAGCATAGGTTCAGCATATAAATATTTGGTGGCCCTGAAAAGGGCCGTTTGTTTTTTTTTTTTTTTTGTGAGAGAGAAGAAGGGATGATTTAACCGCCGAAACCGTAAAGGGTGCGGCCTTGTCTTTTAAGGGCATAGACGACGTCCATGGCAGTGACGGTCTTCCTCTTGGCGTGCTCAGTGTAGGTCACAGCGTCACGGATGACGTTCTCGAGGAACACCTTCAGAACGCCTCGGGTCTCCTCGTAAATCAGACCAGAAATACGTTTTACACCACCACGACGAGCAAGACGACGGATGGCTGGCTTGGTGATTCCCTGGATGTTGTCACGCAAGACTTTGCGATGCCGCTTGGCTCCTCCCTTTCCCAATCCCTTTCCTCCCTTTCCACGGCCAGTCATCTTGATGCAGGTAGAAAAAGTACACTGAGCTACTGCGAACAGCAAACTGATGCCTCTGCTCCGAAATTTCCGGGCTTTTATACACGCCGACCGAGCGTCCCCCACTCCAAAACGTTTCGGAGCACGACGCAGCTGCGATGCCTATGCTGGCGCAACTACGCCTTTCCCCTACCACAGCTGCTCGAGCAGATGCTCAGGAAGACGCAACGAGAATTGTGTATAAATACAGCCTCGACTCAGGGGTAGAACATTCTCGTTTCGTCCCTAGCACGTGACGGATCTTCTAAGTCGCCATGGCACGTACCAAGCAGACCGCTCGTAAATCGACCGGAGGCAAGGCGCCCCGTAAGCAGCTGGCCACCAAGGCTGCTCGTAAGAGCGCACCAGCCACCGGAGGAGTGAAGAAGCCTCACCGTTACAGGCCAGGAACCGTGGCCCTCCGAGAGATCAGAAGATACCAGAAGAGCACGGAGCTGCTGATCCGCAAACTGCCCTTCCAGCGTCTCGTCCGTGAGATCGCCCAGGACTTCAAGACCGACCTTCGTTTCCAGAGCTCGGCTGTGATGGCTCTGCAGGAGGCTAGCGAGGCTTACCTCGTCGGCCTCTTCGAGGACACGAACTTGTGCGCCATCCACGCCAAGAGAGTCACCATCATGCCTAAAGACATCCAATTGGCCAGACGTATCCGTGGCGAACGTGCTTAAATCTTCTCTTTTCAGACTTTTTTAATCGGCCCTTTTTAGGGCCACCAAATTTTTAAACGTGAACAAATATTTGATGAACATAATTATATGACATTCTACTTTTTTTAGTATCTCGGACCGTCGGATTATTTAGAATTCAGAATTTTTTTTATTAAAATATGTTAATATTACATTATTTTTACTTACTCAATTTAAGGGCTTCTAGTCGATTTAAAAAACTCATGAATGTTAAAAAATAATGAAAACAAATTAACTTTATTTATATTCTACATAGTGCTGATAATGGGTTTAATTAATCAGTCCTCGAGTATAAAGTCATTGGATATGTGTGCAAAAATTGGTAGTTTTTCCGCACATATCGAGCTCGTTACAACATACAGTGTAGCAATTGTTTAATTAACTAGATTGTTCGAAGCCGTTAAAAGTGATCACTTAAATAATTATGACAATAGAATTTATCATTTCACCGTAGGACATTTTTCTTTACGTGTATTGTTTTATTTTCTTTCTTAATTTGTTTGCGATTGCTTGTATTAGTTTTAGACAAAGGGGGTTTTACAGTACGTTTGATATGCATTGACTGTGTACATATATACACTGAAAAAAATTTTGTTAATTTTAATGAAATGATTTACTTCAATAGTACTTATTAAATATTTTATTGAGTAATTTTATTTAGAATCAAATAAATTCATTCAGTTTTTATGAAATTATTACTTGATTCTAAGAAATATTTAATAAGTACTATTAAAGTAAATCATTTCCTTAAAATTAACAAATTTTTTTTCAGTGTAGATCTGTATTTAGATATTTTTAATGGTTGGACAACCCATAAGCTTCTTATTTAAATTTATCTTAAAAGACCTGTAGTGATTTTATAACGCAGGCACATTTTTTTCGAAAAGCGAGAATATATTTTGAGCATAGATTACACGAGTGAAGTGAAAATGGCAAACAATAATTTAATTATTAGGCGAGCACTAATATTTAAGTTACGTTTGCATATTCGTAAAAGCATTTAAGAAAAAAATTGTCATATTATATCATTATTATTAATATTAATATTATTCTATTATAATTATTTTTTAAAATTTAATTTCAAGAATACTATCAAATTTCTTTCCAACAATTACATTTAAAAATAATTTTTTATTAACTGAAAAATTTAAAGATCAAATATTGTACTTGTCATTTATATTTTATGTAGGACTGATAAATACTTTCTTGTATTAATAATTGTCATCATTAATTACAAGGAAATATTCATTTAAAACTAAAAGCTAATGAAAAAATTAAAAAAAATCCCTTTTAAAACAAATTAAATTTGAAATTTCCCGCCGTTCGAAAAATACCACGAGTCGCCGGGGAAGTCAAGATGGCGTCCGCAGCGGCGCAGTGTTTTTGTATATTCCCCTAGGCGCCGGCACTGCTCACTGCTGCGAGCGCGGACCTGTAAAAAGTTAATCGCGTATATGCGAGACGCCGGAAATCGGATGTTTTCTGAGAATTAAATTATAAAGCTTTTGACGGTTCGTTGAGAAAAGTGCATTATTCGGTGTGTATGCTTAAAATGTCTGCAGTCCAGAGTGTCGTCCTCGATTGAACGTTCCGGATCGACCAGTATCGCTTCTTTTGTTTCGCGAGTGTCTATAGCCTGTTACCGGACCGAACGATCTCGCAACTTGCACGAGTGTTTTAGAATTTCGAGGACTAGAAGAAGAGGCCACAAAGAAGTTTTATGCTCTAAGACGCAAAGTTTTACTCCGAGCGAAAAGATGTACGGCGAGATTCGAAATTACGTGAGTGACTCTTTGTCTAGAATACAAATTTTTACTGCAATTTTTATGCCTTTTGGTATAGACATTTATATTCGTACAAAGGCATTTCATATCTGAAGAATGGAGAAAAGTATTTTATAACTCAACTTTTGCTTGAGTCTTGTATCTACATTTATTTAACAAAGCCTTACATACAAGTTAACCAGTTAGGTATAAAATAGAAAACTAAAATATATAAATTCTTTTATAATGTTTCTGAAAGTTGAAATTTTTATGTAAACGTACTGGTCACATTGGACGCAAATGAAAAAAAAGGAATTACAAAAATATATTTATATCCTTTGTTAAGTTTATGTAGAAATATATAAGGGCTATAGATAATTTCAATACTAGTTTCTTAATTCATACGGAATTAAAATAAATATTTGTACTTTGTCTGTCAAAACCAATTTTGTTGTATTATTTGTCGGTTCTACTACAATATTTATTTTATATCGTAATAAATAACATGTCAGATTATTTTCAAATTCTGACTTGCTTTGCACATTATGTAGGTTCGATTGAATTTTCATGAAGAAAAGATATTTGTCTACCATTGATTGGTTGGGTTGGTCTGCAGTTTAGGTGTTCATCTTCATTTAGTTGTAATTTTCTAAACGACTCCAACTGTAAGATAAAAATAATTTGTTTAAGATAAGGCATTTTGTATAAAGTAATTTTAACTTTAAGATATTACCTCATCAATGGTAATATCCTTTATTCTTACTGACAATAGCCAAATAACAGATTCACTGCAAGGAGGTGTTGTCAGAGATCCCAAATAGGTAATGTATCCTTCATTAAGTAAATCCAAGTCAAAAAGTGATAATGGAAAAGGATCAATTTCTGTACTTTGTCCTATGTTTACGATATTGGGAAATCCTGGTCTTATTCTTTCGATTCCCATGTTTGCATTTTTATCAAGCTAAAATCAGATTATGTATTTTTAAGAGCCTTTTTAGAAGTATTAAATTTTATTTATTTTTGATGTATTGAAGAAACAAAAAATTACTTGCAACCTGTCTCGTCAGTTAATATTCAAAATGTTGTTTTTTTTTTTTTGTAATTAACATATAGAAAGTTTGGTAATATTTGTAATAAATTTATTTATCTTATATTTACCGACATTAAATAGCTAACAACTGCTAACCCATCATCATGATTTAGAGCTTCTGAAATATTATGATAAGCCTTTTTCCAGTGTACCATGTGCATTTCTAATGGAAAGCTGAAACATTCTTTTATTTATAAAAGACCTTTAAAAAAACATAAGTATGTTGGAAATGCAATTCCCAAAAATTTGTAAATTTTATTTTATTTTAAATTTACAAATTTCTGTGATTGTTCTGTATTTATCAATAATTTAAAAAAAGCAAGAGACTGTTAAGAGTTTGATATATTTACCTATGGTTGGCAATTGTATGCTCACTCCCAACATCATTGGTAGGACCCCAGTGAAAATGTACTTGCGAAAGCTCATAGAGACCTGTCAGTGGGCCTCCATAGATGGTTGGTGTATCATGCTCTGGCCAAGTACCCGCCAATTGTACTGAAATTTTTTTTTTTTTAAAGTAAACATTAGCGACTACATTTATATTATTAATTCATTTTTCTAGGATATAATTTATATGCAAACATATTTTTGTAAAGTTTTCTTAGAGAAAAATCTTCGAGAAAAGATCTTTGAAGTAATCTGCAATTTTTGAATACACGGAGAGAAAAGTTTAGTAAAAATTACTATACTATTTACTAATGGAGGGACAGACTCAATTATTAAAAAATTTTACTAAAAAGTATCGTAAAATTTGCTAGACTTACACCAAATTTTGCTACAAGCCTAGCACATTTTACCATACTTTCTAGTAAAATTTTTTATTCGTCAAGTCTATCCCTGCACTACCAAATAGTATAGTAATTTTTACTAGACTTTTCTCTCCGTGTAGCAGTATAAAATAACGGTAGACATTGAAAGGTCCTGTCTAAGTATTGCACTTTGTAATATCGTCACTTAATGAAATTATGAAAAAAATACAATAGTGTCTAGCAAAATTTACAAATGCTTTAGTATAATGTGATCGGAAACTGTTGGAATTTTCCCAATAATGCTCTCTGCTGTTGAATTAGTGAAAATCTGCTAAAATTGTTGACAACGCCTTCAATAATCATTTAATAGTGGAGCTTTTTTTCACTCGTTATAGTAGTTTTAGCAACTTCAAAGACACTCTCGTCTCTGGGGATTGTCGAATTGACTATTGAAAATTTAAAGAATAGTCATTGTTTCTCCATGAACAGTGTGATATAAACGTATACCGGTATGCCCGTTGTTGGTGACGATCATCTCGAGGGGCCTCGTATCGTAGCCAAAACGACCAAGGGGCGGCCTGCCGAGGTCCACGGTCTTGATGTCCTGCAGCTCGATGTTGATGGGCGACTGGCGCGTGCCCCCGCACGTCGGGAACTGGACGGACCAGTCGTCGGGATCCGCGTAAATGAAGTGGTGGTGGTGGTGGTCTCGGTGTGCGGCCCCATTAATCCCGTGATTGCCGCTTCCTTCGTCGCCTGCAACAAGTCGCCCGCCGCCAGATTCGACCTCCGTGCTCGCTCGTGGCTCTCCGCGGACGCCCGCCCGAATCTCGTATGCGGAGCGCGAGCGACCCGGTCATTTCGCCGGTGCCGACCCGAGCGCCTGTAATTGTGCTGCCCGCCCGGAAGCATGTGTTCTCACTGTTGCCGAGTTCAGTGCTATTTTTTTCTAAATTCTATTTTTTTTATTGTTTACGCTCGAGCTGTTATAATTCTCGGTTATATTCATAAATGGCGATTTGTCTATGAAACGAAAAAACTTATTTTTCTTCACCTCGCGTCGTGTTCGTTAGTGACTTCGACTTTTAAATAAATTTTATTTTCAGAATTTTTTGTAGCATATTTTTTTTTTGCGTTTTTTCAACTTCGTATAAGAACGGGGACACTGATAATGTTATTACCCGATGTATTTTTACAATTAATTTATGCAGCAAAAGACAAATAGCAAAAAAAATTTGCAATTTTGAAAAAGAAAAAGAATTATTTAACTTTAACTCTACTGCATCGATAATAAATTGAAGTTAGCACCATTAAAATGCAATAGAGCAATTTGTCATATATATATATGTATATCTGTTCGAAGTAAGTGGTTAATGCAATGAACTAAATTTAGTGACTTAGGGGACACGTGTATCGTTCAAACTGTTTTTCAACGTTCTTTCGGGCGAAATAATGCCAAGGTTTCTAAAGGGTAAAATATATTTCACTCGGTCGATTAAAAAAATTACTGCTCCTTCAATAGCCAATCAAGTTTGATTAAATTTCCGTAACTATTGTTTTATCGGTGACTGCTGAATTTATTCTGACAGAGCAGTAACCTTGTCTAGTCCTTCTGGAGTTTCCGTTAATTTTAAAATGATTTTTGGATCGTTTACCGTTTTATGGGATAATTATTTTCATAAGACGTCGAAATTGAATTAAGAATCTATTTCAATTAATTATAATTAAAAGTATTACAATTTACAGATTAAATTTCGAAATGGATTGAACCTAGACTATGCAAGTTATTATTGTTTATTTGCTGTGACTGCATTGCATTGACTTTGAAAAAATAAAATAATTAGGAATAGAAGTAATTTAATTTCTTAATAGAATTGAGAAATCGTCGAAGTCAGGAAGGAAAACACAAAAGATTAGCATTAAAATAAACTCGAATTGCGTAGTAGAGTCGTTTGCAACTTCCATGATATGTGAGGGTTGAATTTAATATAGGCGTATCGTGCTTCGATCGAATTACAAGTCTATTGGCGAACAGACTCGGCGGTGTCTTCGAAGCAGCTGGCGTGACACCACCAAATCAAACGACCGGGGTAAAACGATGTCGCGTAAAAAATTGCTCGTAACACGAAAAAAATTATATATAAGCCACCAGGATTGATAGATATCCCTAGAGTTTAAATTAACAACGGGTTCGCCGGCGCGCCTATTTCCGCTTTTTTAAACAGTCGTCCATTCACAAAAGTAGTGTCAAGTGCGTCTAGTAAGCCGATGTCAAGATCAGTACACAGTTTTTCGCGATACTTGAGCGCCTAGGTACATATCATATAGAAAGTCATTTACAGGAAATTTTAATGTTTATGGTATCACTTTCTTTTATGTAAACAAACCCTTTATTAGTTTAATAACGAGCTTAATAAAGTACCACGACTCAAATGAGTTTATAATTATTTTTTCAAATCGTCATTTACGATTAAAAATTTACGTTAATTATATACAAATTTAAATAAAATTTTTAATGTAATATCTAAAAGCAACTTAACTAAATTTTCGATTTGGCAAATTGGTTTTTTTGATACTAATCTTGCAATATGAAGAAGTAAAAGATTTAAACGAAAAGGGGTAGTTTGTTTTAGAATTTTTTGTAATTTATTTTCAACCATAACATAAAAATGAACTTTAATAATTTAGTTTAACCTTTATACAATTAAACCTTTAGGCTGTTAAAATGTTCCTATATAATATTTTAGTTGTTAAATATACCTATAAATTATTTTAGAAATTAAAACAGAAGTGTACCGGCACATGATTACAAAACTTGAAATTTGAAATACACGCGGAATAATTATTTTAAACTTTAATAAGAAGAGAAAATCTCATCGACTAATCAATGATCCAGAAATTTAAACATAAACGTACCGCGAAATCATTTGAAAAGTTAAAAATTTCGTTGTAAACGGTAGAAAATGGTTTAAATTGAAGCGATAAAGTTTGAAATAAAAAAAATTGTTGAGAATTTTATTTTTTAAGAAAATTAGTCCATGATGGGTGGCTCGTTACGGAAGGGTCTGCGCGCGAATGCTCGGCTCGGGAAGCCGTGGAGACTCACCATGAAGATGCTGGGTGGCCTTCTCGGATTGCGTGACGGCGGCGAACTCCGTGAGGCAGAGGAGTGCGATCAGACCGCGAAGCAGCAGTCCGTCCGCCAGCATGTCCGATTGCGCGCGCTGTGGCGCCTCGAGTCCGCGGTCCGTCGACGACCAGGCCGCTTAGGAGCCTCCGTCACCGCTACACGCAGGAGGGGGACTATCACCTCGCGTATATTCCTGTCTGCGTTTCAATTTTTTTTTCGCTGTACCTTATCGCCAAGATTTTGTGGGTAGTATTCAGGAAAAGAATTATTGCATGAACTTTGTTTTATCAACTTTTCATTTTATTGTAAGAATGGTCGTAAAAATACTATGATAAACTTTCATTGATGATTATAGAATGAATTCCAATGTTTGTTAGTAACTGGAGTGATTTAGATGCATTTTAATAGTTTTATGCTAATTCAATGTAAGGAAGGAGGATAAGAGCCATTTCTTTTGTGTTATATGTTTTTTAAGCTTAAACAAATTTATTAGTGATTTATTGCTGATAAGTGTTACAAAAGAATCTAATAAAACAGCAATAAAAATGGCATTAAAAAATATGTCAAAGTTCGTAAAACTTTAAAAAGGAAAAACTTCTATTTTTTATTTACTTTGCAATATTTACAAATATTGTACTGTAATATTGATAACTAAAAACAAAACATTCGTTCATGTATGTTCAATAATTTAATTTTTAATTTAATTTAACAAACTATTTCTTTTAAGGTTTTATGAACTTTGGCTCATTCGAACTTTTTATTGTCGATTTTACAGCCTTTTTATGTTAGCTATGTTTTGTAACTTTTGAATAGAAAAATTTGTTCTTTTATGGTATAAATTGATAAAAATATTCAACTTACATTCTTTTTTAAATTTATGTAAAGAATCATAAATAAATGACATTAATTTTAAAATTGAAATATGAGTTTCATAATGGCAGGATATCACCTTTGAGATATAGGATACGAGTTTTTCGCACACTTTAGAAAAAGTTATAATTCATTTTATATATATTTCACAATTTAAGCTTCTAAAAAGTCTAAGGGTGGGTTACCCTTCGAATTAAGCAGCTATAAACTAATTTTATTTCTTCTAAAGGGATGGAATATTGTACACTTAGTAACTTGTAAATTTTAATAAAATGCCTCAACTGTATGTTACATCACTGTGTAAAATGTTGTTTTTATTATGAAAAACTTCTTTTAATTGCTCAATACTATTTCCGGCAATTAAATTTATTTAATTAAATTTATTTATTTATTTGCTCTCACACAAATAATTGTGTGGCAAAACTCGTCCTTAAAGTTATATGATGCATTTTCAGGTTCTAAATATTTGTAGATCCGCAGAATTGATCTTGCAGGTTCTCCATAAATCTCCCTTAAACACTTGCCGCTTGGAAAAAAAGGCGCAAGACCGAAAGGCGAGGGACGCATTGCGCAATGCCTCATTAGCCGTTACGTGCGCGCCTCGGCCAATTGTAGCCATTAATTATATTGGGTCCGTAGCGCACCAGCATATAGGGCAAAGTCGAAGATGACTAGCGCACACCGAGTGCCGGAGGCCGGTTTTTACTCGCGAAAATCAGTGAATCCGTTGTGCGCACGCGGCACCTATGCATCTCGTCGGCACTGCGACCGTGAAGTTGTCGCCTCGAAATCTTATTCTCCGTGCTCCATTAAAAAATTTCTTCGTCCTTTTCTTTTCGAACAGAAATTTAATTGTTGTACAACTTTTTTGCCGATATCTTTTTTAAACCTGACGTAGCCATGAATGAAGGGTGTACTCAGAGAAACATTGGTTGAAAAATTGATTAGGTGGCATTTTGAAAAACATTAGTAAAGTTTACAGCAAAAGTTTGTAGTATTTATATGAGAATTTGCAATACTTTGTAAAAAAATTGACTACAAAGTTTGGTAATATATTTTTAAAAGCGTTAGTCTGCGACCACTTTTTCGGATAGTATAGTAATTATTACTAGATAAAAAGATAGTAAACCGTTTTTGCTTTTATCAAATTTAAACTAAATTGTTTTAGATATTCTAGTTGCATAAAAAAAGCAATCATTTCCTTTGAAATACAGTTTTCTGATAAGAACTATTTTAACGACTGAAATTTTTCAATAACATTAACGATTTTAAAAGAATTATTCTGGGATTTATTGCTTTACTGCCGGAGTGGTATGACAGTAAAACGGAACCGTAATTGTAAGATGGATTACGTATTGCTACTATATTCCAGAGTTTATTGTGCTATCGAAACGCAAGGTACACGCAAAATTTTATTTGATAATGGAATGATTGATTCTCTATACGATTTTCTACATCATTGCATGCTTTAATGGAATTAATAACTTGGCGGTTTTCCAAGAATCTCCGATTAATTTTATATAATGGAGCGAAGGCAATTTTCTTCTTTTTTAACTTCCCACAATGGTATTATATCACATACTTAAAGTTCGTACAATGATGTTCTACACTGATAAGCTAGAAAATATTTAATGGCTAGGCGATTTTGAGGCCACGTGAATGGTATGCGAAGGACCAATTGCAGGTACTTCGAATCGCTGTTTTTCTGACTCAACTGTCAACTGGCTCGTTGGTCTAGGGGTATGATTCTCGCTTCGGGTGCGAGAGGTCCCGGGTTCAAATCCCGGACGAGCCCGCTGTTTATTTTTTTTCTTTGTTGGTGTATTGAACTACCCCTAGACTGATGATGACTATATCCTATGAATGAGGAAAGCTTTAATTTATTCTGATTTTTTAATTTTAAAAATTACAAATACTTTATTATGTGTGTGCGTGAAAGCGTGGTAATTTAATGAAGTTTTCATCGTTGCATGGTAATTATTGGTAAATGCTTAATAAATAATTTAACTTTGTTAAAATGTTTCTTTGCGTAAATAACTTATTATCTTTTTCTAATTGTTTACAGAAGCACGTACACACATGAGCGCAGCGGGCAGATGTATGAAACAGCAGAAAACTGTTTTACCGGCGCCACGTTCGCCTTATGCTATTGCGGAATCAAGACGTAGAGTTCAGTAGTAAACATGGCACAATTCTCGAATATAAAACACAGCAATTGTAAAAGGTAAAGACTTTTTTCTTGCAATTTTTTATATTTTTCCGTCGATTCATTCACTACTAAATCATTCTGCTTGTAGTCATTCAGCTAATTGGCAATTTTTTCGGTCAACTGTTGTCTAACCTCAAAAGCTTTTTTGTCAACAGATTTTTCTTTTGAATTTACATTTTTAGAATGAATTGGCGAAAAAAAATTGTCAATTGTAATAAGATACAAGGTTATTTTTAAGTCTTGAATTTGTTGTTTTTATTCGATAAGCAATAAAAAATAACCTTTCATTGTAAACATACTGTTGTAGATTCTGATGGATGATTTTGATTTTAGGTGGATCAGCATTTATCCCTGCTATATCAATAGTAAGAAGTCTCTTGCGGAAGGTCGGAAATTAGCGAAGGAGAAGTGTGTAGAGAATCCAACTTATCAAGAAATCAGAGATGTACTTCTCAGTGTTGGACTTAAAGTGGGTATAGAGGATAAGATCCACCCCAGGGAACGTAGCAAGGAATTATTATATTGTGGACGTATTCGTGTCCAATTAAAGAATGATGATGGAACTCCTTATAATCCACGTTTTACCACAAGAGATTCTCTCTTGGATTTTGTGGGAACTAACATTCCAAAGTTAAAAACAAGACAAGGAAAACAGACTACTGGAGAACAAACACAGCAAGCTGCCACTACTACAACAAAGAAAGGAAAAGGCAAAGGTCGGAGGTGAAGTGCTCAAGATTTCAATTAAGAAATATATGAAGTGTATTGTGAAGTTTACATATAAGTTCTAATTATTCTATGATTTTTATACTGTGATGTATAGCAAAGTTGAACAATTATCTTTTTAATAATTTTAATTTTGCAATTTATTAAAAATGTTTTATAGAGAGTCTCAGAAAGTTTATTACGTAAATGAATTGCAAAAATAGAAATATAAAAAGAGCCTGTATTAAATTACCGTACTTTATCAAATTCTTTATACAGTGAAAGATTAATGAGAAATAATATACCTTTCCAGGTATAAAAATAATGTATATTTTCATCTATAAAAATCTTTTTATTAGAATCTTATAAAATTCAACTTTAAATATAAAATAGTCTATATTACAAATTCGGCATTTTCTTTTCATACAACAAAGTAAAAAACGTTTGTTAATCTAATGTAAATAAAATTATTTCTTATTTACATCGGATTTTATTTCACCTTTTAGTTTTTTAATTTTACTTGTAATTTCTGTTTTTGCTCTGTCATTTTTGGTTTTTGTTATATGCTTTTTCACTTCACCAGATGTTTTTTCAGTTACTGGTTCTTGTCTCGTAGTTTTATCTGTTTTAAGTGATGCTGTTGCTTGTTTTATTCCAACGAACTCTTGATTTTTCACATTTGTATCCATGACTTCTTTGCTAATATTTTCAGTATAAGCTATATCTCTTGCAATCTTTTTAAAACTTTCATCTTGTGTAGCTTTTTTGCATATTTTTTTAGATTTGGCAATCGGTGCTCCTACAATAATTTCCTTCACAGGAGTATTTTCTTTAGGTGTCTGAATTTTCACTTTTGGTTTAATAATTGCATGTTCTATTTTTGGTGTATCATAATATACTGGTATGTAAGCATCCTCTAGATCATAGTAGGGTGATGCCATTGGGGATCCAACCATGTAGGGTGAAGTTTGCGGAATGTATTCTTGGTCATAAGGAGAATAGCCAGCCATCATTGGAGATTGAACTACAGGTGTCGCTGTATATGTGGAGATTGGATGTATGAGAATGTGGGTAGCAGGTATAGAAGAATAAGGACTTTTACTTCCAACTGTAGGTTTGATATTATCTCCAGGATTTATGTAAAGTTTGAATAAATCAGGATTATAATGACTTAAGAGTTCAGTATTGGTGGTGAAATGTAAGTCTTCATTACTGTTATCCTCACCTTCACTTTGTCCTTTTGATTTGCTTTCCTACAAATAGAATAATCATTTTTAATCCCTATTACGCAATAATTTTCAACATTTGTTTTATATTTATAATCTATTGAAAATAAAAATACTTACTGATTCATTATTAGCTTCCAATCGGTGAACAAGAGAATTCAAGAGATTTCCAGGTGCGCTTACAATTTGACTTATTCCTGGAGCATTTGTTATAGTGTGAAGGGCCTGTGGAATTCCAAGCATAGGCTGACTGAGCTGATGCAGCATAGATTGCATAAATAATGGAGTTACAGTCTTGGGAAGTGCAAGCATTGTTACACTACCATAATCATCGCTTGTAACTAAAGGACTACCCGTCATATCACATGGTGTTTTAGCTATTGGTTCATCCAATGAAACCAGAGCATCTTCATCAATAGGCTTAGTCTTTTGAACAAGCTTTATTTTCGGTTTTACAGGCATAGCAGGTTCTTCAGGCTCAATTTCGTCCGCAACAGGGAGAAACTCCTTGGGTTGAGTGATTATATGTGATGCTGCAACAGTCGGATCAGGCATGACTTCCTTAGGTTGAGTTATCACTGGCAGAGAGCTTAAGTTCTCTGCACAAGCATCAGGTATGACCTTCGGTTGAATTATTCGACGTGTGTTTCCAATCATAACATCAGGAGTGTCAGATCCAGTTATAGGAGAGTTGCTAGGAATATATCCGTGTGGAAGGTTTATGATCACTTGTTGAGGTGGTACGTATGTAGGAGCCTTAGCGTAATTGACACGTTTCAACGGTTCCAAGGGTTGGCCTACTATCTGTGTCTTCTCCGCACAGTTGTGGAGTTTGCTTCTCACTGAATAAGGGGGAGCCTTAAATATGGATCCTGTTATGGGTCCGTCTTTCATGAAGTACTTTGCGACTTGATCGATGCTATCTGAGAGCAGATCACGTCAGTTCCCATAAACGGACTTATTATTAAGGAGATTTTTTTACTAAGCCGACGATTTTTAAACGATTTATTATTTACTTTAAAAAATTTCGAAGTTTAATGTTGTACAAATAGATAATCCATACTTTTTACGACTGTTTATGCTTTGTAATTAACTCTTCTCTAAAATCTCCTTAATTAGTTTCCTGATAGTTTAGGATTATACATACTTTTCGTTTGATAATGCTTCGATCCCAAGGTACAGCGAGTTTTCCTATCACCATCGAGGAGGTCGCAAGATATAAGCTTGAATCCATTATCCCCAACTTCTCGTCTTGTGCGCCTCAGACATTCGGCTCCTAAACCGCATAAAAATTTATTTAGAAAAGTCTTACATTTTTTGATAAATTTACAAAAATTAATTTTGTAAATTTATTAAAACTTGTTAAAGGGTATGATTACCTTCTTTCCCATTTTCTTCAATGTCGCACTCGCATTTGCCATCTGTGAACGTGGCAGTTCCTTTGCAATTGGCGCATAATTCCATACATGCTTGGGCTTCCCAATTTATCGGCGTGCTCCTTACTATAAGCAATAAAATAAAAATTAAATTTATTTTTATTGATTCCTCGTTATACTATAAAAATGGAGTAATTGGTAATTTAAGTTTATTAACGAAATGAAAGTAATTGTTGTTAATAAAAAGAATAAAAAAGTATGTTTACCACATGCAAACAAAGCAGTTGCTACCACAGTGAAGTACAATTTGACGATCATTTTAACGACTTGAATAAGTCAATTCGAATTTATAAAAATCCTTGCAATCAATTGGCGACTAACCCACTTCGAAATTTATAATATGGTGACCGCGCGTATGTGCGCTGAATTTATACCATTCGATTGGCAAAATGCAACCATCATCGTTTTCGCGACTTTCAACATTAAACAACAAGCCCCAGTGATCCGTTTTCGCTTTTAAACATTTCACTGAGGTTAATTTTTTTTTTAAATAATATGTGAAGTCAATAATGAACATTGCAAATTGTTTTGGAAAGAAATGTGTTATTTTAAAATCTATCATTTTTAACAATTGTTCTAAAAAAGTTAATAAAAATAAACTATCTTTTATTTTTATTAACTTTTTATAGATATGATCACACAAATAATAATAGTTATGAATACTGAGAGAAATACTTAATAAAAATTATTAGAATTCTAGAAATAATTACTAAGTAACATAGGAATCGGGACTCTATAAATATTGTTATGTTACTTAGTAAAAATTATTCTAATAAATTTTACTAAGTCACATAGCAATTTTTCTTTAAAATCAAGAATACACTCCCCGTCACATGTTTTTGCGCACGCCACGCTAAAATTGGAAGAGCTAAAAAGTTTCATTGCTCAGCAACAAAACATCGTAGCTCAAAAAATCAAACAGCATTCGAAAGAGCAGATAAAAACCTTAAAAAATGTTACTAAATTGAGTTTTTTATAACTATTAAAAAGAGTTGAAAAAACACAAAAAAATCTTGCCTTTTTTGACCCGCTGCTAATTTAGTTCCCGTAATGTTAGCTTAAACAATCCAACGGAGTCGGAAAGGTAATTGCTTCGACTTTAAAATGACGGGTCGAATGTTTTTTTAGGACGTTTTATAATAAAGTTACACCATTTTTTATAAAAAAAAAACACTTTTTTTTTTTTGAAATGCGAATATTTAAAAAAATAAAAGAGAGAAAAAAAATTTGTTTTTACTCATTGAATATATTTCTGCAGCTATGTATGCGATTAAAAAAAATTCCATTTTTTAGCATGCTGAGCAATAAAACTTTTTAGCTCTTCCAATTTTTGCGTGGGGTGCGCAAAAGCATGAGACGGGGAGTGTAGGTCCCGATTGCAAAGTTACTTAGTAATTTTTGTTAGAAATATTATAATTTTTATTATATTATTTCTATACTAAAATTTTAATATTATACGATTTTATTTTCGTTAACGAATTTGATACATTATTGAATTCTTGAATTTTTAGCTTTTATTATTTCATTGGTTTTATCGATGAACGAAAACTGCCTTTGCAAAAAGTTTATTAACATTGATGATGCAAACTGTAAGCAGTGTTTCAATAATATTAAACTGATCTTACTTCCTAGAATTTTATTATTAAATTTTTGTTTTATTTAAAAACGTAAATAAATAATTCGTATATATAGTTCGTTATTTCTGAAATTTCGCATAAAATTTCATTAATTTTAATTTCGCTGAGTCAGAAATTGGTTCGAGAGAAGTGTGGCAAATTAATATTTTGTTTAATTATGTAATTCATAATGTTATGTAAATTTCGAGATTGCAAGTTTCTTTTTTATTTATCTTCCGAAAAAATTATGTTTTTGAACTATTATTGTTCAATTTTAATTGAATTATTAATTAAATAATTTCCATTTCGAGAAAATTATGAATAAATGAAAACATAAGTTCGTTATATACACGGAGAGAAATGTTGTAGTAAAAATTACTATATTCCGTAGGAGTAGAAAAATGGGACATATTCGACCTATGATGATTTTGATTATAAACATACTAAAAATTTTCATAAGTTGAGTATATCCCACTGTTCCTACGGAACATAGTAATTTTTACTATAGCATTTCTCTTCATGTATAAGTGCATTTTGAACAAATAAATTTTTATTATCAGAAAGAAACAGAAGACAAAAAATAACCTTCACCGTGACAATGTGTCGAAGCACATTGCCGTGACCAGGATTCGAACCTGGGTTACTACGGCCACAACGTAGGGTCCTAACCACTAGACGATCACGGCTATCGAAGGATGGTGGAGATGTCGTACGAAACCCCATAAGAGACCGTCGAGTTGTAATTTAGTTATTGCATTTGGTTGCTCGAAAAATTGCTATTAATTTAAAGCATTATGCGATAATTGATACCAGTTCTTACAATTGGTTTTAAAATTATTTATTATCAAAGATGCAACAAGGGAAACATTTATTTCGATGGTTATTGTACGGTTAAGTTATTACGGAAATAATTTTAAAAAAGTGAATACTTTTAAATTTATTCACATATTTTTACAATGCTGTTTGTTGAAGTAATTGAACTAAAATCTGATCTGATAATTAACAATATACTAATGAGAAATTTACCCACCGAGTATACCCAGAATAGTGCAACTATCCGTTGGTAAAAAATATTTTCTTTCTTGCCAAGTGAGATATACTCAGCGAACTTTTCAAAGTAACTGTATAGAGGCGCCACGAACGATATAACAATAAAACGCAATTTTCATATAACGTTGCTATTCTGTATCTTTACGATGAAGTTAATAAAATGTACTAATAAAGTGCTATATCAATATGGGAAATTAATAAATTCTGTAATAGGATTGGTTAATAAAATATTATTAATATGCAATTTTAACTATCTAAAATGAATGAAGTATGCATATTGCGAGTAACTTGAATGAATTTGTTTATTAAAAGTAAAAAAATTTCAATTCAAAAATTTTAATCGATAATAAAAGTAAATATTTAAAAGCAGCTGATACTCCGAATTCTAATTAAACTTTTTAAAATACAATCAGTATATGTAATATTTTACTATTGTTCGGTTAAACAAAAAAAAATAAATAAATTTTTCGACCAAATATTGCACCTTTGTATTCGTCAATTAAAACTTTAGACTCAGCCTACTTGCGGAAGCTTACGTACATGCGCGCTACATCGTGCCACCTCCCTCGGACTCCTGTTCGCCGGATATTAGCGGGCTGCGAGCGACCGCCGTTGCTACCGCGGCGTCGCGGTTTTCATCGCGGCGACTCCTACCCGTCACGCGTCGCCACACACATCTCCGCCTCCTTATTTCTTTTTTTTTATATCTTCAGCCACGATGCTCTCTCACGCCCTCGAACTTGACAAAGAGGCATGTTTCTCGCAGGGCCGGTCTCAGTTCTTACAGTTTAGGCGTCCTTACGAAATTTGCCGTGCGTGATTTTGCTATTTTTCTTATAATTTACTGGAAATGAACTTTTATCGTTTTTAAGGGTATGAATAATGTAGAGAATATTGAAATTAGATATTTCCATAAGATCTATTCTGCAGTTAAAATTTTCTATTAGAAAATGTGAAGATTTTTAAAGCTAGAGCGTTATGTGCAGCTTAAACGAGGTTTGCAATTTTCGACTTTCATAATTTTCTTTCCTAAAAAAATTTTGCAATTTCTTTAATTAACACTCGTAATGAAGAGTACACTATTAAGTAATTAATTTAACACATATGTTCACAAAGAAAATAAGTTTCAGCTTTGTTTTCTTTTTAGCACTGAATTGAGGATAGTTATGTATAATTAAGTCTGCAAATTAGCTGCATACATAAATACGAAATTATGTTTACGATAATTAATAGTAAATAAAACAATATTGATAGTGAGTAGTGTAGATTAATTAATGCAAGGATCAAATAAAATTTGGATAAAAATAACGTTTTTTGACTTTAGCTTTACACATACATTTGCATAATTTCAGAGATGATTAAACAGCTAATTAATACCTTTTCGACTGCACTATTTCATAATATTACTTTAATCAGCGCAATAAGTGTGCTTAATAATAACTAATACTACGAATCTACCATAACATTTTTTTCTGCAATCGATTCTTGCATATTGCAAAAGAGTAGGAAGAAATGCGCGCTCTTCGTGTAGGGGGCTCGGGAGCGACCTCGGCACTGGTCGGAGCTCTGCGTCTTGTCTGAACGCCTGGTGCGAGAAGTCTCCGAGAGAGCCTACCCCAACGACATCAGTGTAAGAACCGCGGCGCACCGGTCCTCTTTGCCACTCGTATACGAGCATTGCGGGCTCTCCTCCCGCTTTGACCCCTTTGTCGAGCCGCGAGAGATAGTCCAGCGCGAAACGCTTGTATGTCACACAACCTTGCGCACCCCGCGAAGCGCATAACATCGCCCCAGCTCGAAACGAACGGCGCATCCCCCCCCCCTTACTCGCAAATCCCGCTGTCTTTGCGAACCTTTCTCCCCACCCGGTCGCCAATACTGAACGGCACTGTCGTCACGTGACTACACTGAGAAATTTTTTTTATAAAATTTATTAAAAATATAGTAAAAATTGCTATAAAATATTGTAACGCGGCGACATACTCAGTTTTAATAAAAATTACTATATTATAAGATTTGTAGCATTCAAATTTTACAATACAATGCTTGTAAATTTTACAATCCGATATTGTAAATTTTACAACTTCGTGTTATAATTTTTACAACAAGATTTTATAAATTTTCAATATTGCATTTATTGTAGAAAAAATAATTTAACTTCTTTCTTTTGAAGACCTTATTTGTGTTTATGATCACGCACGCATGTACATATTATTTCGCTTACGGAGTTTCAGAGCATTTGCTCTTATATACTAACCGGAGAGATGCCTGTCCGCTTGCGAGTTAGAAAAATCAGTGATCGCCACCTACATGTATACTTGTACTTTTTGGATACAACTTGGCGGCATATTTGAAATAAGCATATGAATTATTACACTGAGAATGCAATACAATAGCATACATCACTCAATCATTCAAATATTCATTTAACTTTTAACTTTTAAAATATTGATAAACGTATACTTACTTTTCGTTAATAAGTTAATGATTAACTAAAATCGATGCATTCCCCGAAACAGTAAAAACGTGGCCGAGTAACACAGAGCGAGTTTTGTCACTCGGCTAATGTTAAAGCGGCGTTGCCATATCGCGCGGATGTCCAACTTTTGACGAGCTGCGGTGGCGCCACATCCACATTTTCGTAGAACTTAGCGTAAATTTACAATATCATTTAGCAAAAATTGCAATCCGATAGTAAATACTTATATATTTAATAGGAAAAATAGTAACGTATGGGATAAAATTTAATATAAATTCTTTTAAATTCTATAATTAGGCATATTTGCTATATTACATAGTAATTTTTATTATGGGAGTTATAATTTTTATAATAATTTAATTTAAAAATTGTTAAATTTTTGCAAATTATTAAAAAAAACAACGATAAAATTTATCAAGCTCCACTATGTCGCCGCATTGCAATAATTTATAGTAATTTTTACTATAATTCGAATAAATTTTACAAACAATTTTTCTCAGTGTGACGCCGTGCATCTGTACTCGCTGTGGGAGCGGTATTCTGTAGTGGATATTTATTTTACAATGTGTTTTATAAATTTACTCTCTAAAGTTGAATTAGTGGTAATTCCACTAACCATTTTAGTGATCAGATTTTCCACTAATCAATTAGTAAAACCCACTATCAATTAGTATAATTTTACTAATTGAAATAGTGAAAAAGTATTCTACTATTTAATTAGTAAAAAACACTTTTAAATTAGTGGAAAATAAACATAAAATAAAAAAAATACTTATTTTGTGATTTTCACTAATTGAAATACTAAATTCCCCAATTAAAAAATTTTTAATTTCACTAAATTATTAGTAGTTTTTACTATTTTTAATAGTGCATACATTTACTATTTCATTTAGTACATTTTATTTACTATTTCAAATAGTAGATTTCTACTAATTCATAGTGGAGCAATTTTCACTTTTCATATTAGTGCATGGTCACTATGAATTAGTGGTTTTTCACTAATTCAACTTTAGAGAGTACTTGTTGTAACTTAATGTATTGGCATTTGGTTAAAAGAAAGAAAGATAATTTTTTTTATTGTTTATGAAAATAAAGTATCTATTTCGGGAAATAAATATATATTATAAAATGGCGTAACAATATCTTACAAAAATGATTGTTTTCGTAAGATTGGTTCTTTTGAATCGTCTTTTGTATAAGATATTCCTTCAGTCGAATTATTGATAGTTCACTTTAGTGAATATTCGATTAATTTCTTCGCCCTTCTTTCGCACTTGATTTTATACTGTCGATCTATATCTGCAACCTGGAGGAATAATTAATATGATTGTTATTATAAAGATTATTCAAAATATTGTTAAAGCACGTAAAATAAACAAGAGTAAAGTAAACTCTTTCATATAGTCTGATAAATTTATGGTATCATTTTGGAATCTTGGTATTTTTGAATCCTAACTTTATCTGATTTTGGCATAATTTATTGTATTGTATGGAAATTAAAAATAAAAATAGAGCTTCGTTAGCAATATATAATCTATAGACATACGATGAATAATTTCAGGAAATTTAAAAAATTAATTACTTCGCAAAATTTACTTACCGCCAATACAAATCGTCTTTTAAGTCTACGATCACAAAAGCACATTTTTTCACTTGCTCGAAGATTGTCGAAGATTCGTAAACGAAGCCGACCAAATCTTTTGCGGAATTGACTGGTTTGGTGAGGTATCAGTTTCTCTATGGAAAGCATGTCTGCATGAATCCGACGTTGTCGTTCCGCCAATCGATCTGCATGCTTTGCGAGACGATCTAACCCCTGCTCTTCGTACGCCTTTTCGTAGTCCTTTCTCATTCTGTATTTTATCTCATTACCCATCTGAAATAATTTAAATTATTAAGTTTATTCTTAATTTAGTTTATAGTGATTTTTTATGCAACATTTTTCTTCGTGTGTAAACAAGTTTTAATTTTCAAAAATATGTTCGGAAATTATAGTTTGCGTTGTGAACTCAGAAGTTTAAAGTTTCAAAGCATTCCTTAATAAAAATTTATAAACCTAAAGTAAAGAATAAGTAATTATCAAAGGTGATTGAATAGTATCAAGTTTAATACTTTTAGAGCGAATCCGATAAAGGATTTGAAAATTTACATTATAAATTAATAGATTTCTCTCTGAAATACTTAGTTTAATTATTTTTACTTTAAAATAAATTTTTATCTGCCATGATGTTCTTTTAAAGACTAAGTGAAAAAGTATTTTTGATGAATGAACTCTATAAAATTCGATTTAGCATTTGCCAAAAATTCGCTACACTTAAACCAGGAATATTTGGAAATTGTTAATACTATTGTGTTAGTCAAATTATCGTAATCGAACCATTAGGAAATACGAATTCTGCCGGTACTACCTCAGCTAGGGATTTTTCCAGGCTACTATCAAGGACGACTGGCCTCTGGTGTGCTATCCAGGATTCGACTTTGGAGGCGATTTCCGTGTCGTCGTAGTCCATTAAAAAGGTGTTCTCGCCCTCTACTTGATCATCCACTCGGCCAAGACTTCTGCACTCCAGTGCAGTACTCGTCTATGTTCCTCCAACAGTTCGGCAGGATACTTCGGCATCTTTCCCACTTGCTGGCCCATTTTTATAATTTTTGAGATTGGAAATTGTATAAATTAAATTAAACCGAACCTGACAAAATGAAAAAGGTAGCAGGGTTCGTGAAGTCTCATACTTGTTTATCAATAATGTAAATACTGATTACTTAGTTTGTAAATATTTAAAGGCTTTTGGGTGATAGCACGCGACATCGAGTGGACCATTTGACGAATTATTTGCAAACTGGTGGTCGGTAATAAGAATACCGTTCGTTCACTTTTGATGGGTAAAGAAGACTTTATAAGTCACTGTACCGATAACGTACTGCTATGAAAATGTAACCTATCTGTGTGCTGCATTGTGCATTGTGCCGTCAATGTCAAGCGTAAACTATACAGATCATGCCGTGGCTTTATTTTGACAGTATATTGCTCGCACAAAAATATCCTGTATCCCCAGCACATCGTGTCCTAACTTTGTCACCACTGTAACGTGAACCATTATATTTTTTAAATGATTTTATTTCTTTTAAATTAATTTATCAATTACTTTGAAAGAAATTATTGCAATGTATAATTAAACCATATTTAACGAGTGAATGTACTGAAATCAATCGATCATAAAAAGTCAAGTCTAATCTTTTCCAAGTAGTTATTTTTACTAAATTTGACAGTTTAATTACAAAATCATTTTTTGAATTTACAGTCTTACGAAAGTATAAAAATAGGCAAATCTAAATAAGTGTCCACCAAACATTCTTATTAAATATTTATTTAAATCCCAAAAACTATAAAACGCAGACATCTTAAATGTTGCAGCTCGTTTCCATGTGAATTAAAACATATATTAAACCAATGAAAGCTTTGAAATCGACCGATAATAAAGGGACAAGGAAAATTAAGAAAAATTGTGAAATCGTTAGCCGGTTTAGCAAATATAAATTAAATAATCACAATTGTGTTAGTTTCTTTTATAAAAGAATAAAAATCTGTTTTATACAGTTAAATATTTTGGATATTCAAAATTATTTAATTTTCAATTTAATTTCGATACTTCAAATTTGTATTTTTATTTCTAGTTTATAAAAACTGCAAATTAAATTTGACAAATAATAAAATTTTTAACATAATACTGAGGTCTTAAAATTTCAAATAATTATTAAAAAAATACAGATATGTTATTAATTGGATTTGTATATCATAATAATTGAATCTATGTGTATCAAGGCTGTACCTGTACTGTACCACCTTTTGTTAAAATGAAATACCACATTTTTGGTTAAAAATGATTTAAAATTTTTAAAAATAGTAAACACGATGTTGGCTTGTGTACAAATTAATTCTTCTAAATAAATTTTTTTACCAGTTTAACGAGAATCGAATCATACCATGACCTTTTATAAAATAGTTTTTCGTCCTAAGATATTGCATAAATTGTACAAATTAACTTCTATATTGTCTTTACAAATACATTAGAAATAACTGGCTTTATATAAAATTGAGTGATGCAAGTGTACTTTTTTTTATTATGATAAATTTACTGGAAAATTTTACATCAGCTACCCAGTAATGAGCCACATCGCAGAACCTAGTTTCAAATATTTTGTAACACAAACAAATTTATAAATATTATTTTGTAAACAGCTATAAATGCACCCGCGTAAAAATAATTGAGATCAAAATAAGACGATAAAAAGATTCATCTTTATTATGTCCGGATTTAAGATTTTTAAAGACGTAAAAAAGATTCTATATTAGCAAGCACCTAAAGATCAATTTAAGATCTTTTCAAGATCATTGTTTTAATACAATATTAATATAAGTTTAATATATTCAAATTTTTTAAATTTTATATACATAAGATCTTAAAAAGATCGTTTAATTATTTCTTTTTAATTATGTTTGGATATTTTAAGATAAATTTAAGAATAATTTAAGATAAATTTGAGATGTTTTAAGATAGATTTAAGACGAATTTAAGATGAAATTCATTTTTTATTGATTTATTAAAACGCAGTAAACATAAGAAAGAACATGAACATTATATTTAATATTAATATTTAATTTCTCGATTTTTTGTTATATCTATCCCTAATCCTGCTCATCCTCCTAGGAGCATTCTTTCAATGCTATCAATAGTTTGATCCATTTCTCGTGTTACTTCGCTTCTTCTTTGCTTTAAAATTTTATTTTCCTCTCTTTTTTTGCGTTTCAATGCAATGTCACGGTTTGAGGTTGAGCACGTAGGTTTTATTATTTTACCTTCAGTAGACACGGTTAATGACTCTAACCAGGTTTCATCATCTACAACGATTTAAGATTAATTTAAAAATTTCTAATTCTTACTTAGTTTAAATAATATATATTTTTTTAAATATTTACTTAAATAAACAATAAAACATACCGTTCTCAACAACAATTTTTACTTCAATCCATTTTTCCCACTTTGCTTTTTAAATTTCTACATCTGCTTCAATATCTCTTGTCGACTATTAAAGTACTTCGAGGATTAGCATTAATCCATAAAACTAAAGCATTCATCTTGAGATTGAATTTTTTGATGATTTTCTCACATCACAACAGGAATGAAGGTTGGTGATATAAACAAATGCTTTTCAATGTACATTGAGAAGTTTAACTTCATCATATTTCTTATATTTGTGGGGTTAACTTCACTCGGTTTTGAAGCTGTTATAACATTTTAAAAGCAATTACAACAGTTATTCTGCAAGACATCAAAGCCGATTAAGAAAAATCATATTTGAAGAAAACCTACAAAAGCGTCCTTCGAAAATTATTTATTTATTTTGTCATTTATTTTACAAAAATCACAGTTTTTGTTGTATTGATCGGAAAATTTTTATAAAAAATAAAGGTTGAATCTTAATGATGATAGAATCCACGATCCATCTGCACTTGACAACCTATCTACTTTCATATTATGGACCTACTTATGAACCTAAAATGTTAATAATATGCACTGTAATTTCATTGTAATACCTCTCGATACTCATTATCTATTCAGGATCTTCTTTCCAATAATTATTTTTTTGTTTATCCATTTAATTCATATTTATTTCGAAACCTTCGGTTATTTCTAAGTATTCTTCTTTAGTAGAAGCTTTTCTGAAGTTGAGACGGCAGAATGACGACACTGAGGCGGCACCGCGTGCCTACCCAACGGGCTGAAATTCTGCTGTCATTTTGCCGACCCATAACCTTCGAAACTGCACTTTCGTTACAGCATGGTTATATGACAATATCATAGCCTTATGTCAGCACGGGGCGTACCGTCATTGTGTCGCCACGTGCCGCCAATTTGTTGATTGGGTAACACCGTTAGGTTATCATTAATTGTTTTAATATTCGTTCTTGAAGTAAGCATCTGGGTATATTAATTTTATCGAAACAGATACTCGGGTATTTGCGAATATGTCCTTGTCGTCCCAGTCGGTTTCGGTTTCTAAGCACACACAGGTTGGTCTGACATAAGGTACCTGCAGGCACTCGTCTATTCTGGACAAATAGCTTCTACTGCCACATCCCACCCCAAACATATATGCTTTCTTGACTCGTAATGATAGACTTGATTTTGACATTGTTCTATTTCCTTAGATCTTTGTTAATTTATTCTTACTTATACTTATTCTTCGAAAATAATTGAAGACATTAGAAATTAGAATTAGAAATTATAGAATAAGAAATTAGAAATTAGAATTAGAAATTATAATTAAAAATTGTAGAATAAGAAATTAGAAATAAGAAATAAAAAATGACATTAGAAATGTATTTCTATGATTGCAAGTATTTTTTAATTCGAGTAGAAATTTCTTGAAAAGATATTCATCTGGCGTGATTTTTAGAAAATGAAAATTCTAGCATTTACTGGATTTAAAATAATATCCTGAATTTAAACGAACAAAACTTAAGCCACCATGAGTAGAGTGAAACATTGTGTTAAAAAACTGACCTCCTTTCTTATCGGAAGATTTATTATAAAAAACCTGAATGGGTAATTATTGTCTTTCTATATTCGGTCTGTTTCTACTTCAATATTTTTAGTACGTCATAATTAAAATAGCTTTTATTAATACTTTCTCCGCCAGCAAAAGGGGCCACTTTTTATTTTAAATCAAACGTCTTTTTATTTTAATCATTTTAAAGAATCGATATACCGACGGTCCATTTTATAATTTTTATTCTTTTATAATTTATATTATAATTCTTCTATTCTACAATATATAACTGACTACGCGCAAACAAGCGAAAGAATAAAAATACCACAAGCTCTGAAAACAATTTCAATAAAACATTCGTTATCTTACTTTCCAGACGAACAGAGGTCGGCATCTAGAGGTGGGTTGTCAGGTCCATTCTGAATTGAGCTAAATCGCGGGTGGCGCGCCAAGGTGTTTGCCGGCGGGTCTCGGCGCGTAGCGGCGAGCTCGGCCGAATCAATAAGCCGATTATTGGCCGCGCTAAACGGAGATTACATTGCCGCGGATTGACAGTCGAGACCACCGCCGCAGCCGCGTTTCAATTCTCGAGCTGTCGCAGCCCGAAGACGGAAATCCGTCCCACTTTGGAAAATCCATCGTGCTCCGCTTCGCCGAGCCTAGGCTTTTCTTTGTGCCAGTCGCTCGACAATGCGACACGATCCTCCTTTACCGGAGGTTTATTCCTGGCGTTTAGGAATATTTTTTTATTTTCGTTTATAGCGAGAGTTTCGTATGTTTGATCGCTTTGTTGGCGCATAGTTTGATTATTTAAATGACATGTGATTTACGCGTTTGTTTCATTTAAAGTATTCAAATCTACTGATGAGAGAATTTTTTGAAGAAATTGTGGTAAAGCTTCTTGTAGGGGTTACGGGAAAGAATGTAATAAGTGTTTACAATCACAACTGTAAATGTTCGGGGAAAATATATTGTAATTTTTACTTGATCTAGCATGTTTTGTTTGACGAAGCTTCGTTGTGACAAGAAAAGTTCTGTAAAAATTACGAGGATTCTCTCGAAAAATTGGAGCTTCTCTTGTAATTATTACAGAGCTCTTGTGAAACTATTCAAGTTTCACGTAAAAATTTCAGAGATTATCCCGACAACTTTTTAAGTGCTTGTCGTTCCCTCATTACGTATTTTTATATAACAAGCAAAATCCAGAGCGTTTCGCGCGCTCAATGGTCTCTTTCTACTGTTTTTTTTCTAACCAGTTCTTCTAAATAATACATTCTGATTTTTTAGTTAAAATAATATCGTAGTGATATTTCATTTTTCAACAAACTTAGTTAATAAAAACTACAGTTAAAAAGGTTTAATACAATACTTATTTCATTAAATTGTTTAATGGAAAACTTAAATCTTTAAGAATTGAACTTTGGCGTCAAAAGAAAATGCGTTCCTAAATTTTTCGACTAATTTCATTCATGAATTACTTAAATGCTTCAAAACAAAAACTATTACTTTTTTAAGATACAAAATTGAGTGCGCTCAAGTTCCTTTCTTTACTGACTGTTTATACCGGGCTCATTTTTAAGGTTAGAAATTTTGAATTTCGGCGCCATTCCGCCATATACGCATACGAACCAATTAAGTTCACATTTCGAGGCTTTACAACATCCGGTTATCACTTTTTTAAGAGAGGATTTTTACAGAAAAAGCTCCGCATTTCTTACACGAGAAAATTATTTCCATGCCTAATTTCAAAATTTTGATATATCTCATCCTTTAACGAGTACTTTTTTTATATAGACATTTTTGAGATATCCTCTCTTAAAAAAGTGATGACCGAATGTTGTGAAGCTTCGAAAACGTGAACTTGATTGGTTCGTAGGTATATTCTGGAGTGGCGCTAATATTTAAAATTTCTAACCTTAAAATGAATCCGCAAAGAACAGTAAGGAAAGTAATGGATTTTAAGCAAAAGCTCGTAAGCATAAAAAATCAAGAGCATCGAAACTTTGTTAATGCGTCTTCCATAAGTGCAAAACTCACTATTGGCATGGAATCATCGCGGAGCTTTAAGCAGACTTCGAGTGATGTAGTCATCGTTCTCGCTGCCGTCACCGACGACGGGTCGTGTCGGGTCTTTGAGCACTCGCCGCTTTGCGCTTTTATTCGAGCGACAAATCGAACTAAAAATATAATCCTTTGCGGACGCGGCAAAGCTTCTCCAGTTGAGCGTTCATGCGTGGACTGTGCGGCGCGCATCGCTTGCCCCCTCAGCCTTTGAAGTGGAGATAAGCCCAGGGATGTATGCTAGTGAGCGCGCGAACAAGGCGGAGACGCCCGATTCGCGCAGCTCGCTCATGCTCCGCGCTTTGTCCGTTATGAACGAGACGATCTGCCGCGATCGCGATCATTCGGGGCCACAGCTCAATGGGTACTTTTTGGAGGATAGCTGAACGTTTAGATGTTTTATTCATCATTGATTGCTAAAGGTATAGGCTATCCGGGTTGTAGATTGAAAATGGAATGGAAACAGTGGAATTAAACCAGTGATCAGAATGTGGTGTACTGTTTTTTGTATTCGCTTGTATGTTTAAGGGATTAAATAATTGATAAGCATAAGATTATATTCATTTAATTAAACTATACACGACTACAGCAGTTTTCTTAGAAATATTAATGTACATATACGCAAACAAAAGAATTTTTTTTTAATATTAAGATATTATTTGTATCAATCATTTAAGATGAAAAGTTTTGCTGATTTCGTTGTAGCATAAACAAAGCGCGCCAAATTCCTTGTTCGAAAAGCCAAAGAAGCTGAAATTTTTTGATCGACTCCAGTTTGGGAGATATAGCTACTGAACCGTGAAATTAGTCTTACCATTATCGTCCTGATAATTTCCTCGTTCAAATACAGCCTTCCTCGCCCACAATATAACAATTACCGTCTTCGGCATCCAGAGGTCGACGTCTTCGCTAAAGTTTGAAAAAGAAGAGCACCGAGGCCAAGTAAATACGACACTGGGGAATTTAGCCACTGGAGGCGCATAGACCCGAGGTCCATTATTCTCATCCTACTATAATAGATCGGATTCCAACATGAAAACTCCTAAGATATAGAGTTTCTTCCCTTTAAAACATTTTGTTTGTTCTCGCAGTGTTTATATTTACAATAAATTATTATTGTATTGTACTGTAACAACTGAACGATACTTTTTATTCTCATAAAATACATAATGGATTCATCAATGGATTGTGAAACAATCGGACTTTTTTACTTGCTTTTATTTTGTGTTGAGTTTTTTACGATATACAAGTTTATGAGAATGCAAATTTTTCTCTTTATATTAAATATTATGGAACAAAAAATTAAGTTGTTTTATTTCTGCGTGATCATTATTTTCTTTTAATTATGAAACGAAGTAAATACATTCTCAGAAATGCAATATTCATTTCATGTTATTATTAACGGCTGCGAAACAAACGCAATTGAATTAAACATTTTAATTCTTCATTTCATGCATTTACATTAATTTGGGGTCACATTTATAAAAGAATTCATTATCTATTTTCTCGGGCTGGCTATTCTAATTTAAATCCGCAAGTTGGTTTAGTTTTTATGAAATACTGCAACAGTTCTACAGTAAACTTGTTACTTACTATCCTCGAAATTTTACTTTAGCGCAAACACGTATACGTCGTTGCGCACGAACTACACTAAAATATGCACCTTTCTTCAGTTTTTTGTTACCTCTTAATATTCTTCGAAGTATTTTTTTACAGCCCAAAAAGTCGTGAAATGTAGTAACCACCGTAGGTAACTTGTAGCAAGCGACACTGCATAAACTGCTCACTTTCACAACTGAGGACGTGTGGCATCATGGAGCCTAGGGAACAGACATTTACGCTCGCCCTTCGGATCGCTCAAAGCGGAAATACGTTTCCTCAAATTTATGCCCACTTGTATGCGCGAAGCTTTACGTGGCTCTTTTGCCTTTATGATCTCGTCAGGAGCCGCTTTGAAGATCCCATTGTGCGTCAGGAAAGTGTTGAGTCGACGTGTAATTTAATTGCGCCGATGAAGCGCGAACAATTTCTTCTCGAATTTTATATCGGCCCTTGCAGCTTCTTTTTCGCTTCATTTATTGTGAATAGATATAAAAGAAAACTATTATTTCGATCAAGAACATAAAATTGTTGGCACTGTAATAGAGATTGATGCTTGTATTTCGCAACATAGATTGATAGTAAAAAAGAGTGCCTCAGTAGATGAAAATCAATCATGCGTTCTTATAAAACTTTAACTTGTATCGTAGCTTTCGGCGTGCTTCGAAACTCAATTACTTTTTTAAATGATTTTTCCAACAGATTGATCAAAAAGCTCGTTTGATCGGGAATCATTGAGTCGATAGTAATTGTTGTACGCTCAAACTACCTGTCAGACTTTTGTGCGAGGTTTTCAAAGTCGATGGAGAGATTGTTCAAAAGGATTATCGCAGTGCATTGACGAAAACGTAACACAAAGATAAAAGTAAAGCAGCCAGAAACTAGTAATAAAGACTAAGAGCTTTTCATATATTAACGTGAAAAAAAAGGTTTTAAGCTAATTTTATTAATTTTTAAAAACTATTAATATAATTTTACATAAGATTTTAACGTTTATAAATTGGGAACTATTCAAATTATTTTTGAAATTTTATTTTTAATTTACTCTAATTGCTGTAATATTTATAAGATAAATTACTTTTAAGTAGATAAGGGAATGCTCTAGTCAGACAACGTTTACAAGACCCAAGGTGCTGCCATAGATTTACAACATGAATTACATTTTTAATGACAATTCAACGATTTTTTCTTCGAACTCGTATTAAAGTTGAAGAAGACGAATAAGTCAATGTCTCTCACGAAGTTTAGAAACAATTTCGCAGCGCACATCAAAATTTCCATCAATCCTAAATTTCGTTTCCGACTTCGGTAGCCTGTGAGGATTCTCCGTCGAATGGAAAATCTCGATTGGCTTCACCGAGGGGTGAAAACGCTCCCGACACCCCGAGACTAAAGGCCCGGTGGCAACGGATATGGAATTCCAGACGCTCACCTTCCCCGCGAGAGTCCATCGGAATCTCAATCTTCTCGCGCTTTTTGCCCTACCGCGATGGGCGAGGGAATGAAATTTTTCGCCGTCCGCTACCAGTCAGATACGTCAAGTTCTCCGATATACCGTCGACCATTTAATAGAAGTCATTGTAATATTGAAGGTATCCTCGCATTAAAGTAATCAATCAATTCTTTCATATCCTGCAGAAACGATTTGGTTAGCTGAATTTAATTTCTTTTACGGGAAAATAGACCTAAATATAGTTATGACGAAACCGTAGAAAAAAAGTTTAATTTAAAGTTATGAATGTATGGAATAAACGTATCATACATCCAAAAATTATTAAATCACTCCGCAAAATTATTAATTCCAGAAGAAGGATGAATAAAAAATCAATTTTTTAAAGGGCTCCATTTGACTTAACTTAATTTCTGACGTTGTAAAATCCAGCTCTTACCGAGATTGTGAAAGTTGGACCATCGAGAAGATGAGATGACCATTCGAAGCCGGAGAAATATCGTGCAAACTTTATGAAAGTTTGAGAAAGAAAAAAGCTCAGCGGTGCAGCAGTCGGGGCTTCGTTGTGCCTGTTTCCGGTGTAATCAAGCCGAAAAGCCAACGGGTGCAAGTAGGGTCTAATCCCGGGGATCGTGTTAGCGTAACGAAGCACCACCGCCCCGTAATGGGCGCCGTCCTTCCACGCGCAAGTGCTAACTCTTTCGTAAGTCGATAAAAATTGCCCCCGATTCAATTTCCCGGCTCTCAACACCTTCATTTGACAGTTTGTTCACATCTAATTAATCCTCTTACCATTTAAGAAATTAAAGTTACATTCTTAAATTGCTTTCAACAAGCTAAACCAGTTTCCGAATTTAAAGAATTTCACCACCACAATGAACTGTGAGGGAAGGTCAATAAATTTATTAGGGAGACGCATTAAGGGGGCCAGCCTGTGTTAAATTGAAAAAAATACACTTTCCAGTATAATAGGTATAACAATTGTATTCATCACTTTTGATTGCTGGAACATTTTACACTTTAACTACTCGCACAATTTTAGCTATTTATTCATTATTAAGATCCAAACAGTGTTCTTTACCTCTAGTATTGTTCCATCAAAAACATTTAAAATTATTATTTATTTGTCCACTTGCCATAGCTTTTTTCTCATTAAAGTAGCTTATATGTCATCGGACCAGGTTTAGAATTCTCTTCATTTCCTGCGCTTCAGATTTATCGGATCACTATCTGAAAAAAATTACATAAAAGGTTATTGTAGACACTTTTTGTCCAAAATATTAGGCAATTACGAAATCAAAAGTGATGAATACAATTGTTATACCTATTATACTGAAAGGTGTATTTTTTTTTTCAATTTAACCCAGGCTGGCCCCCTTAAATTAATTTCCGGAACTATCGTATCGTGCCTATTAATCAGATAGAATTAAGGACATGGCGTCTTGGTGGAGGACAATAGGATGGAGCTAGTCGACAAAACAGATGACGAGGATCCTCAGGCAAAGCTTTACGGCAAGACACCGGCAGGAAAATCCATGGAGTCACGCGTCACCCGTTTCTGCGCATAATCCGTCTGGGAATTACGCAGCCGGCTGCATCCAAGTTGAATGGGCAGCCCGAGAACGCGCTCGAGTATCGTGTTCGCGGCCTTGTTATCGACTGGTCGGCCTCGCGCCGTATACACGTCCGGCACCGCCCCCTCGCGCTGTTTATTGGCGTGCGGCCGGACGGCGTCCTTCTGTGATCTCTCGAGTAGGACGGGTATCGACGCGATTAATCGGCTGGATTAGCCTCTCCAACGGTAGTTCGAGACCCGTGATTGCGATACCTCAGCCGGGCGACAATGAGCAGCGACGAGTTTTGCCACGTCTCAGGGGAGACATCGTCGGAAACTATCAACAAGTTTCTCTGGTGCTGACAGCCGAATGTTAGTTCAAGGTGGTTAGGGCTCAGCGTAGATCGGAGTCACCCAGTCCGATATATTAATTAGACTTAAATTAACCGAAAGCTATTAGTAATTTTAGCAGAAACAATTCACGTATGCGAGTGCTGATCGATATTATTTTAACTTCGGGGCATTTTGTTTATTTTTAATTGGAAATATGAAGTTAGCAGTCATAACCGGGAGTCCTTCGTTTCAGAATTGTTCTTTTCATTTTCAATGGCATTGACGATTTTACTGTTATTCGTTCTTATTGGAATGGAAGGCAGGTTAATAATAATTAAATAACAAACTTCATATACTATTTGACTTTATTAAACACGAGGAAGGAACGTCTGTCGACAAGGACTGCTGTCTAGAGACTGAGCCATACGTTGCGCTTTTTCATATTGGTCACCATAAACTACATTTCCTCGAACCTTAATTTATGATAGGGTCCCAAGCGCTCTCGTATACGAGACTCAAAACAATAACAGAAAAACTAAGCTTTATCTTTTCTATGAGTGCGTATATTATTTTTTTTTCTGAGTGATTTTTGCATCTAGTATTATTAAACCAAATAAGTGTTAATCTAACAGTTCTAATAAAATTTATGAACATCTTTTAAATTGTTATTAGCGAAAAAAGTGTGTGTTTTGCCCTGCCATTTATTCTCTATAAGAGGTCTATGCTAAAAGACGATATCCTGTGTTGATATAGTGATCGTGAACATCGAATCATAAATTCAGATTAGCTTTAAAGTCTAAGCCTGGATTTAATACAACGTTGAGTAGCATATTGATTTAGCGTTAACTCCTAATCTCTTAATACTTAGAAATTTCAAGCATGTTTTTTTTTCTTCTCGTCCTCGTGGTAGACCGTTGATTTTGCTGATTGGAAATTCATAAACAGATGAAAGCCGAGTACTTTGAAACTCTTCCAATACCTCTAATAAGATTCCGATTCTAGTTGGTTTCAAAGTGATCTACAATATTTAGTCAATCGTTCACGAACATTAGCCAAATAACCTACTTGTTTCAAAATAGAATATTTCCGTTTTAATCCCTAAAAATGGTACTTCGTAAATTTAGTCATTACATCTTTTTAAACACTTTATTTTTTTATATTAATTTTGTGCTGATGATTTTGCGATCACTTTTTTCTTTTATTCGGTATAAACTCATTCAACTGCCGATTAACCTGTTCTTATTAATTTGCACTTTAAGAAAATCTTTATAAAGACAGATTCAAGTTTACTTAATAGCAATAATAATTTTACCCGTGCAGATTTTAATATAAGCGAAGAAACCCATTTTCTCCAATAATATCACGTAATTGTAGAATAATCGAAAGAAAATTCCTTGCTATCAGTGTCCCCGAGAAGGTATCTCTAATTGAAATTCTTACGATAGTTTCCGCTGGCTTCTCAGTACTTGGCAAGTTTTAGCAGCCATGACGGTAACGCAGGATGAAAAAAAAAACAGAAAAAGAGAGACGAGGAATTATCTCTTCTCATCCTCTTGATGTGATTAACTATGGATTAAAGCAAGGGACGCATGCTCATTCTGGCGGACGACTATATTTGGAATCCGGATTATTGATCTCAGTTGGAAACTGCGAGTAAGTTGCGGACATTTTACAATCTAAACGTGCCGAGTTTTAAACGAAAACCTGGATTTATGCCTTCCAGGACCACGTTTTCAACGTGAATTTTTAGGGATACATTATAAGCTACAAATATCATTCATTTTAACTTTTTTCTTAAATGTTTAGTTTGCTTTTAAGCAACTTAAACGAACTATTTTACAACGCGAATGTAGAATTCAAAAGCTATTGAAAGCATAGAGAAGTTGAAAGACTTTTCATGCCACCTAAAACAGTATGGTTACGGCACTTCATATAACTCTCATTCAATAGAAATTGTCAATAAAGAAGTACTTCTTTTCTTATTCGCTCAGTAAAATTTCTGCAGTACAATAAAAAAGAACGTTTGTTGCTATTGCAAGCGGAAGCAGTGTCGAGTAAACGGGAATAATCCTTTGATATTGCTCGGGGGATGCGAGGTGGTCGTGTGATCCAGTGCTCTTGATATTACGTCGTCCTCGAGTGGCACGAAGGAGAAGCCATTGACCTTCGTCCGATAGCCGTCTGGGAATCCGAGCAAGTCGTCGAGAATCGAAGGAGGCGTTGAAAGACGGGACACTACAGTGCAAATATTTTTAGAGAAAGCTTTAAGATCCAAGAACTTTTTTCCCTTAAAAGGGATTGTCAGGCAGCGATTACCAGTTCGAAATTTATCTTTTCTTTCATCGAAGAAAGGAAGCCCATGTGAAAATATTTGATACAATTCATATATAACTTGTATACAGTCAATGTATACAGTTTGTATCAAAAATGATTCTATACAATGTATATACAATTGTGTACAACTATAAACAATTGCACAGATTTTGTATATAAAATTATTCGTGCAACGATTAAATTGAGCATAAATTGTATATACAGCTGTATATAATAATTTTATATCAATATTTTTTATAAAATATCTATACTATTGTTTACAGTTACATACATTAGTATATGATTATACAAAGTTATTTTTTATACAAACTGTCTAGTTGTAATTTTATATACAAAATCCGTACAATTGTTGTCAGTTGTAAAATAATAATACAGTTGTAAACAATTGTTTGCATATTGTATAGAATCATTTTTATACAGACTGTATACAACATGTACATAAATTGTATAAAATATTTTCACATGGGAGTTTTTAACGGTTTTCGTAGAGAATATTTAAGTAAGACTCTTACATCGATGTTTACACTGTCAAATGGGCATTGTTAAATTTTCTAAACGAATACGCTAAAGTAAATCCGTTGTCAGAGTTTATAAAAGCACGCAAAGTGGGCGATAAAAGCTCAATATAAAAGATTCGTAAATATTTACCTGATGGTAAATATTTACATGGGTGAATAAGTTCCATCTAAACGCATACCAAAATTAAAACATATTTATATGGAAGCGTAGCGCATCATATGGAGCCATAAATTCTTAGTAAACCACTTGTATATATTTGGATAACACAGTTAAGATTTATTAGTATGCACCGGGCTTATTAGATGCTAACAAAACAGTATCAAAACAACTTTAAAAGATTCACAATTTCTTTTCAATTAAATTTCAATTAAAAATCAGAATTGCTTAATTCTAATATTTAGAAATAAAACACAAATTAGAAGTATTGTAATTAGAAAAAAAAACTTTTTGAAAGAGAAACATTCATCCTCAACAAAAAAGGACATCTAGGAGAAAAGGAAGCCATTGAGTTCATCCCTACCTTCAGATAAGTTCTCTGCTGTCCCACCCGCTTTGGCAATCATTACTCGCTTTTACTCTTAGTGTCATCGTGCGGCTAATAAAAGCACTTACTCGTCATGCTAATGCCTCATTCGGATCCAAATGTGGTCGCTGCTTCAATTTCAGTTTCTCCTTATCGCCAGAACTTGGTGCCGACCGCTTGAGGCTAAACACCAGAGCGAGTTCCATTTGGACACGAGTGTTGTCTAAACATTACGTAGCTCTTCGTAATAGATTCAGTATAAGCTACTGACGAAATCTTAACCGGGCATTTTAACCCTTATGCCAAGTTCACGGTGATTATGAAGCTCAAATTGCTATACTCATTCATTGTTTTATATTTACGAACTATTTTAACTTATTTATTTGAAGCTACTAAAATTATTCAATAGTATTGTATATAATACTATTAAGTAACTACTATTACAAGATTTCTAATAGTAATATTGTAATAGTTACTTATTGATCATTAAGAAATTTAAAACTTGCTGCGTTTACAGATAATCTTAATAATTATAGATTTGATTGAGTAAAGTCCCTGCCAAAAATCCATCTAATTGAAATAGCCACGAAACTAAGAAAAATGGCTTGCCCAAATGGCTTGTTTTTAGTGGAAGATGAAACGTTTTTTTTTCACAGCATTCGCTCATTTATTAGAATGAAAAAATATTGGATAAATACTACCCATGTAAAAAAAAATGTATTAATTGTATATATTTTATATACTATTAAATATACATATATTATACGTGGAAATGAGCAAATATAAATTATGTATAAAAAATATATGAACTGGTTTTATTGTAATTGTTATATACATATATATATAATCAACATATAGAATGTAAATGAAAATAAATAATTAATTAAATTGATTTCATTTCCTGAAGCTTGCAAGACATACTTCTCTTTATTAGCTGTCTGTCCTTAGGAGGCCAATTATTTTTTTTGCAAATGCTTGGACATAAACTATTAAATAAAATAAATTATTATATCGGATTTGATTCGTAATAGTGAATCCTTAATTATTTTACTTACGCAAAATCGTATCTACGCCTGTCGAATTCAATCCTGGCTTTACGAAATCCTTTTTCCCAAGTCCCTTAGCTTTTTCTCCTGAAAGCGAGCATTTTTGAAGGGCGTTTTCCTTAAAAACAATTTTTAATTAAAGTTCTGGCTAATTCCGTTTGGGATTTACAAATTTCGTTCGCCTTCTTCATTTCAAAATTGTTTACAAATATTTTCGACTCCACGATTAATTCTGAAAGCTAAGAAAATCGATTAATTGACAGATTATTAAAAATTTCATATTTAATATATTTAAAAAATAGAAAATATAGAATATTTAAAAAACCAATATATATACTATATGTAAAGCTAGAAGTATATAGAATATATACAATTTATACAATTTATACATTTTTTTACATGGGTAGCTTCTAATCGTTATTAAAATTAGCCATTTTTGAGCGAATAAAAATGGGGGCGTACATAATCTAAAAGTATCTTCTTTATTGAATTGCGGTCTCGACTCCGAACTCACACAGCGGATTATTATGAAACAATATTTGATTAAAAACATTTAATAAGCTCATAATGAACGATTTACTGAGTTTTCACTTTCCAGTGCAAATATTAGTGAATTTCAAACGTTTTTATAATTTTCTCTTTTCAATCATTTGCAAGCCATTTTTTTCCCTATTAAATTATGCACATTAATTATTTACATTAAATGTGAGATTCTGATTTAAAAAAGCGTTTCATCATGGGGTTAAAAATGGTTGTTATTTTTCGCCCATTTCTATTTCTCCAGCTATGAAGTTGCCATTAAATGTTTTAAATTTCTACCAGGGGTATAGTATTATAAGACTATTATTTCAGTATTCATAAAAGACATTGAAATTGTAAAAATCACTATCGTTTAATTACAAGTAAATAATACGTTTTAAACTCGATGATTTAATTATGACCTACTTGAAGACTTTATCGAGACAGTGTCAATAGAAACATCAAATTTTGACAGACAATCTTAGATATAATCCCCTAATTATTAACGATCCTAAATATGAGACTCTGTCCAAGCGATACCAGCAGTAAAGACCATGACAAATCAAATTTCCATTTAGGAATCAATCCGAGATGTCGGATAGATCGCTGATGAAATTGAATTCGCGCCTCGCGCTCGCGGGCTTGATTTAATTATGGACGATCGGGAGCTCATTGCAAATAAAGACAGAGAAGAATAGGTGGGAGAGGAAGACAGAAGCAGGGGACAAGTAGAAAATCGAAGTAAAAAATCCAGACGCGGTTTATTTAAGGTTCGCCGACTCGGGGCAGCGGCATCCGATCGTCGTTGCAGCGGTCGCCATCGAATCATCGGTGACTTTAATTTACGCGGGGATGGGAAGGAGAGGAAGGGAAAGAATAACGAAACGAAATGCGCGCGCCAGCGCCGGTGGCTCGCTGCCAAGCAGACACAATCCATACTATAAATACTGCCCTAAGCGACGTTCTCTCGATCCTAGAGCTCTATTTGTCTATCTGCCTTGCCCGCACGAGCTACTCATCCTACTTTTTCCGTTCCGCGTTCCTTAATCCAAGTTGAATCACCACTACGGTTGTATTGTTAGCTGGCCGTTACAAGAATTCTTTCTTAATGTTTCTTAATTGTTGATTGCAATACGTTGTGCAGTGGCAATAAACCTAAATCTTTAAAAAAGTAATTATAATTTTAATTTCTTTTATACCGTGCGACTTTTGAGCAAAATATGAAAGTAATAAAGGTTTTTCGCGTAAGCTAGTTCCGGTATTTGCCTGGTACACTTGCAGTAGCTTTATTCTCTTAAAATTATTTACTTTTCTTTGGGACACCTACCGGTCATTTTCGTCCTTTAGATACAGACGGAATTCAGATTTTTAACATTATTTTATATAAGACTTTCGAGATCGTCGTACAAATAGTCGTTCACTCTATAGTGATATGTTCTCCGATTGTGGTGGAGCTCAACATCGTTAATGTTTCAAAAATTCTATTATATGTACACAAAATTAAAAAAATAGTAATAAATGGTGAAATTAAAAAGATAATAATAAATGTTACAATCTAAATTTTCAATTGAATGAATTGGAAAAATCTTTAGTGGTTAAAGAATAGTTTAAAAGTAAGGGACAAGTAGCACTTCTAATTGAAAAGAAATGGTTGCGTTGCAGTGTCTTTATTTGTGACGTATCATAGAAAATGTTTACATTTATATTGTACACTTTATGAAGTGCAAGTACCGCAAGCTCTGGCGGGATTCCCATAACTACTTCCAGTGATGCCTTGTCCCAAAATGAATATATACGCTGGGATTTGAAAGTTACCATTATGGCAAAGTCCAGTGTACAAATAATGAAATTCATTCTAACGTACTTCTTCCTAAATTAAGCAAATCGGTAAATTAGGATATTGTATATTACGCAGGACATAAAGCTTTAATTTTACGTACAAATTTTAACAATATTTTTCAAAAAGTTGAACTTACTGGAAATACAACTGCACTTGGGTGAACGATAATCCAATATTGCTTAACTACGGATGAAGTCTACCTCTTATATATACCAATTCAACATTATTTTTTGCACTACGCATACATCGTATGACGCGTGTAGCCGTAATTATCTCTCGAGTATTTTTCTTACAATTGATTAAATTAGCATTTGCGAAACACGTTTCTATCAGTTATTGCTACATATAATTATACATTTTAAATAACATCGATTAATCAATTATATTCTTAATTAATTATTATATTCTAAAATTCTGATAGTAAACAAATTAATCATTAAAGAATTATAATAAAAGCTACTTTGGATATATTTTTATGAGGGTTAGTTTCTATAGCATTAAATAGTATTGAATAATTTTACGATCCACTTATAACATGTTCATTATTTATTATATAACTCTGCCCATCAAAAACTCCTCCAAAAAAACATCAAAATTCTAGTACTCGGCTATGGTCGACTTTCATTACACTTATCAGCGCCGTAATCGCAGTCGCAAGGCCGCTCGTAAAACCTCGACCGCGGCTCCGCGGTGGAGAAAAAAAACGAAGGGAAAACGAGGCTGAAGCCAGGGAGTCCCTCGCACGAGCGGTCGAGCGTTTATTGGACGTTATTAAATATAATGCCACAAGGCGTGCCGTTCTCTCTCCACCCACAACCTCCTCTGAGCGATGGCGAAGGAGACACAGAAAGTTTCGAGTTTACTCGTCACTCAGCTTTGTAATTTTGTAATTCTGTACAAGGAGGATTCTCTCGAGATCTCAGACTCGGAGTTTGATTTTCAAATTTTCGAGGTACCTCAATTATTTTTGGGAAATATTGACTGAAACATCTATTACTATTAAGCTACTTAATGCCATAAAGGTACTTAATGCTATTGTTACGAAAATTTGCAAAAATGTATAAAAAAATAAATTAGTAAATTAAGTTCTCACAGGCTGGCATACTAAGATCATCTTCTGATGGCAATTACATTTTATAGGAATCTCGTGAGCACGAAGTACATTTGAATATGGATTGTCGCGGTAACTTAATAGGGTTTTTGATTCTTAGAGACAAATTTTACTCGTAATATCGCTCTTCCATAATCTGAAATTAAAAAAGAGTTTACTTGACAGTACTCTTATTAAGAAGACTTGAACATACGTAGCAGTTTGTAATCAACAAAAACTGTACAAAAAGTTTACATAAATTAGTAAAAAAGATTATACAAGGCGGTGGTGGATAAACTGTTGAACACTTTTTCTTCACTTTATCAAACACGATTCATTTTGTTACAATCACTAAGTATATTTGTCACTAAGTATATTTTCAATGTCAAATGTTTTTTCAATTTCATTTACAGATATACTAACACTTGACACGTTTTCATTTTCACTTCTACTATAAAAATTATCACTGTGCATTTTTAACATTTTTTTTTCACGATTCTTACGAACACTTAAAGTACTCTTACTTTTATACATTTTTTTGTAACTAACACTTTATATTTCAAAGTAAAAATTTTGGAGCACGTGCGATTTGGATCTTGTAATTTATAGGTTAGCGCACGTCGCATCACGGTTTTAAATATACGTGCGAACACCTATGTCGAAAAAGATATTTAATACCTAGGAACTGTCGATTTCTGTAATAAACTTACCTGATTTAAACATTTTTACTGGCTAGATTCTAGATATTAAATCAATAGTATTGATGAAAATCTTCTTCGTTTACAATTACCATTTACTAACTATTTTGTAGCTATTAAAATGGGACAAAATTTATTCAAATATTTCCCTATTAAACCTAGCCAAGACTTCAGTACTTTTTGAGCATTAAAAATGTAAACATCTTTATATATTTTTGATACTTAGTTCTTAGTTTTCCAACGGTTTATATTATTTGGATTTCTACCAGGGATATTTAGTGATTTTTTAATAGTACTAAATAGCTTACATTATTTTTTAAGTAATCTCATTTGCATTGCCAGGAGCACGCTTCATTCTCATTCGCAAAGAAATTTTCTAAAAAGATGTCTTCCTTTTCCTTCTCAGAATGAACATTTGCTCGTAGCTTCTCAGTACATTCATCAATCGATCCGCATCGTAGAGAGGGAGGAAGCGCCGAAAGAGGGTGGAAAATCGTAGTTGCGCGCAAACTGAATTCCGCGGCGCAATCCACCTCTCGGAATTGAGCCCGGGCCTTAACGAGAGACGAGAGAGCCCGTGTAAACACGTCAGACAAGGCGGATCGTGAAGCGAGATGGCATCAATTAGCGGCGGTTAACGCGTTCGCGTCGCACAAACTACTTTCAGCCTCCCTGAATCCTCCCTCTCGCGACCTTAACGACGTTACAAAACACTCCCAACCTAATTTCGACTTTCCAGCCCTTTTCCTGGCCGTCTCGGAAAATCCTTTTGTGACCCTGATGAACTTCGCAGATTAGGCACCGGCACCTCTGCTCCTCTCTCGTACTCTCGGCTCCGCTACTCGGCTTTCGCCTTTGCTTTACGCCTGTCACGTTTCCTCATTTTACTTAACTTTATGGCTTAAAGTGTAATGGCTGCAATGTAAAAGTCGCAGAAGTGATACTTAAGATTAGCAGATTAATAGTTATTTGCATTTTTATTAGTTTTTCTTTATTTTACCGGAAATGACTTAGCAGGATTAAAATCCTTATAAGCTAAGTCTTTGGCTCACCAGGAGAGTGTTACAACTCGAAATCAAGAAAATTTTGGTAATTGTTTTTTGGTAGTAAATAATAGATGTCTCATTATCTCAAAAAAATATATTGTACCATCAAATAAAATCCGACAGAATCAAATTCAAAATGATTTCGTTTATTACTCGGTATACTTGATAAGCATTTCTAAAATCTTATTCAAATTTATGATGCTGCAACGTAAGATGTTCTTGACAAGTAATTAGAATTATTTCTATAGCATCTGTATGAGAAAACATTCCCTACACGGAGAGAAAAGTCTAGTAAAAATGGCTATACTATTTAGTAGTGCAGGGACAGACTCGACAAGTAAAAAATTTTACCAGAAAGTATGGTAAAATGTGCTAGACTTGTAGCAAAATTTACTGTAAGTCTAGCAAATTTTACGATACTTTTTAGTAAATTGTTTTATTAGTCGAGTTTGTCCATCCATTACTAAATAGTATAGTAATTTTTACTAAACTTTTCTCTCCGTGTATTGAAAAGATCTTATAAAACTCCATATAATGGTGCAAAAACCACATAAAATCTGATAAATAATTTATCGGATTTTATAAAATTTTACGCATTTTTTATCGTATTTTATAAGATAGGTTCCCCCGGGTTCACACATTCCTTTACGTTTCTCATGCAAACCAAAATTCATATCCTAATAATTTCTACTTTAAAAAAATCTTGAAGAAGTGGCAAACGTTATAATTTAAAGAAGAGTAGACACATTTTCGGTTAAAAAAATAGACCTGGCTACCACGACTCGTGAAAAGGCATTTACGCAGCCCGATGTCCGACCGTCCTCTGCGGAAAGTTATAGTTGACGCGCCCTAGCAGCAAGTTGCGCGTTCCTCTGCAAGGACGGGCACGTGTTTGCACGCCGGCGACTTCAGGCTGAAAGGCAAAGTGCGGCTAACGAGATTTTCAGGTACATTCGAGCGGAGACGACCACCATTAGGACAACACGCTGTAGCTCTTAGAGTCGGCGTTTCTCCATCGAAGGTCGAACACTACAAGGAGCTGCACGAACGCCATCGATATTGCGAAGTAGCTCGCTTCTGGTCATTCGATTAGACGGGCGATCTAGTACGATGTTTACCTTTCGAGTTACTTGAAGATTTATTTCGAGATTTCAATCGAAACAGAGTTCAGCATTAATAAAAAAAAAATAATTATTCAATTTAGAAGCCTGCAGCAGAAGCGACTGATGCGAGAACAATGGAAAGTTACTCAGGAGTTAACGATTGATCCAGGTCGGCGCAACTGAGTTGTGTTTATAATAACTCTGTATTTACCGAAGTCTTCTGTAGAGCAGCTCATTTGATGCAAAGCTGGTTTAGCGAAGTATTTAACTTTGAGTATTAAACTACAGGCCGGTGCTTCTTACAAAAACCGTGTAAGAGATTACTTACCTTATTAGAATAAAAAAATTGCAACATTTTTTTACATGTTTCCCAAACGCAGCAAATAAGATTTATTTCGCAAGATTAAAATTATAAAAGTAACAAGTAAAAAAGAATTATCGCCGACATCGGCTAGAAGCAGTACGGTAAAATTTAGCGTACTTGAACTAAAATGGCCTTTAATGAGTCAGTTGAAGCACGAAGAGAATGTCTAAGGAAGGGAGACGTAAAAGGGGTGTGAGAAAAATTTAGCCGTGTAATGCGTCTTGAAAACTCCTTGCATGTTCTGACGCTTTACTTGCAAATGTAGATGAACTCGTATACTATGAATCGCTTACTTTTACCTTCTCCATTTTAACAAACGATTAGTGTGGATAATTTCCGAGTTACTGACATTTTCTTCACTAAGAATTTACCACAGTTTACCTTACGTAGTTTAGTCAACTTCTCTAACAAGTTGGATCATGTGTGATTCACGAACAACCCTAAAGTACCTTGTAGCTTTTAGAATATGTATATTAAACAACATCATAACATCAAGTCTTAGCGATGTATTTATTGAAGGATGCGATAATGTTCATTCTAACCGCATAACAGTAAAAAGAATGTGAGAAATAAATCGTTTATTATGTAAGTGCATTTTTTTAATTAAAAACGAAAAGTTGAAGTTGACGAAGATAATTGAATCTTTAAATATTTCTGATATCTTATCAACTGCTATGAATTTCAAAGTATTTCGAGTAAAAAGCACACGATTTTAAAAATACCGCCAATTAACTTATAGATTGTTAAAATAAATTTCAAAAAATATCAATAAATCTAAATTATAGATACTATTTCTTCTAAGACAGTCATTAAAGAGTTGCAATAAATGTTACTTTGGATATATTTTTGAGTATTAGTTTTTATAGCAAAATCTCAACAAGAAAGTCTTCTTTGTACTTGGATCAATCGACTTACACAACAAATCGAGACTGAACTGTGCGATATCAATAACAATCGATTCAGATAGGGAGCAGGCTTGTATAATGGCAACGTAACTTCGAAATCCGTGCTTAAATATTTTTGAAAATAAAACTAAAAACAATGAGATCATCATGGTGACACTATCAAAACTATGTAATAAATTTACTGAAATCACAGCAGTTTACATTAAATTCTCGACTAAAGTTTTTAATTGTCATTTTCATTCCCATTGAATGAAAGTATCGGAGAAAAGAGCGGAGTAACGTTGGAATGGGCGAGGATCAATGAAATGCAGATGCATGTCGCTAAGGGGAAAAGGAAATGGAAAAGTAAGAGCGGATACCAGAAGTGTCATTGACGAAAAGGAAGCAAAAGAGTGTCGAGCACAAGTGACGACACATCGGAGTAGACGAGATTGAACAGCAAGACGAGTTGGCTAAGTTTAGCGGGCCCTGGGCGAGTCGCGAGAAAGAAAAATAGTGGAAGAAGCCGCCCCGGGGGGAGAGATTATTTTCGCACTGATCGGTCGATGAACGAATCCAGATCGTCGCACCTCAAGCGGGCTTGTAGCCTCTAATGGCCGAGCTTGACGGCTATTGTTCCAAGTGGCTTATTTTCGTCTCCTCCGCCTTTTTTTCCATCTCGGCTTCGGGCGACATCGCGGCTTATCGACGATGATAAATCGAAACTGCCAATACAGCTATGAGAAACTTTTTATTCGACTAATACAACTATGATTTCAGAATTAATTAGCACAATTATCGATTCGCTTGCAAATAGATAGTTTAAACTATTAAAAGAGGACTAATTAATAATTTTTCTCGGCTAATCGATAATTTGTGATTAATAAACATTATTACGAAAGTTCATATACTAATATTTCTATTTTCTCGTCTCTTTCAGAACAAGTTCTCATCGTAATTTGTCTGCATAATCAATAAAGTTAATAAATGTGTAGTAAACAGCGCTAAAATATTTATGCTTCCTTTAAAACAAAACACATCACGGATTATTATCTGTATGTACATAAATGCAAATGGAAAGAAATAAAAGTGAATTTTATGGTTCAACTTTTGTTTGACGTAGTTTTAATATAATAAAAAGGAAGGCCAAAATAGTTATGATGACGATTACAATTAAATTATAATACATCGTGTGCTATAAAAACTCCAGAGATTAAGAAATTTGTAATTCGCACGCCGAAAAGGCAGCGGTAATTTTTATCGGATATTTGTGTCTATATCTCCGTCTGCGCATGTAAAAGGCTATAAACAAGAGCAAAAACCCAGACGATATATTAAAAATCAATTCAACCCTTCGCATACACTCGATTATTTGAACGCTCGAAATCCGTCGACTGGTACCGAATAAAATAACAGAGTCAGTCGCCAGGTGAAAAAAGAGGTAGGAGAGAAGACGAGACTCGGGGGTTGACAAAAAAAACGTCGAAATGTCGGTGCAAGCTATCGTCCTTTCACGGCCAATGTAGCTCGCATGCCAGGGATTGGTTTTTCCCTCCCACGCGCATTCCATTATCCAGCCTCTCTCCCTCTCTTTCTCGCTCGGTAGTTTCATTCGGGAAGCCGGATGCAGTTTGCGGTGGATTGCCAACTAACCACGGCTGCCTTCCGCCTGCACCTCCTCCCGAATCGACCAAAACCGGAAGTTAAATCAAACGTCGGTCGGGCAAACATACATAACTCGCATGCATGATGGAAATTGATTTTTAGACCTACTTTTTCTCTATGTTTTGCGCATTCAAATTAATTGTTTGGAATTGCTGAGACTCGAGGTCATAATTTGCATACGTGAGGTGTTCTGTACATAATACAATAAACTTAATATACTTTTAAATTTTATTAATTATGACTTACAAAATATATGTATAGACTAAGGATAATATATTTTTTTTAAATTTGCCACATAATATTTTTTAAAGTTTATTAGTAATTTTTTCTTCATGTTGGCGTATGCTAGAGTTTGTGAATAAAACCTTCAAGCATGTATTTTGCAATGTTATTGGTAGTTAAAATAATGCACGTCCTTTAAATATGTTTTAAATCTCATGTAAAAGTATTTTTATAAAAAATGTTTACAAATGCTCTTTGAACAGTAACTCAAAATGAAATGCGTGCAATACTAAGTCCCTAATTATCTAATTCATCATAATACTAACTGAATTTCAGCGTAGGAAATTTCCAAATTCCAACAAAGCTTATAAATTCATCATAAATTAAATTGTCTCGCATCGTGGATTTAACGGCGTGACATTAAGCACCCGGAAGAGACATATAAAGGTAATTCCAAGTAGATTAGCTAACCATGAGGTAAAAAAACGTGCGTTCAAAAGAAACTAGATGAAATTTCTGCTGCTCCAATTCTTCCTCAACAAGTAAACTCCGCCATTTTTGTCTCTCGCGCCCACCTTTTTCCCCTCCCCATTCAAAACCCCTCACTTGGCGGCGGTTTTTCTCTCTTTCTCAACAGAGTGCGGGAAGAGTTTAATTGAAAAAATCTAATTCTGGCACGAACAATGGCGCGCGCATTCTTCGGGCGATTTAACGAACAAGAATGGCTCCCACGAGAGCTGGTTATTAATGAAGAGTCAGAGAACGATCCGCGCAAAAAAGTCAAATGATGGTACAGGAAAAAAAAATTCTGTCGACCATCACAAGGCGCACAGTTTTGCTTTTACTTACTTCGTTTAGAGATTTTTATGAATTTAGTTAGTGATGATAATAAATTTTTAAGGGCAATCTCACTGTAAACGTTGAAATACTTTGAAATTCGAATTGGCATGGTCAATTATATACACCAATTAATTTTTAAAAATGTCGGGTTCTTTTCTAAGCTAAAATAAAGATGGGCATAACTGCATGCAGAGAAAAAAGTACTTTCATACTTTCTTTTTATTAGATGAAAATATTTATCATTTATACGAAGATAGTTACAGTTGCACCACTTATTCAGCCTTGATATTGTCTGAATATGTAGTGCAACACTAACAACTATACAATCTTATTTCACGGCGGACGAGTAATTAACGAATATCGTCATACAAGATACACGTTTAGTGAATTATCGGTCTCTATTTTATTAACTATCGCACATTAAATGTTGTAATTGCATTTCTAAAACAATGCGTAGTCATTCCTAAAGTCTGTGGGACTCAAAGCGCGCGAGAATAAAATAACATTTTATTCTTTCCTCGAAAAGTCCTGACATACAGCAGAAGAACTCTAGAGACTTCTTGTCTGCTATAAATTTTTCTACGCAAAGCAATACTCAACGAAATTGTTTTTTAGATTAACTTTTCTTTAGATAGTGGATAACGGAGAAATGTACATTTGGTTATGAAAAATGCATCACACTACAGTTTTTGTACGTCAAACTGTGAGATATTTTTCCGTTTTTCAAATTTGATGTTTCAGCTTTATTTTTTATGACTTTTGAGCTATCTGTTCTTTTTTCCAAGTAAATCAATTTAAATAGAAAGATAAATCTGTACACCCGAATCAGAACATGAAATAAATATTGTATATAAACAGCCAAATTTGACGGTTTATTTTATAATTATCTACGAAATCCATTTAAATAATATGAATAATTGATAATTGTAATACCTATTTGAACTTCGATATTAGATAATTCATAATTTCTATAAAATATAAAGAAATGTCATTAACATGGTCTGCACTATTTAAGGTTTTCCGTCTGCATTGTTCTAGTTCAGTATTATCGGATTTTAATTAATTTTAAGAAGTAATTATTTTAATAAGAATTAATAGACGAAAATCTGAGAGTGATATTATAAATAAATTCCCTTATAAATTAGATATTTGATGCAAATTTATTTAGAGGGAAATGTTTTAATATTCATTTTGTTTTACAAGAATATCTTTTTTATGAACTAAACTTGGCACTAAAAGTAATATAGTATAATTTAAGGGAAGTTTAAAAAGAATCTAAATGAAAGTTGAAGATGAATTAAATTGTTCACAAGTTAATCTATTTCATCATAATCAAGAGATTCTGTCAAAATGTAATGTACAGGAATACTAAAAGCTGTTTTGTATAAAATGTCTAAATAAATCGTTTGTTTACCCAAACATTCTAAATAATAAAAATTTTCTAAAATAATTATTGATAAATGAAGATAAAAAACAAAGAAAAAAAACAACTAGAGTGTCTAAAAGTATTGTAAATTGAACAATAAAGATAACACTGTTCTATAATACCATATTCATTATCTTAAATAATAAAGATAAAACCATGCAAACAAAAAATGTTATTGTGAAAAACAAGGACGAATATATTATTAACTATATGCAGGAAGAAACCATTAAAAGTATCAAATAAGTATTAAATAAAATAAAAAATGAGTAACTTCTCAATTAAAAAGCAACAAACAAAATGTGAAAACCCTCAGTGAAAGTTATTCATATAGATATAACTTAAAGTAACAAAAAAGTAGATAAAACCATACATTGGGCAAATAAATTTCAGCAAGATATACATATTTTCTGCAATCCAATTAAAAAAACAAGAAGGGTAATTCTAGAAGCTGTAATATCTATTTACAAAACGCAGCAAAACATAATGCAAAACACATTTTTAATAAATATATTGGAATTTTATGCGTGAGCAATAATTGATAAAAATGTGTAGATTGCATTTGCACAAGTTGTAGGACATAAGCGTTATGCAAAAGACAATATGGCTGAATAAGTCTATATAAGCGGTAAATTTCAACCGCAGTTAATTAGTTTTTGTGCATCGTTACAAACATTTGCAGTTGTAAGTACAGCTTTTTAAAAAAACATTGTTACAATTTTTAGGATAAATGAATGCAATGTGCAGTATGTAATATATAAATATTTTAATTTTTTGGGATTTCTAATTATAAGAAAGAATTTGGTGAAAATGAAGCTCCTTATTTTTGCGTTGGGACTTACCGTAATGACTGCTTTTAACTCTGGATGTATATACGTTTTGGGAAAATCCACAATTGGACTTGATTATGGTAAAATCTACAGACCTTGCGGCACTTGTATTGTCTAGAATTTACAATAAAAAAGCAAATATATTACAATATGTGCAGGAGTATATATCTTAAATAAAAGAAAATGAAAACTATAGCAAATCTCTTTAATTTCGATTATAAATACACCTTTTTCCTTATTTAATGATATTTTTGAATTCTTCCTTTTTTCGAAAATGCAATGAAAACAATCCATTGGTCAAATATATTAACTTGTATTAATTTTGAAAGGTGAATATTGAAGTATATTCTTCTCAAGTATATTACAGATGTGATTTAAATAATTAATTATTTAAACTGATTTAATTATTTAAATTACAGATATGATTTAAATAATTAAATTAGTCGTTCTAGCTCATTTGAAAATTACAACAACTTGATAATCTGAAAAGAGGTAAGATAGTAAAGACGTTCTAGCATACGGTAGACAAAGACCTTTGACATTCCTTAGCAGAGAAGGAAACTATCCTCCTGATCCCTTCGAATTTTCGCCAGTCTCAAGGGAAGGTTTACGAGCAACCGTAAATTCCATTCGGGGCTTGCACAGGTGCGCATCCTTCTCTTCAACTATTCCTTGATGCGCAACACGGTTCCTGAATGTTTTAGCTGATGGGTGCCACTCTTCAAGAAAGGATTACATCCTATAAACAAATCGTTTTCTTTGAAAGTATTCGATCACATTACATGCAATTTGAAGTTACTTCGGTGTACTTAAACGAAATTTCTACATAAGAGTTTGAAAATCGGTTTATCTCGGATAGAGAAGTGCAATAGATCAATCGACGTAAGCTATGTTTCATTACTTTGATATAGTAAATAAATAAATAAATAAAATAATGTGTTAAGAAATCGTTTATTTGCAACTTTAAGAGATAAAATAGCTGAAATTAGGATTGATTTAAAATTGTTTTAAATCTCTGTAGAAACGAAATTAATTACATATTGAAATACGTTGTGTGTTGCTAATTCTTTAAAATTGGGTCAAAACGATGTGGTTCGTGTGCTTCAGAAATTCTATTGCACAGTATAAGTGAAAAGTTAGTTATACATTAATCTGACATTTCGTGAAGATTAGTACGTCGTAAATTTGAAAATTAATTGTAAAGCCATTAAATTCCTATTAATTTGTAAATGTAGTAAGGATAGTAAAACTAGGGGAATAGCGCGGCGGTACTCGAAAGTACCTCGACTCGGCCTCTTTTCGGCGAAGAACGAGTACGATGCAGTCGATAATCGAGAAACCAACGGGGATAGTTGGTCGTTGACCGACAGCTTCAGAGCACTCATGTGCCATGCTAGCCTACTTTTTTTTTATTTTTCCTCTATATCATTGAATTCGGGATCCTCTATAAAGTTTCATCCGATACATAGAGTAACCACGTTTTCCCCGTTTCTTTTCTGTTTTTATTCAGTTTTCTTCGCTTGTATAGTACTATGAAAATGTTTTTCTTCAAATCTATATTCGTAGTTTAGCGTTCATAGCCTTAACATTTAACTACTTAATCCTCTAAAAGCATAATAATTTTATGATCTAATACTTTTTAAAACCGAAGTTAATTATTACCACTTTTAATCACCACTCGCCTCAAAGTAAAAAATATTCAATCTTCTTTTTTGCAAAAGCGTTCCCGAAAGAGTTCAACGGCTACTTAGAGCGCCGCTCGTGCAGGAAAGCCTCGCAAAAAAGGGTCGAAACTCTTTTTTTAAATCCAGTTTGCTTTTTTTCTGCCTGAGCTGCTAACGGTGGTACAAAAGCTGTAGCTGGAGTGCGCGTTCTGAAAAAAGGAGAGTCTTCTATACTGATCTATTGATTCGCGTTGCTAGTGTACATCGGGACTCTTTGATTGGCTTGGTGCAGTCGATACATCTCGTCTCACGCGTTCGCATGTCGTAACTGCCCAAAGCCAACGACGGGTCGTTGGTTCTGCTGGCTGATTAAGCTTTGCTGCGATTGCGGCTTCCTATGGTCTATTTTTGTGGCATTCGGAATGGCCAAAGCAACTTTTGTTACTTAATGCATGTATGCTAAAAAGAAGAAGATTATTGAATTAAGACTGATTTCTTCATCGCGTCTTACTATTATCTACTATATGCAATGTGAAAATGTGAATCGTGACGTTTGTGTGAATGATTTTTCACATAAAATTTGTCACTATTCGCATTTTCCGAGTGAATTTCACATTTTCATATTTAGAGAGTAAGATTGAAATGTGATATTTAGTAATATAAAAATAAATCAAACATTTTTTCAACAATACTTTGAAAAAAATTGATTCAATTCTCACTCTCTAGTGCTTTCAAAATTCATTCCAATTAATGCGTATATCATCATAAAAATTTTAAATAATTTTTGCACATTCTGAGAAGGTCACTATTCAAAGAGGATCTCGAATATGTTCACTAAAGAAGACTAAGTAATCACTGCATTATTTTGTAAGCATCGGAATATAGTAAACGAGTGCACGAAAACGTCGGAGAAGGCATGCGGAAAAAAATCAACAACTATTAAAAACGAAGTTCGTCTGAATTTTTAATTGAAATTAGCCCAGACCTGTAGCCGTTTGAATTACCATTCAGAAACAAGGAGACCACAATTTTTTTGCGCGACCGCACATGCTTCAATCAAAAATGCATTCTCGCCGTGGGCCGCAAGCCTTTTATTCTAAGGACTCAGACACACCCGTCGAGAGGACACTTTCTTCAATAATAAATGAGGCTTGATAAGCCTTGATGGGTGTCCGACGGGATTAAAAGATGAATTCTTTGTGCACTGAGGGAAGGTGACGCGCGGTGATAAATAAATAGTCAGGACTGGAAGAATGAGAGACAGTCGTTAAAAGAAAAATCGTGGAATGAGAGCAGTCGCGAAGTGTAAATAGCGGAAGGAAGCTCGGGAAGAAAAAATCGATTGGAAAAGTGCGCTAATAAAAAATTACAGGGAGATATTGTTGACAATCTCGCGTACTAAATTTTAAGAAAAAATAAGAGTTTTGCATTCATTAAAAGCTGTAATTGCAAGATTAAAATTATCGATTAAAGATTATTGCTTTACTTTTTTTTTAGAGAGATTATTGATATAAGATGATTTATGATAAGATTTATTATAAGAGAGATTACGATAAGATTATTGCTTTACTTTTTTTTTAATTTTAAAATAATCGAAGAAGTTTTTCAGTCGTTAACATTTAGACGAGAAAATTTTTAGCTTATACTTTTTATTAACAATTGAGGCAATTGGATTGCATGCCTTTGGGTTTTGCACGCTTATAAACCGAAGCCTTAAACTATCACAGAAACAAAAAAAAAAGATGATGAACATTTTTGAATCGTTTCTTCAAGTTCGTGGTTGGGACGGTCGTTACATACACTGAGAAAAAAGATTCCTTACTGTTAAGAATAATTCTTAACTGTTAAGAAATGGGACTTTAATTTTTTTTAATTGCATATTTCTTAATAATTAAGAAATAAGCAGTTGAAGTAGGTTAAAGCGAAGTCATGAACGATACGTAAAATAAACAAATGAAATCTAATTTCCAAATAGTTAAGAAATATGCATTAAGATTTAATATTATGTATTAACTACAACTGAATTGATTACTTTACTCTCTAAAGTTGAATTAGTGAAAAACCACTAATTCATAGTGACTATGCACTAATTTGAAAAGTGAAAATTGCTCCACTGAATTAGTGGAAATTTACTATTTGAAATAGTGAATAAATTGTACTAATTGAAATAGTAAATATATGCACTATTAAAAATAGTAAAAACTACTTATAAATTGGTGAAATTAAATTTTTTTTTAATTGGCAAATTCACTATTTCAATTAGTGAAAATCACAAAATAATTTATTTTTTATTTTATATTTATTTTCCACTAATTTAAAAGCGTTTTTTACTAATTAAATAGTAGAACACTTTTTTACTATTTCAATTAGTAAAACTGTACTAATTGATAGTGGAAAATCTGATCAGCAAAAAGATTAGTGGAATTTTCACTAATTCAACTTTAGAGAGTACAATAAGGAATCTTTTTTCTGAGTGTATAATTTGAATAGAATCACACGACGAAATTAAATTTCAGATAGTAATTTCAAGTAACTACATAAAAATTGTGAGAAATCGCTAGATTAATTTAAAAAAATGTACTACCGCGACAGCGCGCAAATCGGTCGCGGCTAATAATTGTTTAGTTCACGTTTTTCCCTCGCTCGAGGGGCTCGTCCTCGCAGCTCCTGGCTGCGGGAGAACGATAGGGAGCGAGTGGATCCGTCGGAAGTGGAAGGGCGGGCGGTCGAACGGACTCTTGTGTGCGTGGGTGCGTGCGAAGGGCTCGAGTGAATAGTAGGGGGTGGTGGCAGCAGCGGGTGCAGCTCGGGGAGCGGAGCAGCCTGGCCAGGTTATACGCCGAGTGCAGAGAGAAGAAGCTGCCACGCGCCGCGACTCCCTTCCCTCGGATGCTGGGGCGCGACGATCAATACCGGGGGTGCACGCCGCACATACAGTCACGTCTCGCCCTTTTTCGCCTGCCTCTCTTCTTCATCTCGCGCACAAGAGGGCTCAACCATACGCGCGCGCCCGAGACTCCTCTCTTCGCTTCTTTTTTTCCTTGTCGACGTCTGCACCGTACACCCCTTTTCCCCCTTTTCGCGTCTGGCCCACCCTGTGTCCGTCCTCTCCGCGCGTCCTCCTTCTTGTATGTGCACGCCTATGATTTTTTCAAGGAAGTCTGACAGGCGCGAGATTATGGTCTTGGTGGACTATCGCCAACCGCTGTGATGATAAACCTCAAATTTCGCAAGTTTCGCAGCCCAAGAGAAGCTCGATCGAGCTGTACTCCTGTTGAGAAATCAGAATTTTATTTATAATATTTTTTAGTGCGAAAATGTATTAAGAGAATTAAGTAACATTTCTGTCTATAATAGTATATTACGTAACAAGGGAGGCAAAATAGAAATGGTCCCAGATAGCACGTAAATTGGCACCCGACAAACGTGTGATCTGAGGCATTCTTTTTTACTTCCCATGTTGCGTATACTATTTTTCAGCCTATCGAGGACGAAATCGTATCTTTTTCGATCGGGCGCCGGGAGGAAAGGTTATGGTTTCGTCCCGCTAGGCCGAAAATTTAATTTGTATTTTTAATTCTATTGTAAAGAGGTTATTTCGAACTACACTCATATTCAACACGTAATATAGTTTCCTATAATTCCAAATTTAATTTGCGTATCAATATTTCTGAGAACTTTGATAAGGTATAACTTTTAGAAATGCTCTAGAGTTAAATCTTTAATTTACACGGAGAAACCAAAATTATCATTTTATTAATATTCTAAATGTTCGTAAAAGACATTGGATAATTAGTGATATTTAATCTTCAATGAGTTGGTTATATATTCCGCACAATCTCGTCTCTATTCAAATTTTCAATAATAGCAGATGGCAGAATGTTTGGGCGTCAATTGTGAGATCTCATTTCGGGAGCAAATCCATTGTCTTGTACGATTCCCTCCGTAGCGGTTGTGTGCTCTTGCATTCTCTTCTTCGTTTGACGTTTGAAATTTTCAATGGCCAAATCTCTCCTTAACCACCAAACCTCTCGAACAAGAACATTTCAATATGATCTCGTGCATTAGGCTCGGCATCAGTCTCTCGTCGATTAGAGCCGAATCGCTTCATCCCATTAATTTCACAAAGTAGCGATTGGTGTCAGAAACGCCTTCGATCTTCGATACATTGAGTATTTTTTTTCATCCACTTGTGTGGCTGCATCTACGGAATCTGGACCCCCAAAGCTATTGGTACGTTCAATAGAGTGGATAGTGTGGGAGAAGAGGGGGATGCTCTTGGACCGCTAACGCGTGCTCAATCATCTCATCGACGGCGGATCGTGTTCCCTCGTAGTTGCTTTTGTTCGCTAGTGACCCGACTCTGGATGGCTTCGTGCAATTCACGGGAGTCGCGAGCAACGCGGTGCGGCTGGCGTCAATGCCAATACTTAAACAAATATTTAAAATCGAGTTGACGCGGCTTCAGTTTGAGTTTACGTAGTAACTAAATATTGCGTTTCAATTATAACAACCGCCAGTCGTGAAATACTGAAATCAATGATTGACAATGACCGTCATGATAATTTCGAGAATTCAACAGCTGCAGACAATATTTCAAGTTAACGGTTCCACACTATCGTTAAAACTAAGCAATTCGCTTATTCTGGCTATCAATTAAATTTAAATGGGACATCAGTTTTTTATATACAGTTCTCCTTTGTAATTGTATATAAAAAACTGCAATTACAATTTAAATAGTCTGTGTATACACGGAGAGAAAAATCTAGTAAAAATTACTATACTATTTAGTAGTGCAGTGACAGACTCGACAAATAAAAAAAATTACGAGAAAGTGTGGTAAAATGTGCTAGACTTGTAGGAAAATTTACTGTAAGTCTAGCAAATTTTACGATACTTTTTAGTAAAATTTTTTATCAATCGTGTCTGTCCCTCCATTAGTAAATAGTATAGTAGTTTTTACTAAACTTTTCTCTCCGTGTAATAAGTATCAAAAATAGAGCGGATAAAGCAAGTGTTAAAACTTTAATTCGAAATTAAGTGCAAGAACATAGTGTATAGTGTAAAACTAAAAAATGCATTTGAAAACTTAATGAAGTCATAATAGACTGGCAAAATCATGACCCTTGATCAACGTCACTTCAGCGCATTCGGATTAACGTGTTTTACCCTGTCAGCACCGGCGCGCGTCGCATTATGCAAACTCTAATGTCGAGCGAGAGCTAACGAATTAAATTTGCCGACGAACAAATTTTCATTATTATCCGCGGCCGAAATTTGCAATTCCTACCGGTAGGATTCTGCCCTGTTGTTTCTAACCTAAATAGACCTTAAATCTCATTAACCGGCTCCCGTGAGTGCCTTTTACATTAATCAACTTGTGAGTCTGTGCTTACCTGTGATATAAATCTCGAGCGCAAACCCCGTTTTCCTCTATTATTCCTCAACGATGAAATCCTCAATGGTGTGCGAAAGAACCAGAGGTTTTTCTTTATAAAAATAAAGAGGCAAAAGGGGCAAGTATTTTATATGTATGAGTGTCTTGGCGTTTCTATGTTTATTACTTCAACTGGCTGTGCATCAATGCATTATTTGTATGCCTACATTGCGCATTATGACCAAGTTTTCCGATAAAATTTAATCTACGCGGAGACCCAGTAGTTCTCGAGTGAGCCGCGCAGCTGCTTCCCGCGTTAGCCGAGTTCCTATGACAGTCGTTGCTGCATGTGCGTATTACTTGCATGCGCGCCGCTTAAGGTGGATTACAATAATTTTCGTTCCACGTGCACGAATCCCACTTGTTAGCAAAAATTTCTTGAATGGAGAATAAAAAAAAAATATAAAAGGCATGGGGCATTTTAAGAATTTAACCCTACAAGATCATCGTTAATAATGAATGTAATCCATCAGTTTCCAAGATGATTTAATGTGCTGGAATATGCTTGGTGGATGTAATTTTATTTTTATCAGAAGAATAAATAGCAAAGAATTTTACGAACAATTACAGAGAGGAGTAAATTTGAATTTTCAAATTTCTACCGAAGATTATATACAAAATGAAATCTGTTAAGATTCATTCTTCGTAGGAATCAACGTTGTTAAAGCGGCAGTAATAATAATTGGACTATTTAAAATAATTATATCTAAAATTATTACCCGAAAAAATTAAATTTGCACGAATTGCTAAAAAAATTTCCAAGCAAATAATTTGACTCGACTTTCAGTTTAATCAGCTTGTGCAAACTTCGATGCAACTAATGCAAGTGCGTCAGCTTCAACATTCGATTTATCATGCAGTAAACAGTACCGTAGCGAAACTTTAATAGTTCGCATCTGCAACCGGTGAAGGGAGTTATTGCAGCTGAGGCTTAACGTAAATTCGGCAGTGGCTTCGCGCCGAGCCGGAAGTGTCAGTCCGTGGCTGGAGTCTCGCATTTCGTGGACGCGCGCGTCCCACACACAGACTTGGTCCCTCAACGGAGCTCCCTGCAGGATAGAATGTAGCTCGAGCGCGGCTCTGATGAGATTACGCAGACCGGCGCGCGAGTCGCATGTGGATCAAACGCGACCCTCCGATGGGAGGAGCCAAGTTTTAGCCCCGTTAAAGGACCTGTAATCCGGAAAATACCATTTCGCGAATAGCGCGAATTTGGCTCTTTACTTTTGTTCAAATTTACGGAATTATAGTATCTGCACGGAGAAAATGATCCCATAAAAATTACCCTAAAAATTACTAACTGATTAGTAAACCTACGCCGCCACAATGCGGTGATACTGTTTACTAACGCTCGGTGCAAATTTTACTAACATAGTTGGTAAATATTAATAAGAAGCAATATCAGATGCAAAACAAACATGAGCAAATGACGGTCGTCTGCTACCGAAGCGCGCTTTGGCTAATTTTCACTATACGGCTGGTAAAAATTGTCCAATTTCTCATTAAAATTTATATTTTCCTATATAATAAGTAATCATTATCTTGTAATTTTTAATAAAGTTTCTATAAATATTACTAAACACGTAATTTACTAAACAGTATAGTAAAATTTAAATTTCGCATCGTATTCGTATTTATTACATTTAAAGCAGTAAAAATTACTTAAAATTTAATCAAATTCGCCAGAAAATCAAGGCGTCCCAAGATTACGTGAAAAGCGTAGGTAATTTTTACCCAACTATTTTCTCCGTGTGCTGCTTAACAATCGGTGGCTGAAAAAAAATATATTGTTTTGTATCGTAGGGACAGCCTCGATAAAAAATTTTACTAGAAAGTATAGTAAAATTTGCTAGATTTATAGTAATTTTTGCTGAACTTATAATAAATCTTATTATACTTTTTAATAAAAATTTTTGATGCGTTGAGTCTGTTCCTGCATTACATAACAGTATATTAATTTTTACTAGCACTTTTCTCTCCGTGTATGTGTGTTTTTGTTTTTGATTCTGTCGTGCTTTACGGTGGGAATTAGCACGGCGACTGCTGTGCTAATATGACAGAGGTATATATGCATTTTATAAGATTATGTAGGGACGACCTATTTATAGCAACATGCTGGGAGCGCGACTACCTAATGCCTCCGTTGGGAAATTAACGGTCGTTCTTTGACTTAATGAAGTAAAACGTAAATAATAGTTCCGTTACAACTAGTCGCGTTTGGAGCTCCCGACGATTATGATTAATTTATGCTAAATACTCATTGAATATATTATTCATTATTGATAATTCTGACCTATATTAGAATTAACATTAATTATTTCGAAATATTTGCAATCAGTTAGAAGTGATGTTAATGGTATCGACATAAAGTTGATATTACTACAATATTTTCACTAAGCACGAATAATTTCTTTATCGTTCAATTGTTTACGTTAAATAATTGATACTTATTGATACTTACAATAATAGTAAAATTTATTTTGACACAATACACTAAACTATTCTTTGAAAATTGAACTTTATAAACATTGCAGAAGCAGATCGCCAGCAATTTATACGAAGTTAAAAATTAATGTCTTTAGTAATAATCGTACGAAGAGTAATTAGATGAGAATCTCCGACCTAAAATTTAAATATCAGATTTGTGGGTCTACTAAAATTCTTTTTTTTTTTTTACACCCATTATACCATACCCCCCTCCCCTTAAAACACGTCTGTCCTATGCATACGAGTAGAGACTCGACGGACAGCGAAGGCCTAGAAAGTTAATAAAACCTTCAAAGGATTAATCGCTCTCCATGCAAGTCGATCGTGCCGCTGTAGAACAAGTCAATAACGCTGACGAGCCAAGGCCATTTTCGCAACTGACACTTTTGAAATAACCTTTTGAGAGCAGCGCAGAGGCCTCCCCCATTCTCTGGTTCACCCATTGCGAGGGGCGCTGTCTCCGCGCGGAAATTAACCTCCAAGCGATGGCGCTCGCTCTCTATTATAGTTGGCGTGGATACGCTGAAACAATTCGAAACCATTACCGGTCTACCCGACGACGTAGCTCTATAAAAAAAGATTTCTTTTTCAATTTTTTAAAAGAACTTTTTTTCACATTGTGCCTCGGCATACTTAAATTCGGTATTTAAAACTATGGATTCTGAAGCGACGATTCCTTTTAGATATCAACCCTAGTGGAAATAATGTTCGAAATCCAACCTAAAATTACGATATCTTACAAATTTGTACTAATTTTTACAATTTTTTAAGCCGTCTGACATTTTGTTACCATTTTGTTACTTTTTTAATTTTTTTTTTACATTTTATTGCGATGTCTTACATTTAAAATATTTTTGGATTTTTGGGCAGAATCTTAAAGATTTTTATATATTATTATTTTTCGTTGCATTTTCTTACATTTTTCGAAAATCATTAAACATCAAAAAACTTTCAAATGTAAGAAATTGTAATAAAATGATAGAAAACGTAAATAATAGTAAGAATAAATAATAAAATGTAAAGATCTGTAAAAAATACAATGTAGAAATCTGTAAGATGTCGTAATTTCATTATTTATTTCCACTAGGGAATCTTTCTAAATATGAATGCATGAATATCATTTAGAATAAGTAAATCCTTCTTAAATTCAAATGAATGAATATCCACTTAGTCAAAGAATAATTTGTAATATTGTATTTCAAAATGTTGTAAAGTCTTAATTACTTCAATATCGTTAAGTAAAAGAAGAAAAATTCTATAGGCAGTCAATCATTCCCTAATTTGCTTGAACTATTGACTTGAAATTCTGCGCCAGTCAAACGAGCCGAGCCATCCGAGAACTTGTAGTTCGATACTTTCACCGTTCAATCAAGACCGGAACTAGAAGTTCGTTGCTGAACAGACAAGACACGGATAAAGAAGAATGGAAGTCTTCAAAGTTCACGAAGCACTACGAGGTTTCGCGTCCATCGACCGCTCTATACCCCAGACAGCCATACTGCTAATACTAGTAAACAGATAGGCATACAAGAGTACCTTTGAATGCAAAATTTCGGCAAAAATTAACTATGGAAATATGATTGCTATAATACAAAAGGTCGAATTATTATTTGCGAAGCTTCCTCAGAAAAATTGAAAGTTCTTTTCAATTCTACAATAAAATTTTATCGTTTTTATTTCAACGTAGCTTAGTTATGAAATTACACGTCATTGTCCTTTAATTTTGTCGAATTTTACTTATTCTGTAGGTTTTTTCTCAACGACGTTTTAAGAGAGCAAAAAAAAAACTAAATTGCCAGAGGTCAAATACACTATTAAACAATTTTCATGGAATTACGTACGTATGTGTTCGTATTGTAAGGGTTTTTCTATATTTCATATTCGAAAAATGAAAAATAGATACTACAGTTTGTTCCCAGAAAGTTTTGCATGTTATAAAACGGTAACTCCATTTTCAGAACAATACAGCGAAATTATTCCAACTATCTTTAAAACGTGAATAAGTCAAAGAGTTTTGGAAACTATCTCTGGCAATACGTAAAACTTTAGGGTAAAGTCCAGTTTGCAAGTGTTAAAACGTTTTCTTCGTGGCTGCGTATAGCAGCGCGATTATAGTCGACTTGCCCCGAAAACTCGAGGAAACTTAGTGCAGCACTTAATCGCATTGATGGGGGCTAGTTCTATCCCTTCGAGGATAAAGGGTCCCCATAATTAGTTGCTTATGGCCTGTGTAACTAATTAAAAATATTCCCCAAATTATAAATTAGCAACTGCTGTACCCTCTAAATATGAATAAGATATACATTCATTTATTTGAAGTGATAGTAATGCTTGTATTTTTAACGTTCTTGCAAAATGCATTTTTTTTATTTGAAAAACGATAAACTTTCCATTATTTTAAATTGAATTTTTAAAATGATGTTGCATTAATGAAAAGATCAAATAGGATGGATTGCGATCCAGGATCCGCAGGATCGCTGTCTCGCAATTGGATAGCGCCAGTATACTTAGACCATCAAAGGTTCGATCGCGTAAACACCCGCGAATGTCACGTAGCGACGATTTACGTGTAGGTGACCTATTAGGCGAACGTGTTTATGCTACCCAACTCGTTCATTCTCATTAGCTTTTAATTACGTACCGTAAAAGCACAGTAATTCCGTGACTGTAACCGAGTCTCCTATCTTTACGTATACAACAGTAATTAAATGTTTTATCAAATCTTCCTGAAATACATTTCTAATGCAGAATTGCATCACTGACTTTTGTTGTATTTATTAACTGGGGAAAAAGTAATACAAAAATTATGATCTATCTAGGAATGTGATTACAAACTGTACTCTCAAATAATAATTGCCACACACTACATTAATGTTCACCTTGATTGTAAAAAATCTTTACTGGCCAGTATCAGAGATAATTTTGTAGATAAAGCCAATTTTGTAATAATGTTGATAACTTATGCATAATATAGAGTATTGTAATTTTTATCTGGATGTCCAAACTAAGGTCAAACTTCGAGATGATATTTTTTAAAAGACTTTTGTCAGTGTAATATTTATCTTCAAAGTGCATCAAACGCATAAATATTTTTTATTTTTGAACTGCAATTTATTTTTAAACAAACAAACATTTGCTTGCTATATTTCGGGCCGATAAAAAATATATTTCCATTTGGTGTCGAATCAACAATTCTGAATGTTTCCCGTAGACACAACCGCAGCAACGAGCAATTCACTCCAACGTAGCGCAAAAACTCGTTGGTTCGAGTCGTGGCTATATGGACGTATCCAGGCGTCAAGCTGCGCACACAAAGCTTGGGCTCATAAAACAACCAAAGGCCATTTTGCACAAAGGACTGCTACGTGCGCAAGGGGACTCGATCGATGTATCGGTCCTCTAGCCGGTTTTGCTCGAGTCTCGAAAATCCAGCCCGCGTCCCCTGAATCCCGCCCTCCTCGACGTGTAGGTATACGGGCGGTTTATCCGCAAACAGAGGCCTCGCGATAAGGCGACGCGTGTGTAATGGACTCGAGCTTCCACGACGACGCTCGTTCCGAAGTTCCACCGGCATCAACCGACACGGAAGAGCGCACACGTTAAATCAATCTCTTGGCCGATGGGCCACGTGCAATCTTTCGCTCCTCCGATATAATAATTTGTCACAATAACGCCCATAGATTTCCTTCAAATTTACTCGAATAGCTCGTTTATAATAAAAAAAAAAACACACAATTTGTTTTTCCACAGAGGAAGATTCATTAGAAATTAATGTGTCACACCACACATAGAGAATTAAGCATTTCAGATTGATTGCGTATTAATGGGGTCTAAAAGTAAATTAAAAATTCATAATTTAGCAGGCGAAAAAACAATTAATTTGCGTATAATAAAGAATTAATGAAATATAGAAAACCAAGAGATACCTGCCCTCCGTTAGGTAACGATTTATCATTTTGTAAGTTTCAGTTTCAAGTTCGTATAACAATTTCTTGATGAGAAAAGCTTGAAAAATGTAAAAAAGTCATATTATTCAAGCTTTTCTCATCAAGGAATTGTTATACGAACTTGCAACTTTAAAACGTGATAGATCGTTACTCAACGGAGGACAAGTTGGTTTTTCGATAATTCATTTTCGTCTGCTATATTATAGCGCGAAATTTGAATTTTGAGTTGACTTTCGGACCCTCTTAATTAAAGGTCAAAGTTCACATTAAAAATCATGTTGAAAGTATCTTTAATTATGATTGTCTGTTTATTGTTATTTTTGTAAATTAAAGCATGACGTTATTAACTTCAAAATTAGCAATAAGGTGGTACATTTTTAAAAAAGTTTTGTTCAGCACTTTTTGTGAAATTGAGCGATCAGATTGTTATCGATTTTGTACCAAACTTTAGGGAAATTTTAAATAACGAAGATTTATTTCGGTTTAAAGAAGTTGCACACTAATTAATAAAGTCCATATTCGAAATTCCCTTCTCCTTTTAGCCATTCATCGTGACGTTTCTCTATCGCGAGTGCTGGTTACGCTCGAGCTCCCATTCAATTATACACGCTTCCCACCGGCGGCGACGCTTTGCGAAAGTCAAGTTGAAGCACCGAAAACAACGGCAGATAGACCGCGAACAAGAGGCTGAAATACGACGCGACGGATTTCCGATGGAGACAAAGTGTGTATATACTAACGTTAACTTCTTCCCCACCTTTGATTACCAAAACCTGATTATTACCCCGTATAAATAGTAGGCAACATGCGTGTTTCGTTCGAATCTGCCGTTAAAAAGGTATTAACTCGTTAGAATTAATAATGTTGTTGATAGCTTGTAACTAATAATTACTCGATCTTTTGAGATTGGTACGTAAACTGAGAGAAAAATTTGTTAATTTTAAGCAAATATTTATTCCAATAGTACTTATTAAATATTTTTTTTGAAACTACTAACTTGATTTAGAAACAAATAAATTCATTTGGTGTTAATGAAATTATTTCTTGATTTAAAGAAATATTTAATAAGTACTACTGAAGTAAATCATTTCCTTAAAATTAACAATTTTTTTTCAGTGTAAATATATATTTTAATTAATAAATTATATCTCCATTTTGGAAGGAATAGAAACGGATCAATTAAAATTATATGTAATGAAATATAGAAAATCAGCGTCAATCTAATAATAAAATGTCGTAAATCGCCTAGTTTCAGAAAATAGCAATTGAAACTTTGTTTAACAACATTAAATTTCGAAGCTTTATTCAGTTAATGTTTTCCGAGCTCCGTGAGTTTCAATAGAGGTAAAAGCCACTCTGTACAAAATTAAATTATACTGTAAAATTCGTCTTCAACAATTAGCTTACATATTTTTTTTGCGATTTAATGATGCGGATGAAATTTTTTAATTGAACTATATGAAATTTATAATTAACCGGAGGCTATCTTTGCGGCAGGGGTCCAAAGTGCTGTGGTTCTATTTGGTTGCGCTCGGATCGGAAAGCAATCGAATTAAAATGCCGCTCGGTGGAATACGCCACCTGCTGCCGGTGACGAAGCGGATGAACACCAGCCGAGAGGAAAACCGAAAATAAGTTGAAATGATAGCACTGTGATATGAACAGCTGCAATTTTATGATCGAAAATGAAGCAGTTATGACGATAAAACTAAAACGTTTTTATTGACTGACTTTGTTGTAAAGTGCCCGGTTTCGTTTGCGTGCTTCGCGAACATAAATTACACTCAACAATTGTTTCCTCCAGGATACTGACAACTGTACTTATTTTTCGTTTTATGAGTAAAGCTTTGTTTTATATTCTTATACAGTGATTGATATAGATTACCGTAGAATAATAAAATGAGAAATTTTAATATGAAATCATGTTGAAATTATGATCTCAGAATTGAATTATACATTTCAAGAAAGTCAGAGCGATTAAATCATTTTAAAATCATGATAAGTGATGAAAGTTCTTAAAGTAACTTAAATATCGGCAGTAATAAAATTCAGTCAGTAAAAAAAATTTCTTAAATACCGCCAAGTATTCTTCTGCTATTCTATTTAAAAAATATTCAGATAGTTTGTTTAATGAATCTATAAAAAAGAGATTCTTCTGCTTTGATTTTGTTCAGAAAAAAATTATACTTAAAAAAAGATTGAAAAATACTCTTAAGTATTGTATAAATACAGTCGATCAGTACAACAAGATTGCAGGACAGCAAAGGAAAAACAGACGTCGATCCAGCATTGAGCAGCTTCTCAAGAAGGGCCACCCTCCGGTGAGACGTGCTGCTCATGAAAGATTCATTGCGCGCCTACAGTGACGTGTTTTCCGCTCCATTGCCGCAGACATTAATGAAATGAAGTGTCCCTCTCTTTACTCTGTTATTACGCTCACCGTATCGCTGCTTTCAAAAGTTAAAAAAAATTACCAACATCTTTTAGCCATTACTTGTATTTCTGTAATTACAGTTGAATTTAAATCTTCAAGTATAATAATCATTTCAATTATAGCAGTAGTAATAGCAAGCAATAAAATTCCAGATTATCACTGAGAATGAAGAAATGAGTTCGTATAATTTGTTCAGAATTGGGACTCCGTCTGCCGTTTGTTCAGTAGATCTCGATGCGTTTTATCGTCCCTTGATTGTTCGGCCGATTCTCCGCCTTCTCTCATCCTTTTCTTCTCTTCCTTTGATCCTCTGTCGGGCCCGTTTATTTTAACATCGTCGTCCCGCGAGAGCGATTAACATGGTAAGTGTTCGTTAGGCGCTTCCTACGCCTTGTTTTTCTCCCGTCCGTGTCATTCTGGCGAGGTATTCGTCTCACTATCTCACGGTGATAAGGGGAGAATCGAGTCGAGACGTTCGTTAAGAATCGCCAAGGCGGCAGTTTTCATCGAGTCGAGTGTTGGCGTTTAGCATTCTAAAAGGATGGGGCACATTGCGTTTACGTCTGAAACTCTCATTAGACTTTTCTTTGTTCTGCCAAGTGTTTCGCGTGAGGATAAAATGTGAACGAATTTGATGAAAACTAGAAATTTCAATCATTCATCAGACGTTCAAAAAATTCAATAATCGATATAAAAAAAAGTTCCCTTTAGATCTCGTTTAATCATATAGGCATCAACAAAAATTCATCGAAATTTTATACAACATACCGGAGATTGAGTGATCAATAAATATCATTAAATACTTATTCAACTATTTTCTACGAAAATGTTATATTCACAAAAGTAATTCATTTATTTTTTCAAAATGATTTTAATTAAATGAATTTCGTAATTTTAATAACGGGAAATGTCGCTCTGAGCGTCCGTAATTAACGTAATTACTAAGCAAATACAAAAATTTTAAAATTTCGCAAAAAAAAAAAACGTTAAAATGAAACTTAGTTTTCCCTGTTAGTAAAGCTTTGATAAGAAATCTCAAAGTGGGAAGTATCGTAGGTGCTGTTTTAATGGGTAGTGCACCAATCAAACGATACTCTCTGAATCGTCCTGAAATAATAAAGTGAAACGACTCGAAATTGACACCGGAGAAGCGAATTAACAGTATTGCTAGATTAGAAGAGGATTTTGCAAGTTTTCCGCCAATCAGTGAATTCTAGCAAGTTAAGCACCGCAGTTTTTGATCACTAAGCCCACTAAAATTCGTTGAATTTAAAAAAAAAATAAATAGACGAAGATAGTAACAACAATAATTATATAATGCTGCATAAAAAAAACGAGTATAAAAAGTTGAAAAAAGATTTTTTAATTACGTGAGCTTCTACCGGTGCTGGTGTAGATTCGTTAATTTTAATTACGTATTCAGTATAAAAGCCGGAAATGTTATTCACACGCTATAAAATAAAAAAGAAATTAAATGCGTAAACCGTTTGAGTCAGAAAATTTCCTTCAAACTGCATTACAATCGTAAATTGGTAAAATTATTGGGTAGACACGTTTGGTATTTGCTTACGTCGAAATTGCGTTAAATTAAAGAACTCTATTTGCCGTTTCGGCTGCTTTATTCCCTTTTTTTTTACAGTAAGGCGAGAAAAATGTTTCGAACGCTTCGCAAGTGGTATTCTTGGAATGGTGTAATTATTGCAAAAGAGGGTGGAATCCTCGGTTTTGTCGTAACTTAACCAAAAGAATGCTCGGCATTCGCGTAGCATAATAGTCTATATAGTATACATCGTTTATTTTTACATTTATTAAAATATCTCAACTTAATTAAGCTTTTAAAGCATCTACGTTGAAAATACGAAATAATAACAATCTCTGATTTTTATTAAAATATTCCTTTTGATCCTTTATTGATCAAGTCTAATTAAAAAGCCGCGTTTCTTTTTTTACGCAAAAAAAACTTGTACAAAACGCAGATATGGGAGTCTGGCAAATGTGCGAAACCAAAGTCAAGGTTTTAATTGGAATACTAGCTGCGTTTTCCCTCTTTTTAAACTCCGTCAGCTATTTGGATACTTTTTAAGTTATACGTTCTATTGGTTATTTTTAAATGTAATCATCTTTAAATTACTGTATATTTTTGAAAATTCAAATGGAATTGTATGCACACGGAGAGAACAGTTTAGTAAAAATTACTATACTATTTAGTAATGGAGGGAAAGACTCGGCTAATAAAAAAATTTACTAGAAAGTGTGGTAAAATGAGCTAGACTTACAGTAAATTTTTCTACAAGTCTCGCACATTTTACGATACTTTTTAGTAATTTTTTTTATTAGTCAAGTAGTCTGTCCCTCCATTACTAAATAGTATAGTAATTTTTACTAAACTGTTCTCTCCGTGCATTAATCTATTAAGTTACGATCCTCAAATGTCTCGAAAACTCAACGTCGAAAATAGTTGCATTCAGTACTGTTTATCCCGTCGTAAAAAAAAGCGTCACTCTCGGTCGCATAGTCGTTGCGACCCTTTAAGCCAGACGGGGCTTTTCTATGGTCTCGAGCTGCAGTTCCCCTTCATCGCGCGCCTCTTATGCCGGGCCCTTTTTTCCGCTCCCACCCACAATGCACTCGAGTCCATGCCCCCATCCCCCGTCTACGTGGCGCAGTTCCACGGGGTTGCAGTGTCGCTGGCTGCTGCCTCTGCAAAGTCGTCCGATTTTTTTTACTCGCGCGTGTGTACGCGGCGCGCCGAAAGCGCCAGACTGTCGCTTCGATCCCGGCAGTGGTGCTCAGTCGCCGGGTTTCGTTCTCGCGTCCAATTTGGCGGGCCTCCCGTCTTTGCGAGACGCTAATTGGTCGGTAGTGAAAGAAAGATGCTCGAACTCCCGCCGCTATTTTTCTCATCTGCTGGGGTTTTTGCGAATCGATAACGCGAGAAGAACTTATATAGAATGAGCGTCGATGTGTTCGTACGATTAATTTTTATAACTGCCGCTAAAAGATTACGGATTATTTTTGAGTTGAAGTATATTTTTTCAAACTGAAGCTTTAATGTTGTAAATTTTTATTGAAAAAAAAAATTTTTTTTTTAAAGCAGTCTGATCCTTAAGAATTTACAAAAGAAATTTTATTGATTTAACTAAATATTATTTTAAATTGACACAATTTTTAGTTAAATTATCAATCTAGTTAATTATTTTGTCAAATTAAGTAAAACATTAGCCGATTAAACAAAATGTTTCGTTAAATAAACTAGATGGTTTTGTAAGGAGAAATGTAGTACACTTTTTTTACTTGAGCTGTACGTACCCTACAAAACATACAGGGAGAGAATTATTATAGTACAAATTACTATGTTCCGTAGGAATAGTGGGGTATACTCAACCTATGACGATTTTTACTATAAAACATACACAGAGAGAAATGTTATAGTAAAAATGACTATATTCCGTAGGAACAATGGGACATACTCGATTTATGACGATTGTACTATAAATAGAAAATTCCTATGTACATAGCAAAAATTGCTATTTATATAGTAGAAATTGCTAAAATTTTCAGAAGTCGAGTATATCCCACTGTTCCTACGGAACATAGTAATTTTTACTATAACACTTCTCTCCGTGCACTAAAAATTCCTATGTACATAGCAATTTCTACTATACAAATAGCAATTTTTGTTATGTACGTAGGAATTTTCAGTATGTTTTATAGTAAAAAAGTCGTCATAGGTCGAGTATGTCGAAATTGTTCCTATGGACTATAGTAATTTTTGCTATAACATTTCTCTCCGTGTATTTACGACATATGGTCAAGTTCTGAGAAGTTTTATAAGACATTTAAAAAGTTCTTATAAAAAAACTATGAATTTAATATGTGGTATTATTAGCAAGCTCATGAAATTTTAGACGTTGATGTTGTAATCTCAGAACTTCGACAAAGAAATGCGTGTTATACGTTGAACACTTAATAACCGCATTGTCGAAATTTCTTACGTCACCGTACTGCACGTAAATCATCGACCAACATCTCTGTTCAATTCACACACTTGACTTTCGATAGCAGAAGAAAGCAGAGAAAACTTGTTATTGTCGAAAATTGCATATCATGCCCCTTTATCTTCCGCACGAACAACATTGTTTTAGTAAATTTCCTGTCGGCCATTTTTTTTCGAAATTAACGGGGCGCATAAAGGGTTATCGAAGAGGGTATTAAACGCGGAGTATGCTAACGCCTTCTCCGTTATAGGCATCAGGCCGAGAATGGAAAGGGCAGACACTCGCTCGTCATGATCAATATTACGGCACAACCCCTTTCGGTCCTCCTCGCCACGTCTCGCGACTTCCGAGACGTTAAAGACGCGTACTCCTCGTTCGGCCCCTCTACAGTCAGTCTGGCTTTGACCTTTAGTGCTCTCTATCTAAGTTATTTTCGCAGCGTGCAAATAAAACTGCCGAGTAGGCTCTTTGAAAGACTTCGCTTAGTTGTAAATATTCTTCTCGTAAATGAAAAAAAAACACTTTGCTTTTAACATTTTTTGAGACATGTGTTGCAAATTTCAACTTTCTTAGATAGAGGCGAAACATAATTTGAATTTATAAAATATATATTCATGTTGGCATAGTTAAAAGTCTTGGAATTCAATTTTCTACCGGATCACCTGCTATTGTCACTACTCCCTCATCGAATAAAAGCAAAGAAATTTTAAATCTTGTAATTCAAGAAAATTGTAGATGTTTTCAATTTGCGAAATCCGGTGTCAAATTATATTACAATGCTTAGTTCCCATTTCTAATTTCATCAGTCAATATTGAATACTGGAATTCTATACTTGGCTTGGCAATCCCCCGAGTAACTTGAATTTTCATCATAGCTCGCGGTTCTATTGCATTTATTCCGATTCGTTATGGGCGCTGTGTGAACCACGTATGAATATATCGTTAAAGGTTACACCGATATTCGATGAATGTAATGTTCTGCGACTTAATCGAACTCTTTTGATGTTGCCGAAATTACGAATATATATGTAACAGTGGACAAAGTTTAATGTAATATTTTGAATTTACTGTACGTAAATTAAACGTAAAACATATAACGCGTAGCACATAAAAAACAAGAACAACGTATAGAATAGGCAGCTTGGATTTAATTAATAAAATACGAATATCTCAATTAAAACTCGCTATCGGATTAAAAAAATGAATTAATTAAACTCAAAACATCGTTAATCTTTTATAATTTAAACGCTAAATGTTCGGTTAATTAACAAAATTTTGTCATGTGTATTACACAGCACTGGAAGCCATTTTCTTATTGTTTATATTGAACTCTCTAATTAATGTTACAGGTATTTCATTAAAATATTTACAATAATAATGCGTGGAATAATAACGAGATGGAGGTTAAATAAAAATTGTTTAAAAAGCTCCCTTATTAATGCCACAAAACATTTCATTAAAATGTTAATAATCATATGCAAAATAATATAATGATAAAAGGATAAAAAAAAAACTGTTTTTAAGGTTCTTGTCGATCACCCGCTAAAAGACTTGGCTGACAATGCCAAGAAGAAAGTCATAAAGGGGGAAAACAAGAGAAAATGAGCACCCACGAAAATTTCAATCATCGCGTGTTCCCGTTTAAGTGGCCCGGGGCTCCTCACTTTACACTCACAAATACACATGCATTGGGGTGCGCACACACTCACACTATTACAGCAAAAAAGAAAAGAAACCCCAAAGACCCGTAGGAAAAGAGGCAAGACAAAGAACGACGACATCCGCGAGAACGACTGAGAAAAGGACACGTCGCGTATTTGTACGAGTAGTAATATCGGGCTTCGGTCCGACGCGGGAAAGTAAGTCGGCCGGCACGTGAGCACACGATATGGTGCTTGTACCTTCACAATCTGCGGTCCATTGTCACGAGCTCTGCTCGATTCTGTTCTTTTTGAGTCTTTGGTGTTTTCGCGGCTTTCTTTCTTTTTATAAAAGAAGGAACTAGAAAACAGTACTACATTTTTTTTTCGATCTTTTAACTAATTCTGCCATTTATACCAAAACGTGACAATCTATTTTTTACTGTTTCTATTAATTTGAGTATTTAATTAGAATTTCACTTATTCTATTAACTGATTTTACAATTTTTTTGTTAAAAAATCTCGTTACAAATGTCGTACAACCTAATTGTTGTGTAAAAGCAAATTATTTTTATTTTCTATCAAACGAAACGTTTTTTAGGTAATACAAAGTGTGAATAAAATAAAGTATAGCAACAGCGATTAATCGGCTAATTCCGAAATACCTCATTTCCATTTCCGCTTGTCGCAATTTTTCGAGGTGTTTAGTCTCCTCTTTTCTGTTTGCTCCCGTCTCGTCATCAGCTCGTACTCCTTTCCTTCCTCTTTATTAACAAAAAGCTTTCCAGTGGGTCTCGTCGATGATGCTGCGATACTCGGGAAGGCACTTTTTATAAAATTTGAATTTTATCGACATTTTTAAGGTTTAAGAGAAGGTTTTAATGTCGTTTTTGATAAATTGTTTTCAAAATTGTCGTACTTTATAACATTTTCTGGATTTTTAAAATTGGAAAATATTTTCATAATAAAATGATTATTTTTTTATTTTTATTGGTTAATTACAGTAAATCAAATGACAATCAAACTTAATAATCCTTGAAATCAATGAAAAATATTTGTTGATATTAAATGACTAAATAGCTTCCTAGTCCCTGGTTGAAATAAAAATCTGACTAAAAACCAATTATTTGGATCGAAAAATGTTTCGTTACGTTCTTAGATCAAATCCATCATGCTTCGTAGCTTCGAGCAAACCGTAATCGACTTATAATAATGATAATCGATTTTTTCAACTTTCATCGAGAATGCTCCTGAAATTAATTGAATTGAACGAGCATGCATAAAGACTTTTAAAATACGAGTAAAATATTAAATTTTATTTTTCCAGAAGAGCTCGAAAAAATAATGGAAACATTGCCTTGAACTACTTTAATTCGTCAAACAAAGGAATGTCTAGTCCAAAGCGTAAGTAAAAATAATGTTTAACTCGTTGGGAATAATTAAACATCAAATTCCGTTTGATTTGATAATACAATTTAAAAATACTCCACAGTTTTTTCGTTTCTACGGTTTAATGGACTATTACCACGGAGTTTGGGCGATTTAACTCTGCGATCAAACTTGTATTTCGTAAGTTGCGCCCCTTTCTTCTTGTTTCTTCGACCTTTTAACGGCGGCATGGGCAGCTCTCGAAACTACTTTTTACTGAAACTTAGCAGTTGTAATTTAGGTGTAAAAACAATTAAATGTTGCAATGTAATTTTAACTTTTATTTGTTTTGTAAGTTTTTTAGAAAGAAATTTCGTTTAAGTCTTCTGATAACATTTAGAGCTAGTTTAAATTAGCCAATAAAAGTTCATGTTTTACAAAAAAAATCAATTTTACCAAATATTCAATTTCGTGAATTTAAATTTAAAAAAAAATTTTATCATAAAATCTTTTACGGTTATATTTTACACGTTGCGTCGTAACAGAGTTTGGCCATAAATAAAGAGAACACCATACGTTAAAAGTAAAAAAGTAAAAAATACGATAATGTTATTGATTAGCAAAAACAATTTCGACGTACCATTATTTTGAGATTTTAAAATAAATGTTAATCTTCGTTAATAACGAAAATACTTATTTAAAATTAATGAAAGTTCAACTTCAAATATTTTTAGTTTTCGAGTCTCAGATCAAGTTTGAGAGAAAAAAATTAAAAATCATCAGGCATTATTTATTTAAAAGTCTCTGCTAATAAATGCAGCAGTAAATTTTAATCTCCTCGCAAACTGACATTATTATTTAAAGTAACTTATAATAGTCACTTTCAAAATTTACTGCATATTTAACCAAATTTACGGCAGCTCTAGAAAACTGTAAAAATAATCATTGTATTTCTTTTAATCACGTCATTCTGTGAGAACATTAAAATGGACTATATCAATTTTAAGTAGATCTTTTCTTTTGACACAAAAATCTGGAAAAATATCAGTGGAAAAGAGTATCCAATTTTCTTCTCGCGTCTGCCGTAAAATCAGAGAGACGATCGTGCGTGGCCGTAATATCCTCCCAGGAGTTGCCTCTCGCTCCCATAGTATTATCACCCGGGCACTATGTGCGCGCTGTTGCGTCCCAGTGTCAAAGCGAGACACTCCGGTCGGGGCCTTAATTGCACCCGACTCAACTGCTAATTAGTTTACATTACACTCGCTCTCGCACTTTGCGACCCTCCCACATTGCGATCGAGAGTCCCCGACCGCCGCCTCTTTGCCCCCTGCCGACCGTCGAGCATGAGAACCGTGCTGCGTTCGCCATTATCGCTCGTGTTCCGCCTGCATCTGGCGCCGATTTCGATTCCCTCATTTCGGCAAGATCAGCTGCTGCATCGGTTTTTGAGGTTAGGGTTTAGGGTTATTTTCAGTAACATCGCACCCATTATATTACATACGAATGACTATTAACCTTTAGAGCGCTGGAAAACGCCTAGAGGCGTAAACAAATTTTACTCATTATTTTTCATCTAATTTGCGTGAAAATTCATGTGTTGAGGTTATCGAACGATTTGACAACTGATTCGTGTTTAGAAGGCCAAAATGCATCGAAAATTATGTATGGCATTTCTGGGTCCGATAATTTTTTTTGTACACTAGTGTAATGGATAAAGGAACTCAAATTTCGATTGATGGCGCCCCCTCTATAATGTTTTCCAAGTGACTTTATTTGGCCAGATAAAACAAAAATCATGCTAAAAACTTAGTTTGGCCCTAAATTAGGGACCTTAGACCACATTTCTACAGAAAAATGCGATTTGCAAATTTTTCAAAACCCCGGCGCTCTAAGGGTTAATGATACGAACTTACATATTGAATAACTCGGAAAATTTATATAGTCTTGTTATTATCTTTATTCTAATGTGTAAACCGCGTAAAATTTAACATGCAAAGGGAATTTCTGTAATAAAAATTGAAATAGTAAAATTTAATGTCGTCGTATACTAACATTATTGGAAGCATTATAATAGGTTATTTCAAAATTTACTGTTACTCTAACAACATTTTATGATATTACAATATTTTATGCGTTTACAAATTCTACAAGTAATTATGACAATTTTTTTTTACAATGTTAAAATCTCGTCTTCTAATTGTAGATATTAAAATTGGTTATCGTAAGATTATAAAAAAAATGAGAGTAATGAAGCTTTATTTTTGTAGTTTTACAAAATAGTCGTACGGCGGAAAAACAGATTTCTCATAACAGGCATTTCTTAAAAAAGTAACTGTGCATTTTGACAAGAGCAGATTCCCGTCGAATTTTTCAAGGATTGAAGTCACGTTGCAAACTTTTCGGGCGTGCATCGATATTCTGGCCCCCAAGCCGAAGGGAATCTACGTGACCCATCGTCACCTGTTGCCAGAGTGAAGCAACACCCTTATCGTGGGATTTTTCTGCTTTTTGCTATTGGACAAATCTTTGAGAAATTTTCCGCCAACAAGTGTACGAAATTCTTCACTTCATACTCAGTCCCTGTGAATATTGTTTGCTATGCGTCGACAATCTTAAACTTTCAGCTGATCATAATTTATCGAATCTTTGCACTACAAAAATAAAGATAATAAAATAAGTGTCGTGCGATTATAAGTAGTATAATGCACATTTTTAATACTGTCTTATGAAAAACTATTCCGCAAATATTTTACTTTCATTCTTCGTTCGTTTGAGCAGTGCATATTAATTAATTATGGCTTACGAAATTCTCATCATGAACAGTTTTCTTAAATTTAATAAAGACGCTTCCGGTGCACTTGGGCAAACGTTCAAGGATTTATGTATGTAGATAAAAGAAAATCCATAAACGCGTCTGTGTATATCTTTCTTCGTGAACTTCCTTGAAGGAACTAAGCATGAAAATACTGTTGGAACGATTGACTCCCGTTCGACTTCCAACAAACGTCAAACATCCTCTGCAAAGTTTCTGCAAACACATTATCAAGTTTTCCCATAAACATTTTATTTTTTTTTATTGCTTTGTACTCATAGTGCATGTTGTGCGCTCATTGCGAATAGAAAGATAAATTAAAACCCTTGTTGAAGACATTATTTAATACAAATATTACATGAATTTAATGCTAACAAAATTTAAAGTGTTAGTAACTCTAATTTGTAGTAATAGAGAAATTAGGTCATTTCAAAAAGTTTTAAGAAAAATTACTTTTTAATTGTCCGAAATGTAATATAATATTTATGTTAAATGAAATTCTAAGTGCACTAAATGATAGATTAAGGAAATGAGCAAAATGCTTGCCTATCTTAAAATAGTTATACGCTAGAAAATAAAAAACAGAAAGCAATCTCGAAAATCTGCAATCTGAAAAATGCAAAACTTCTGTAGTAAATGGGGAAGAAAATTAAATTGTTAATTTTTTTGTAAACATAAAGCAGTAAAAGAAATTATGAGCAATGGCAAATAATAATTCTAAATTCAAGATACGGCAGGTATTCTAAATTGTTTCCGCATTTCCTACAGATAACATTCATCTGTTGTTCAATAACATTCATGCGATAACATTTTTTTTTTGCAACTGCGCAATTTTAACTAATATTTTCAATTTAAAATCTCATTAAAAAATGTAAAAACATAATTTATCTACATAAATTTAGTATAAATACTCGTGACCAGTGTGACATCGCGTCAGTATTAGAGGGAAATAATCTGTGTGCGAAAAGTAAGTATGCATTTACACACTTGATTCAAATTGGTCAATATAAGGCATAATTGATGATTAATTATTTTAGCTGTTAAAGTTGGTCAATTAAAAATGAAGTTGATTTTCATAATTGTATCAATTTGCATTATGGCATATACAGTACAAGTAGAATCTGCCAAAGGCAAAAATTTGATTGAACCTACATCTCTTGAAGAAATACCTGATGTCGCAACTAGTGTAAGTTTACAAATTAATTGAAATAATTATTTTACTTTTATTAGTGAAAACATGCACTATTGAAATGTTGTAATAGTTTATAAATAGTATTGTCAATTGGTTTTAACGTTCTTAAAGTAATCACTTCGTTCATAAAGTAATAATTTTTAGATGAATAGTTAGCGAAATTCTGGCTAAAATTTGTTTGTTTTGGATAGTGAAATGGAAATATAAAAAATGTATTCTAATATTTAAATAACTTGCAAACTAATTTCTACATATGTTTTAACTATAAAGACGTAGTGTTTTTTCTACTGCCTGAAGCAAATATTGAAAGCCAAATTGGCCTGGCGTAATTATACTTTTTTCTGTTCTTTGTGATCAAGATTAAAAAAAGCCATTTTTGTTTTAAAAAATAGATTTCAATACATGTCAATAATACATGGTTCAAAACTACCGAATTTTTGTAATTGCAAGACTAAAATCAATTTTATTTCCGCCTAGTTTTTTTCAAACAAATTATATTCAATAAAATACATTTTTCACTAGGATAATATTTATTTAACGAAACAAAGGATTTGAGAATTAAATTGTATCTCAATTCATATTATTTCAGATTACTAAGGATCCTGAGGAAGGTTTCGACGAACCGCCTAAATCAGTTCTAAAAAGTAAACTTAAAAAAAATAATTAAAATTTTCTCCTTTCCATATTTGTATTTTGAATTAATCGACAACTCTATGTATCATTATCAAACATTCTGATTAAAACGAAAGTGCAAGCAAGTTTACACACGTGATCTTTTTAAATCTCCACCATTCACAAAGAACTGGCAGTCAATTTAACATTGCCCCGCTCAATTCCTCAAAAAAAACATATAGAAAACGTTAAGCTTTGCGAATGGAGGGTTCGCTTGCATTTCTGTTAGGCTCGCGAAATCCGGAGGGTAAAACGGCAGTGGAGGGCAGGGGGGAGGATGCGCGAGTACCGATGCGCGGTAGCCCGGCGTGTCGGTGGCGCGCCTGGCGTTCAGTGTCGTTGCAGCCCCCGGCCCTGCTACACCATCACATCACGCTCTCTGTCTATCACACACTCACACAAGACACACCGACACACTGCTCTCTCGCTCACTCGCCCGCCTCTCTCGAGCTCGCCCCGTGCTTTTACCCACCTCCCTCTCTCTCTCTCTCTCTCTCGCTTTCGGTGTTTCGCTCGCGATATACGACGCTGAGGTGTGCGCGGGAATAGTGAGGTGGTGAGCCAGCGGGAGCGCCAAGCCGAGACGCCGGGGATCTACATGGGAATCGCCTAGTCACCGGCAAGTGATTCTTTTTTTCCCCTATGTCTCCTTTGCATGAAATTCTTGTTGTGAATATGAGATTTCTTTTTATTGCGATGAATTTGAAATGACGTGCTTCGAGATTTTGTAGCTGTTGGGTAAAGTGTAATGGAAATGTTTAGCTCTTTGGTCTAAAGTTAGGAGCACAAGTCTACTCTCAAAGTTAAAGAATCTGTTTTTTTTTCATATTATCTCTTTATGTCTGTTATCTTTCTCTCTTTATGAACGAGTTTTGTGTAGTTTTTATGACACAAATTTTAAACTGTAAACAATTATAAAAGCAGTTTAGAAGTTTTCCATTAGTATTTTCGATTTCTAAAAAAAATAGTATTTTTCTAGCACAGGAGTTCGTCCAGTTGCCTGCACTCGTTTTATTAAAATGTCGAATACTGCATGTGCATGTGCACAGTCTATTTTTGAAAAATCTATTTTTATAATGTCACCAAGTGCGTTGTTACTTTTTGTTAATTGCAGTGTACATGCGTACATCAGCACCTGTTTCATTAATTGTTTCATAATTGTTTGGTCTTCCGCTGGTGATTTATATTAGTCGCCTCATGGATCACGGGTCGAAGCTTTTAATATAATAACGGTAGATGATCAATTTATTGATTCAGAATGCCTGTAAATGAAACAGGTATTTTATTTTTTTCCATAAAGGGAAAATTGTAAATGAAACAAGTATTTTATTTTTTTCCCATAAAGGGATTCATGAACTCCCGAAGATCATTTTATACAAAATAAATTTCACGATTCTACATTTTCAACCCTAAGAAGTTAGAAATTTCGTGTCAAACAATGAGCCTCTCAAAGAATTGTGGAAATCGAGTTTTTTGTAATGTTAATTTTAAACGAATTTTTTATCACCATTAATAATTAAATATATTTTTAAAGAGCATATTAAAATTGAATCTTCTTGTTAAGTTGCTATAATTTTTAAATGAATTGTATATAAGAAATCTTTACATTTATGAAAATTTGAGTAGGAACCAAATAACCCACCAGACAGTTTTATGGCCTTTGCAATGTTTCCCCCGTAAGCAGGGAAGGCAAAGCGGGAGGAAGGACGTAGAATAAAAAAGCGGTAAATCGCGTTTTCGCTCACCGACGTATTAATTAGTTTACCCGCGGGTAGAAGCAGACTCAAGGGCGCGTCGAGTTTCTTTTTAATTAAATTTATATTTCGAAAGCGTGCTATTAGCTGGTATGTGAGTTTGCGAATTTCAAATGAAAATTTCTGGTTTTATGCTAACATTGAATGTTCGTTATATATTCTCTGAAAATACGGCATTACTTAAATGAAATATATGGGAAAACTGACATTTCTCTACTGATCTCTTTGCCGCATCCACATTGCGTCCCTCGTATTCGGCATAGCAATATAAGCTTATTATTAAATTTTATCCGACTCCCGTAAATCTTTCCGTTTTTAAATAAAATATAAGAAAAGCTGAAAACTCAAGGATCTTTAAGAATGGGCGAGCTTTTCGCGTCGGTCATAAATCGAGGCGACAGACGTCTGTACGCATTTGGTGTCTCGGACCCTGGGCAATTTTAATCAGGCACTCGCGCATCTCCGTTAATTCAGCGCCCTGTCAGTATCACACGTGGATGGCGCCGTGGGTTCCGCGACGCGTTTAGCTTCGGTCTTCAATTATTTCTTTAGCACTAATGAGGATGTTCGTTTGGCTCGCTTCTTCGTCGGATGTAATATCCGGCGAGAATTTGCGATTTGAGGCATCATTTACATTGGCTCGGCAAGCTACTCTACTGCCCAGGGATCGATCACACAGGAATCTGTGAATTGCGCAATTCAGGGCTGCCCACTGAGTAATTTGGTTCTAATACAAATTTTCAAAAAGCGTTTATACTGTTTGAATGATTGTAATTACATTCCGTACTTGCTTGCTTTAAAAGCTCTTTTTATTCTTAGTTTTAGTTTGAAGCTTACATTGAATATTTAAAACTCGTTTTGAAAGGCATGATAACTTGTAATTTTAATTACCAAAGTTGTCTTACAATGAGAGGCCATTTAGTTCAGAAAACAATCTCTCGTATCACTGGAGAACGCAGAAATATCAAACTTTCTCTTCCGTCAAATAAAGTTGGACTTTCGCGAGACTAATGTATCAGTCCACGAAGCAAAGTAAGAATATAAAAAAAACTGCAGTCGTAAAAAGTATCCTAAAGCGGACAAAAGTTTTTCTATACAAAATCATTTTTAAAAAAGCTTCTTTACAGCCCCCCCGCGACGTAGTAGAACTTCATTACGGCAAACTTTCCAATGTCGCCGAGTCTTCAAGTTCGTTTCAATTTTCTCGCAGCGAATAAACGAGCATCGCTCTAGAAAGTTCGGCGAGTCTCGGCGAAATGAGCAAAATACTCGGGGCCGACGTGCAACGACTCAATTCAAGCAGCTGCTATTTGACAACGGGAGGCGCACGAAGATCAGCGTGCGACGCGATCGCTCCGGGGGGACATTCCGCCGAAGATTGCTGGACCCCGGATTGCGATGAAACAATGTCGCGCTCTCGCGGAATTCGAGGTGTAGGGTCCCCTGGGTCGTTAGTGCGCGAGCGCGTGCGTGAGAGTAATAATAGACGCGCTCCGCGATGCTAATACCTCGGTACGCGAAAATAGCGACTGCGAAATCGCCCATCGTCGACGAGAGCTTTTATTGCCAGAATCAGGGCCGCTTTTACAGCGAAAACCCCCATTGCTCGTTCGGGATTCGTCGGGTGATTGCCTTGTAATACTTCGTTTAGGTTTGATTTGAAAATTTTATGTGCAATGCTTCGTTCTGCTTTCCACATTGATTATTACTATTTGTAGTATTTTCATGGATAATATGTTACGGAGATCCAAAAATTTAATTACAAGAGAATTATTCATCGTAATAATTATGGTGAAGCTTCCCATCAAAATAGAGCAGTTAAACGTAATTGTGAACATTAAACTGTCGTCGAAACTTTATTGTTTTTACAGGAAAAGTTCTCTAATCTTTACAGAATAAATTGCGAAGCTTCGCCAAGTTACAGTTAAAACTGACAGGTATTTTCCCAAGTTCGATTACGCTTTTTCATTTCAATCGAGTTTTACGAGTAGAATTTTCATAATTTTTATGAGTAAATATTCTCCGTGAAGGGTAGATAGAATTTTTATTATTTATTTATTCTTAAATTGCTTTCCTCAATATGAGCTTTAAAGTATCTAAGTACTAATACTGATCATTGCATGGTAACGCAAACTGATGCCTCGCCGTCTTTCGTAAGGCGGCCTGCGATCTTTTATTCAACGGGGAATTTCGTCTCCTTAGACTGGAAAAATTCGTTGAAAAGCCAAGCTATATCAAAACCGTGAACAAGATTCTCCCATCCCCCCGCGGATATATGCAAGTCAAAAGGGAAAAATTCGCGGCGCATTAAGATGTGCTCATCTCCTCAAAGTCTTTCAGATCGCGATTAAAATTTGAAGGGAGTCGCGGAGTGCATCGCCGACCTCGTTCATCTTGTATCCTACTTACTTGCGCATCTGGGGCGCGCGTTTTCAAAATAAGACGATAATCTACTCATTACTTACCCTCCATCTTTTTTAATGCCGTGCTGTCTTATTTCGATGCACTGCCTTAAACGCTCGAGTCGATGGCTACGGCGCCGTATTCACTTACACCAGCGGGGTTTTATGAATTTATCGCCGTCTTCGGAAAGCCATTCCGTGGAAAATCGATTTCCCTTGGACTCGAGCATAATGGGATTTGGACCGCGAAAAGCGACGATCCTTCGTCGCCTTCTCTGCTGAAATAAATCTGCTGTTCCCCGTTTTATTGCGTTTGCTCAATATATGCCTTTCTTTTCAATCTGATTTTTTAAAGTGTTTTATCAAAATCATGCTACATTACTTTATTTATAAGGCGGTTCATACATTTCATATTTCAAATTCTCAATCTTTATTCAAGACAAATTATACTTCAAATGAAAAATTACATTTTTCGTAGTCTTTCCAACTAAATTGCAACTGCAATGTTCTGATAAAAGAGGATTCAAATTGTTGGCGAAATATGGGAAGAAACACGCATATTGAAAACCGCTAAGTAATTCAGAGGGTATAGGGCTGACGCGAACGTCGAGCAATGCTGACGCGAAAACGACATAAGTGGGTCTGTCGATATCGCAGTAATTCCTGGAGATACCGCGAGATTTTTCCGCGCTAGCAGGCGCGGCTTCGTTAGCGAATCGATACTTAGCTGCGCTTCCGCTGCGACAGAAGTCACTCGGCGGCCATTATAAAGTTTTAACAACGTCAGCCGCGCAGACAACGTCGGCACATGTTGCTTTTTCCGCGCGACTTGCGCGTACCATCATCCCTCCGCGACGAAATTAATGACGTGCCTGCACATTGTGACGGTAAGGCCTTTCACTTCATTCCTAGAAGTAATAATGAACTTTCCGAATGAAATTTTTAACGAGCGTTTTAGCCGAGGCAGTTTGTTCCTCTTCCTCATCGGCATTAATTATCGAAATATTCATTTTTAGATATATCCACTGTTTATGTGTAAATTCTACTTTAATGATTGTAAACAGCTGTTGCTACTGTGTTTTAAGTGAGCAAAATTATTACTTGACCTACAAGCCCTTTAATTTTTTATTGCAAACTAATTTTACTGCTAAACTTTTGAAATAGCCGTTTTCTGTCCGAAATAGTTCTTTTCTGTTCAAATGTGTTTTCAACCCTTTGATCTTCAAATTCCTTTCCGAAAAAAGCATGTTACACCAATTTGTTACATCAAATCTATTTCTAATCAAGTTTCTATAGTCACTACACGGAGAAAATAGTTGGGTAAAAATTACCTATATTTTTCGCGTAATCTTGGGACGCCTTGATTTTCTGGCGAATTTTATTAAATTTTAAGTAATTTTTACTGCTTTAAATGTAATAAATACGATGCGAAATTTAAATTTTACTATACTGTTTAGTAAATTACGTGTTTAGTAATATTTATAGAAACTTTATTAAAAATTACAAGAAAATGATTACTTATTATATATGAAAATATAAATTTTAATGAGAAAATGGACAATTTTTACCAACCGGTAGCAGGCGACCCTCATTCGTTCGTGTTTGTTTTGCATCTGGTATTGTTTCTTATTAATATTTACCAACTAGGTTAGTAAAATTTGTACCGAGCATTAGTAAACAGTATCACCGCACTAATCAGTTAGTAATTTTTACCGCTATTTTTAAGGTAATTTTTATGGGATCATTCTCTCCGTGTATTATCTTCACCCTATAAACAATTTTAAAAAATAATAAAATGAATTGCAACTGAAAAAAGCAGAGACCAAATAGAATTACGTCTGCGCTGGCCAACTGTGCATAAAAAAAGGTGCAGGCATGCGAACTGGTCGGAAGTCGATTCGGCGATTCAAAATGGTGTGCCCCCCACCCCTCCATCGGGATGTTAATGGGCCTCTGGTTAATCGGCAAACGGGGCTTTGTGCCTCTATTCGCGCAGCCGTGGCCACCGACTGTCGACGTCTTGCCCCGCGCTCGGGAAGCGCACACGTGTGTGTGTGCGCATTATCACGGCGAAACACTGCGCGTCAAAACTTTACTGGCGAGCGACCGACGGGAGAATCAAAGCAAACGCGCTGCCCGAGAGAGGAGTTGAAAATACAGAGGGAGCGCCAGAGCGCAGGGAGAGCGAATGAGTGAGAGAGTCAGGGCCGGGGGCGTAATTCCGCTATCTTCGTCGTCCATCCTCTCTCGTTTGTTTGGCTGTCAGTGTTCCTCTCTCCCTCCAGCGCTCGCGTATCTACGTTTGTATCTAGCTAGCGAATGCATTCATATTGTATGAGACGACTCCGTCCTTCTCACAAAGAGTCGCGCTCTCGTACGTACATCCCCCTCGGCACGAAACCCCCTCCCCAGAGTGAATGCAGGAAGTGCACACGGACTTTTTCGTCTTGCGTACTTGCTAATTGTTCCGCCGGGAGTTTTGAGCGTTATTATTATTGCGCTGCGCTCTCGAGGAGGGGCGAGAGGCAAGTTGGCGCAAAACGTTTTATCGGCAGCGCGCTTGCGCATTTTGCATTTTCCACCGGAGTTTATTACGCGCTCCGTGTTTTGATTTTGAATTTGGGTTACGTTTCGAGGGGACTGAATTCGCGGGTGTAAACTTTGAGTGTGTTAGTTATGACGTAATGATAAAACTTTGGAGACGCGTCGGCAATGAATGGAATTCAGTCCGTTGTCAAACTCCCCAGTATACACCGGAGTTTTCGTGGTAGTTCGATGTGAACTCTTCAGCAAATAGAATTTGTAACGAGACAATGCTATTTTACACGCAAATTTGCTGGATTACATTTTTCTTCGAGTCTTCCTAAGCGTGGGCTTAGGATAATATTATTATATTAAGACAATATTATTTCGTACGTGTAATCTTAAAACAACAAACAATTTTACGATTTTTAACTTTTTTTTTTAAATTCAAGCTTCTTTTTGCCACGTTATGCAATGCTTCTGATAAAAGATACTTCAATGATAAACAGCAGTATCCGGAATTTGGAGTCGCTCAGATAAAAATAAATTTTACTGGACCATGTTGCAAATAATCCTATGCATACAGCAAAATTTGCTATTTTTTTGGCAAACTTTAAGGCAAAATATATGGTAATATTTATCTGAGAATTCAGTTGGTGGAATTGTTTACAGACGGACAATAAGTTCTACAATACTTATTTGTCAGTGTAATTTAAATTCAAATTTGCTGGATTAAATTTTCCAGCGGTCTTGAAATACCTAGTGCTAAGAAAAAAGTTGCGCGCGTGTAGCAAGATTTAAATGTTAAAGCTTTTTGCATTTCGATTTTGCTCGGCTGAACGTAAATTTCAAGTAAAATCTTTTGTCGCAACGTCATACAATACTTGTGCAAACAAAATGCTACAGCGATCAGCCAGTCTCGCGAGCCGCTTTTCTAGAATTTGAATCCCACTCGACTGTAGTTCACTCGGCTTATAAACTATGGAGCTTGGTAAAAAAAAAAAAAAACCGTCATCCGTTCAAGCGAGAGGCGCGACAATGGCAGCAGTTCGAGGCCAGGTTGTCTCGTGCGCTCGCGCGACAATCGTCTGGTGCGTTCAAAAACGCATCTCTCCCTGTAAAAGCAGCGACTACGTGCGCACGGCCCATTATGCCGCCCCCAGCTTGACGCCCCAGCTTGGAAAACGAATCGCCGAGAACAAAACGCCGACAAGCGCGTACATTAGCGTCGCGTTTGACGTCGAAAGTCGCGCGCGACAAAAGGATGAAGCGCCAGCCACCGGTAGCGACGACGACGCGCTTTGATAAATCCGCGAAGGACGGGGGCTTCCTTTTTTCCGCGTGGTCGCACACTTCTTTCAAATAAACTGAAAAATATTTTTACGTCGTAGCGAGACTTTCCGTGTCGCCGCGCGACACGCCGTAACCGCATTGTCTCGTCCGAATGCATCGAGCCCCGTCGCCTTTTGGCTTCTCGACTCGCTTATACCTGCATTTTACGCAACAAGCGAGCTTCTCTGCACCTCGCGGCGCCTTTTCCTCGCGTCAGCCTCGCTTTTTTTTCTCTCGACGCAGCGAGAGATATAATCGCGTCGCACGAAATTAGCGCTTTGGCGGAAATTCGCTTCTGGGATTTGCTACTTTTTCCCATGTCCCGTACCTGCGAGAATTACTGCAAGATTCACATTAAAAATAAATCCGACGTGCAATTCTACGACATTTTATTTAAAACCTGGTAGCGGCATTTATAAGAATAATAAATCTTAAACCCTTGCTGTTACTGGAAATGCAATTCTTGGAGAAAGGTAATACTCTGTATTTAGACTCGTATGTGAGTTTAATGATGTTTAATCATCTGTTGCTGTATGGACGTTGCTTAAAAATGTATAAAAAAACATTTTTAGTAAAGAAATACTTCGTGCGCACTATAGGTATCGAAGTAAAATTTGGGAGAAAAGGGGCAGCTCTCAAGCTTCGGGGTCTCCGCCTCTCTAAGTCCTTTCCGTCTGCCTCGTTCAGCCCCTTGAGCTTCTCTGGTGTTCCGGAAGCTGCAAGCGATCGACAGCCATTAGCCGCCTATTTACCAGGTGACGAGGCGTCTTAGCTCCAAGATCTTCACAGCCTACTAAAAAAGAAGCGACGAAATAGGTCGACCGAATGTAATCTATCCGGTGTCAATATTTTCCATTTACTCTTTTGTTCTAACAATACGAAAAGAAGTTTATCAGATACAGCTTAAAATGCCTTCGCGTTGAAATTAATTATTTTTCATTGAATAATAAAATGGACGTTTTTCTTACGTAATTATAATTATATGTAGCATACGTTTCATGTATAACGTCGACCTATTCCGTGAATCATGTGAATAGCTTGTAACTGTTTATGACACTGATAGAGTTCTCCGCAGTTTTGCAGAAGGTACTTTCTCAACAGCTATTTATAATTATTCTTCGCGCTCGACAAGAGGAGGAGAAACGAAAACGACGTTCATTAAAAGCGCAAGTGTCAGTCTTTTCAAAACTTCCGCCAGTTCGTTTAGAACTCCGGAGTAACATCAGACCTTGCCATCCCCTAACAATTTTGAAAACCGCGAGAAACTCGCAGACAAACGTAAACAACGGGACAGCTAATACAAAAGGTCTCGATATATAAAGGACGATGAGCCGGCTCCTATACGCACGCCAAGTTATCGGGAGTTACGACGCGGCCTTTGTTTCATTGACAATGGGCCAACTTCGCGTTTCTCCGGTGGTACCCTCTCGAAAGCGTCAACCATCTGATTTTTAATGCTCGCGCTCTCATGAGTCCCGACCTTTCTTCATAGATATAAAAAAAGAAGCCGACTCGGCTCGATTTTTCTTGCGGATCCGAACTTCGATTTTTCGTTTAGAGTTGTCTCCGGGCGTTACGCTCGAGAAATTTCAGATAAAAATACCCAGCGGAGGCTGCGAGCGATGATTAAAGGATTAAGTTCGACTGGATGCCGGCCTCGCTGGAGACAATCATCTCGTTTCACTGCGTCAATATAATTGAGGATTATCCCTCCAATGACGTGGTCTAAGCGTTTGTCGCTCGACCGTGGATACAAAACGGAGGGGCTTTTCGAATTGCTCACTAGGTTGACCTTCACGAAGGAAACTTCGAATGGATTTTTTATCGCGATGGAAAGTTTAAATTGCGAATTGCAGCAACTGAAGAAAATTCACCCAGCGTTACTTGCAAAAGACAATAAACATTTTAATTATTTCGTAATAATGACGAGGCCGAGAACTTGAACGAAGTTAAATTTTTAAGGGTCAAGAACAAGAATTAAGAGGGATCGAGATTTTCATTAATTCCTATGCTCACCTTCATACGAAATACACGATCCACTTTTATTCTTCAAAATCTTTTCATTTGAATTTTTTAATAATCATATAGTGATAGATTACTTTACGCAATTATTTGGGTCTTAGCACAGACCAGACCATTTAAATAAGCCGTGGTAGTAACGCAGCTCAGAAAAAATCCAAACTAACTAAAATAAACGAGCTAACACTTGGAAAATTTAACAAAGCATAAGTAAGCTAAAAAAAATGAGGGCGCCACGCGTAAAAATTAAGATCCCGGACACTTGAAGAAAGTTTCTTCACTTTTTTCCATCTAAATAAGCCATAAAAGACTCCTGTGAAAAAGAAAAGTCTTGGAATAAGAAGTAAATTAAGTGATGCAGAATGAATACTTACTTGAAATTTAAAACGTAAATAGAGCCGCATATTTACGCAGTTCCATGTGAAAATATCTGATACAATTCATATATAAATTGTATACAGTCAATGTATACAGTTTGTATCAAAAAATGATTCTATACAATGTATATACAATTGTGTACAACTATAAACAATTGTACAGATTTTGTATATAAAATTATTCATGCAACGATTAAATTAAGCAATTGTATACAGCTGTATATAATAATTTTATATCAATATTTTTTATAAAATATCTATACTATTGTTTACAGTTACATACATTAGTATATGATTATACAAAGTTATTTTTTATACAAACTGTCTAGTTGTAATTTTATATACAAAATCCGTACAATTGTTGTCAATTGTAAAATAATAATACAGTTGTAAGCAATTGTATGCACATTGTATAGAATCATTTTTTTATACAGACTGTATACAGTGACTGTATACAATATGTACATAAATTGTATAAAATATTTTCACATGGGGTGTGATAAATCAAGGCGAATCTCCTATTATTTTGCTTCTCGAAGTATATAAAAATTCTCCACTATAATTTTTCAGAAAAGTTTTTCACGATTATATACATAGAAGACGATTAATATGAGCATATTTATTAAGTATGAATTTACTAGTAGTATAAGGGCTGTTTGGGGCGACACAGGTGTGCACGTCTTTGTTTTTAATTATGCTTCCAATTGTAATATAAATTGATCGAATCTTAGATCAGTTTAAATTACAATTATAGTAGTTTTCGATACTAGTATATCAAGAGTAATTCTTGGACGAGTGGGAAGTTAGCACCCGAGCGAACGTCCAGAAATCACTTCTGACACAAGTGTCGAACAATATTTTATGCTACGAGGGCGTAAAGATCTGATTTATGAAGCGTAAGAATGCGCAACTATACGTAAAAGTTTTTCACGCACTGCTTTACGCACGGAGTTGCATAAAAATCATAAATTATAAAAATAAAATACTACTCGATGGAGATATACCTATGCCGTCCCAAACAACTGTTTTACTACCAGTGATACAAACTGATCTAATATTATAATCTTATCAGTTTATAATACAATAAAAAAACACAGTGAAAATAAAACTTTACTTTTTAAATAGTTCTATGAACATTCGAAATATGTAATTTAGATCATACGCCAATCTATTTTTGTCATCTTAGGAATATTAAAAAAATAAGGTCTCCTATAGGTAAATATGTCGATTTTCGTAAAACATGACGGCATACTCTGCATCTGGTATATTTATTACACATATATCTCATGGATCGATGACATGACGCACGCGAGAAATTCACATGATGCGGTTTGCCATCGCTCGGAAATTTGAATATGTCGGGCATTTGCGAAAACGAAGTCGGCAATATAGCGAAATCTGACGTTTTAAAAAATTCTTTTCCTGCGAAAAGAACTAGCCTTCGAATTTATCAATATTTGTTTACTGTCCTAATTTGTTTAGCTCCTAATTATTTTCATTGATTGTCTGTCTACTTTCTTCAATTCTCATTTGGTTTTTTTTTTGATGAAAAAAATATATGTATTTTAACACTAACGGTGTAAAAATTCTTTTAACACATAATTCACGATGAACATAAAACTCATCTATGCCCAGTAAATGCAGCACTTATGAGCTTTATTACGTCTATTAATGCAGGTGATAAATAATATTGGTCTTCGGAAATGCTAAAGAATAAATTGAATGCTCATTAATTTGAAGAAAAGAGAGTATAAAATTTCCGCATCCGATATAGGAGTCATAATTGCACAAGGGTAATCACTTTCACGGTAAATTGAACATGCGAGCGCTGATATAATCGGTCCGTCGCGTTCGATTGAATAATTATACATGCTAAACGACCAGGAAGCTCGGACTGCTGATTTCGAGGAGCTTTGCACCAAAATTCCCACACCGCTTTCATCTGCGCTATATTGCCAATAAATATTTTGATATTAGGAGAGTTTTAAATTTTAACGATTTTTTATCCATATTTTATCCTTTACATTTACCTTTATTTATTTAATATAATATTATTTTATTTTATTTTGTTTCAAAGTAAAGCATTACAACAATGAAAAAACTATGTATTTTAGGTCTCAGTTGTAATTTTTTCTTAGAGAAAAAAAAATATTACCTGTATGTCCAAGTTTGAATTTAAAGTATAAAAAGGGTTTAAGTTAGAAAAACTGAGTTAGTTAACTAAGAAAAACTATTCGTTATTACACATTAATAAATAGTAGTATTTAGTGTATACTTAATAATGGTATTGGCATAAATTTATAATTCTTTTATTGCTCGACTTTTGGTTAATAAATATTGTCGCTTTGTAACATTATTTAATTTCTGGGGCAGTTAATTCAATTTAAAATTCTTTATATTGAAAACGTCGAATTCTATGAATAATAGAATACCTTTTATGCAAATATCACTGCTAGCTAACTCATTAATAAAGAGTTTCACAATTTAATATTATGGATTTATTAGCATTACTTCCACGCTACGAAACTTATGGTTCAATTTATTAAACGCTAAAAATTAATTAGCTCCAATGAGCTATATTCAATAAATCGAATATTGATCCCCTGCTGCATAAGCGAGCAACTTTATCATTGTGCAGGCCAAAGTACTCCCTACCAATTACCATTGCGAGAAATGCTCTTCGATTGCAGATCTCGTTATATATACATATATATATTTAAAAAAGAAAACGTTCTTACGATTCGTACTCTGCAGTTAATAATCTGAAAGAAAGTTCTTTAATGGCTCTCGTAATGAAGCTTCTATCGACTGTAAGCGCTTTACTTAAAATCGAACTTTTGTTTGAAAATGCACGACTCTTCCTGTTTACCAAGAAAAAAATGTAGAGAAAAATTGTGCAACGTACGCGAGATAGAGAGAAAGGGGCGATCGCGTGCTGCCCGGTAAAATCTAATCGGCGCGAGCATGTGCGTCTCCGGCAACTCAATTATCGTCTCGCAATTACCCGCGGCTCGCCCGCTCGCTTAGAATCGGACAGTTTACAAACTGCGAGCTGGCCTTTTCATATGGCCAACCCGCCAACCCAGAATCGAGTTTGTCCCCCGCGCCAAAGTTCGCAAGTGCGATACGCCGGGCTTTTAATTAGGATGTTGGTGCGGTTGCGAAAAATTCACCTCATTCAATTGTGCTTTTTAACTTTTTAGTCTTATTTGCTACTCGAAAATTGATACTACCGTTTCATTACGAAACTTTTGGAGTTAACTTTTAGCTTGCATTACGTAAACTGTATTTGCCAAATTGCTTGAATCAACTCGTACATACGCTGTCGTTTGTTTTTTAAGTAACTTTTAAAATCAATATTTATTTTACAAAAAAAAAAATATTGAAATTTGATATTGCTAGTTTGATAAACTGACGATATTGGATTGAAAAATTGACAAAAATTTAATAACGACTAATTGGAGTGCCGATTGAACGTCGAATATTACACTGCTCCTGCGCAATTCCAATAAAATCCAGGTGGATTCGACTCTTTGGAAAACAAACAGACCTATGTTCAACGAGTGAAAGAAGGGGGGAATTCTAATAAAACAGGAGCAGAGCTTTGTCGTCGCACTCCAAATGGATACTAAAATTCGTGAACATGCCCAGAAAGTCTCATTGATTAGCATTGATCTGAAGGCTTAAACATCACGGTCAAGATCTTATCTTTTTTCTTTTTTTGGACGATCACCGATCTACCTTCCATTGAGAGCAAAACTTTCGAAACAAACTTCTATGTTGTGTAGGCAAGGCTCTTATCTTCGCGCAGAATAATAATTAGTACACTAAAATTATCTTTAATTCTAAATATTATTTTAATATTTAAAATTGACATATTTTTAGCAGTGTATATTATATGTTCTAAGTTTTTTTTTTTTTTTTCAATTTTTGAAGAAGCGTCAATACCATTCTTCAATAACATACCGAATAACTAAATCGTTCTATCATCCGAATTTTGAATGTCGTCGACAACGCGTGAAAATAAATTTGTGTCAGTGCGCGAAAAGAAGATATCCGGTGGTACACACCACCGATACTGCGGGGTTTCTCGCTGAGGAGGTAAAAAAAAACATGCCTGGAATGGGGAAGAGTGAGAAAAGTAACGAGACGCTCCGAAAAAAAAAGAATCACGAGCGTTACATTCGTAAGGGGATTTGCCCCCATTATCGATGAGGGCAGTAATACGGCCTCATCCAATAACATGAAGCCCGCCGCGTGCTGCTACACGAAGAGCTCTCGCTTCAGCTCAGGTGCGTGAGCGAAATTTTTTGCGAAATATCCACGAGTTTGAAGGTAACAAAACTTTACCTTCGCCCAACTTCAGCTGGTAATGGAAGCTTAGCACATGGAATTTGGAGCGAAGGCTAATAATTTTTTATGTGCTAAAATGTATTCCCTATTCTTTGTTTACATTACTTAAATGAAATATCGGTATTTTCCGCTTTTCAACTTTTATTTTTACTTTTACGTGCACTCGTACTACGAATGTTTTACGTAACATTTAATGTTGCGAAACTTCGAATTTAATATTTAATACGAAGTAAAGCTTATTTTAAACTATATTATAAAGTATTATACGTTATTTACGAATTGAGCTAATATTGCGAACAATGGCTCTATTATTCAGGATAAAGTACGGTGAGATGACGCAGATTTTAACGGCCAGCACTTTTACGACGTTGAGAGCATCGTAAACGGCTGGCATTCCCGGAGGTCGACGGGGCCTGCATATCCTCCCATGTATCGAATGGTCTTTCTGGTTGTGCTACCACGTCCCACCGTTAATTTCGAAGTACACTAAAAACTCAAAATCCCAAACTCTTACTGTCATCTTTGTCTTTATTTTGAGCGTTGTTAATATGGACAATTTGTTTAATTTTTATAACTGATTGGTGATATTAACTAACAATTTGATAGTAAAAAAATTATTTAAGAACAAACTTGAAAAAGTAGAATTAAAAAGTTTCACTTTTTTAAATAATAGGAATGAAAGTACCAAAGTTAAGTTTCTGAATAAAAGTAAAGGTGAACTCGGTTCAAAACTTTTCCTTTTGTTTTTTATTCTCCAAATTTAATAATTCAAATTTAATCTTAAAACGTTGGTTAAGTTCGCTATCGACTATTTTGAACTTAAAGTCTCATAAACCTTCGGAGTACATTTACTGAAGTTTTAATACCGAACTTGCAACTTGCCTTTTCGTTATACGAATATAACGTTCTAGTTTTTTTTTTTTTTTAAATTTTTCAAACACTTCTTTTTGCAAGTGTACAAATTTTTATTTAGCAGTTTGCAAGTGGAAATCCCTAACTACGTTGAGTCTCAAAAACCGCAAATTAAAACTCAGCGGTTATTCTGGTCTCGAGAATTTTCCGTGAAAATAAAAGTAAGCTAAGAAACAAGAATCCCATTTAAATGTATAAGACTGGGGAGTCGGTTGTGCGGCAAGAGAATTTGGCGGAAGCGGCACACGCATATATATTTTTCGAATTCCGAAAGATTGAGAATCGAAACTTGTAACCTTCGCGCGTTTTCCCTTCCCCAGGCACGAATAAGGAAAAAGCCTAGCGTGTGCCTGTAAATTTATGCCAGAGCTCGATCTTTTCCTTCGCTTACGGTGAATTATAGGAGACAATGGAGTTAACTTGAAATCGATTTCCGCCTATCACTTTGCGTTTTCTTGGGGTGAAATAATGGCTCGCTATCTATCGACACTGATTATTTCAAAGTTCTTATCAATTTTTGAGGAAACTCTCTTTTGAGATTTCCAACAGTTTTCTAATATACGATTAGGGTAAAGTTTTTGTTCCAATTATATGTCATTAAATTTTAAAAACACGTTTTTGATACTTTACTCTTGTTCCACTCATTTTTAAGCCGGAAGAATTTATTAAGCTAATTGTTGTAAAGTGTACACTGAGAAAAATAGTACAGGAAAATTTATTATAAATCCCTAAATGTCAAGGCGAACCTTGAAATTTGAAAATTATTACCATAAATTTTGGAAAAATTACTAGAATTTATTATAATTTTCCAATAATTATAGTAATATGTCTCTCAATCCCATTATTAATAATCCTCTCCCCCACCACAAAAACTTTATAGCATGTACCTAGAAAATTTGTTTCAACGTAGTCAAGACTTTATGTGCTTATCAATTTCGAAGTTAATTGTTCAGAAAAGATTTGTAAAAACTCTACAATCACAAGGTCCTTCGAAACTAATCATTTTCACAACGTCGTAGAAGGAGGTTGCCCAAATACCACGTAAATTCCTACGTCAAACTGCAGCGTTCATAACGAGCTGCGAAGTTTCGCTTAAGAGGAACCCGCGGAATTCGGCACTCTAGTTGAAGCGTGAACTTTTATTTGACTCCGAAAAAGGTGGCGAAATTAGCGACGGCGGTCCAAGAGAACTCGGTCACGTCACGCCATCGTGTCCTTGCACAGTCAAAAGGCACAAGAATTCAATTTCGCCTTTTTTTCGCGTAAATTTCACTCTTTGCCGTAAACAAAGAATGCATGAAGCTTTGTTCGATTTCTGAGAAATCGCTCCGGTAGAGCTGCAAAGGTTCCTTTCGCATTTTCCGAGCTCCAAGAGATGAAAGTACGCTACTGAGAAAATTGAGTTTCAGTGCTATCCGTAGATCCCACGATAGATTTTTTACATTTGAGAAGGGCCATTATCATTAAATGAATATTGATTGACACTTTAAAATTTCTCCAAACTCCAATCAATTACTGTGATAATAATACTTTGTCTTTTCTTTGTTACAGATACCATCCTCTTCAGTGAGGCTTAGACATAATCGCATCAGGTAATATTTTATCTTTTTCTTTGTCGCATTATATATCTTAATGAAGAGGGGATCAGGCATTCTGTTAAATTATAAAACGTACAACGATATATCTGCACCTGAGGTCGCAGATCAATACTCTCGGGGCTTGAACGCGCGTGACGCTTCTTTATCTTAAACTTTTATAAATAGTTCGAACAGACGACTCACGCTATGTTCTTCCCTCACGAAACTCTGATCGCAGCCTGTATTTTCCTTAGTTTAGTAGTCTTCACTTTTATAGGTGTGAAAATTGCATGCTTCTATCAGTACAGTTATTTTGTTTATCAACCTTCCCATCGTATTAAATGAAATTTGTTGACAACATTTCATTACGAATACTTGAAATGAAATTAGATCAATCGAATGATGTTTTGTATAGTTAATGAATGCATTTAATCATTACATTCATTTGATTGCAATTCTCTGAAATATCCATCCTCCCCTTTTTCGTAAAGCTAATTTATTCATCGAGAACAAAGTTTATAAAATTACAACTGAAATATGGAATTAAATAACGTAATATATAAAGCATTAGAAATTGCTTCATTATTGAACCGAAACTGAGTTCATAAAACTTTCTAATAAACCCATAACATTTCAATTGTCGAACTTTCCATTTCAAAACGTACATTTATAACAGAATTCAAACTTTGCTAAGTAACTTTTTGTAACAAAAGCTTACACTGCTTTCGCCGCGGAATAAATATGACCGAATGTTACGAAAAACTGCATAGAGAGTTCAAAGTCCCAGTGAAATACGACAGTTCCACTAAAAGTCTAATAAAGCATCGAGTCCCGCTTTGAAACAATCGATACGTGGTCGCCGCATGACTGCCAGCCTAATCCGGATGTCGACCAAATTCCCGGGGGATTTTGCGGAAGTGTCTGCCAAGAAAATTTCTGACTGTACCATCTTTCCTCATTTGACTCGGCGACGTCTAACTAGATTGGACGGGTCCAGACGTACGTTCCAGCGCGACCTCCTTTTACCTGCCAAATCACTCGAAATAAATAACGAAGCTGCGCGCGAAATCGACGCCTGCATCGAACGCGCGACCCTGGGTTGCATTTTTCACGATTCCATCCCATAATTGATGCATCCATTACGCGGATGGCAATTTCTTTACCGCTGCGTGCCGGCGAAGCTTCGAGCGGGCAGATGACCGTTTGCTATACCACCGTTTCTCTCGAGTGTTATCTCACACTGATGAATTAGGAGGGCGGCTTTGCAGGCTACTGTCATTGTGCGAGCTTCGTGCCGACACTGACAAATGCGGTACCTCGCCGAGACCACTTTTTCACGGCACCCTTTCCTCCTTGTACGGCGCGGCCTCGTTTTCGAGAATTCTGACATACCTCGGGTGTTCCCGGCGCTGCCGATGGAAAATGACGCGCACGCGAAAGATAAATAAAGCGGGGCACGAACTAAAGTGCTTGATGGTATATGTATACATCAACGATCTGGTCTTTTAAGATTCTGCAATCGATTATTATTTACGGTTTTTCCAGTTGACGTGATCTTCTATAAATTTTCTGTTCTACTTTTAATTGAAATACAAACGATTCTACTGATTATTATTGTAAATAAAATATTTAATGATAAATTAATGGAATTTCACTAGTGATGAATGAGCTTCACATCGTTTGTACTGATTTTCTTGGAATTTTTCAATTTGGATGATAAAACAAAGTGTAGCGTTTTTTTTTTTCTATAGTGAATTCGATACTTCGCGAAGAAGAATGTCGAACACATTCTGGGTGCGATTTTTCACGAACGCCTAAAATGGTTATGAATTGCAAATTCATGCGCGCACCTCATTGTTCGATATTCTCTTTGAGGAACTGCAACGTTTAGCTGGAACCGGCTCTTGGTATTACCAAAGTCGCCCGAGACTTGCTTTCATGTATATGCATTAAGGGACGGAATCAATATATCTTATACTGTCGAGATATTTTTTTGTCGAAGTATTCTCCAACTTCGCTATTGATGAGTTCGCTTTTAAGGTTGCTCCAATTCACCTATATATGCTTGTGTTTCTCAAACAAGTGATGTTTCGTGAATTGACAATGCAATAGTTGCTCAGGAATTGAGGGAGAAAGGAAAACGAATTTTTAGTTTAAATGAAACTCCAATTGCACATTGAGCTGAAAGTTTTAAACAAATATAGCATTCAATTCAACTTTTGTTTTGTTAATACTACATAAAAGCCCCGGGAAAACTTTGAGTGATCAGTAAACCATGTTTTAAATTAGTTCATTTTTAGTCAAATATCAAGGTTTATAACAATATTAATTATAGATACAAGTTTGGTTTAATTAATAAACGAAAATGTTTAGTCTGAAAATAAATTTCAAAATATTCGTTCAGTAATCCTGACATTAAGTAGATAAAAGACCGGTATAGTCAGACATGCTTAAAAACTTTAGTTTTAACATGCGTCAGGTCGATCAGGGCAAGACAATGAATGATCCTGAAGGATACTTTACGTCAGAAAATCAATAAAAAATTTCGGGAATTTTGTATAATGAATAATTTTCACAAATATATGAATTAATACATTATCTTACATACGTATCGGAAAATAGCTCATTATTTCTGGATATACATCTTCTAAATAAAATTGGTCTTTTCGTGATCACAATTCATGAATATGTAGAAGTTCTGACATCTTTGTCATCCCATTCAATTTATGAATTTGTATGATTACTTTTATGACATTCTCTACCATCACTTCGGTATTGTGATGGAAGATGACCGAACCGAGCGCAAATTGATGTATATCGCAAGCGTAGACTTCCATTCTCGTGATGACAGCAGATGCGGTGGATGGTTCAAATGGATTTCTATTTGTTTGTTCAACAACATCGGAAGGAAGCATCGGAGCAGCAATCGTAGCCTATATACCGGAAGAAAAGGAACAGCATCACGCTTCGCTTTAAAGTATTTTGATAAAGCTAGTCTAATAATATCACAGAAATTAATCAAGCAGAGATCATTCATAGAGATATGTGACTCACTTGGCACATATTAATGCAAAAGCTTAATAAATCAATGTAACACTCGTTGCACTATCTCGACGAATTCATTAATTAACGAGACAGTAACTGTCGGCTGGCTGATGGGCGGAACTAACAACTGCGAATCGATTTTCAATAAGTTGAAAGTGACCGATCGTTTATTTACATCTGGCAATCACGTAGAAAAATTCGGCTAGTAGAATTGGAAAAGGGATAAGAAGGAACAGCAAGAGCCGCCGGTACTATAGAAAAAATCCTCGTCCATTTGGCGCTCGGCAGATGGAAGTGTCGATATACAAAGCGCAGGGGTATTGGTCCTCTCCGAGTGTCTCAAAACGAGTAGGAAATAGGAAATATCGAGCGATCGAGTTTCGATGGAAACCTATAGTGTACAGCGAATGTGACAAGGCTGATATGGGCTGCAATTTTTATTTTTACTCCCTTTCTTTCTCTTGCCCTCCACCCCTCGTACACGGAGACCATTCTTTTTTTATCCAACAATTTAATAAACATACTATTAACAATATATTTTATAATATTTTTTAATTATTTTTTAAAGTTATTCGACCAATTAATCTTCTCTTAAAAAAGTGATGACCAGATGTTGCAAAGCCTCGAAAACGTGAACTTTGATTGATTGTATATAGCGGAATGGCGCTGAAATTCAAAATTTCTAACCTCAAAAATGAGCCCGGAATAAACAGTAAAGAAAGGAAGTTGAGCGCACTCAAATTTGTATCTTAAAAAAGTAATAGTTTTTGTTTTGAAGCATTTAAGTAATTCATGAATGAAATTGGTCGAAAAATTTAGAAAGCATTTTCTTTGGACGTATAATAAATGAATGAAATTAATGAAATAAGTATTGTATTAAACCCTTTTAACTGTAGTTTTTATTAATTAAATTTGTTGAAAAATTAAATATCGCTATGATATAAAGAGAACATTGAGCGCTGGATTTTGCTTGTTACTTAGTAATCAAGACTTATATCGTAGGTCAAACGATCACCGTCACCAGCCTAATAATAGCAATAAATAGATCACACCCGAAAGTTGAATAGAATAGGTCTTTTCATGCCTGGAAAATATTTGATAGCGTCTTAAGGGACATCGTGCGGAATTCCTGCGTCGCTCGTTACTCATCCCGGCTTGGCTGAAAAGTTTCAATTCCCGCGTCAACGTCGAGCTTGAGCGAGCTTGCGCGAGCTTATTTAGGCGCCGCTCGTAAATCACCGCGACCAAGAGCGTCTTATCTGCCGGCAAAAATGGCCGTCGGACAAATTTAACACAGGAAAAAGAAACGGCAACGACGTCAGAGGTCGAATCGCGCCTGCACACAGCGAACATAGGGCGCAGTAAACAGAGTGTATAAGGGGCTGGAAGGGGCGGACAGAGAAGGCCCGTAGTCGGCAGTTTGAATTCAATTTTCGCTAACTGGAGCGTGGACTAATTAACCCCGACGTGAATAGCCTCGGCTCGACAAACAATGCCGGAAGGCCGACGGTATTTCCTATCTCTTTCTCCCTCTCTCTGCCTCTCTCTCTCACCCTGACTCTTTCTCTCGTTGTTTTTCTAGCGTTGCCTAGGTACGACTCTAAGGATTTACAGTTACGACCTTCCAATGCACGGTAAGATCTTAGGAAGGCATAACTTACAAATCGAAACGTTGACACGAAGGTATATCTATCGAGTGTATTCGAAAAACAATTATGGTTATAATTACAATGATGATATAAAGTGCATTTTTGTAATATTCAGCTATTAAGCACAGCTTGAAAAAAAAATCAATTAAAATTGCACTGGAAAAAAAGGATTACATAAACACTACTGTGCGTTTAGGAGCAGATGTGACTTTCAGGAAAAATAACCGTCCCCTACAATAAAATTATGTAGTATATGGCAATTTTTAGCTGAGAGTCTATTCTGCGATCACGTTCCTAAACAGATAGTAACTTTTATAATACTTTTCTTTAGTACAATTACTTGAATAATGAGATTATTCTTTTTTAACCACTTTTTTTAAACAATGAAAATTATTGTATGGAAGATTTATTAACACTTGTGTTGATACGTAAAAGCACCACCTCAATCTTATTGCGATAGTGAAATTGTTCTGGCACGATGACAAGTTCAAGTTGGACAAATTGCCCATCTGACCAGGCGACTCCGGGTACCCTGCTCTGTCCAAACAGTGCTGGAGCTACAAGCCTAATTGTAGGTCTTGACGATGATGCGCTAAGAACTTTCAGTTGAGATGGCACTTTACATGCCATTCTTATTTACATATTTTTATTAAAAGCCATCGAATAATAGCATTAAAAAATTTCATTTTCCTACCAGAACAATTTAAAGAGTATAACTTTATTATCACTGAAGTAGTATTTCTCCATAAATAAACAAAAATAATAGCAGAATAATTTCTCGTAATTTGAGAAACGCCCCAAAGAAAATAGAAATGTTGTTGATTAAGTTTCACAAGTAAATAAGGTTTTTTCGCCGAAGCGAAAAATTAGTTTGTCCCTATTTCCATATAAATTATGTACCGTTAGATTGCGCAAGAAATTTTCATTAGAAAACCGAGAATGTTATTTAACTGAATAAAATCGTTTTGCGTCGCTGCGAATTTTACATTTCATTTATCAAACTTGCAGCGCGCGTCTATCATTTTTGATCCCTCAAGCTTTGCGTCCTGCGAGCATTGTTACGAAAACAAAACGTTACGCGAAAAGGAAGAATTAAACTATGGCTCTGGCAATAGCACTTAATTTTACGTTGAATATGCTGCGTGGAAATTTTGATGGACCTTTGCATTCCGCGAGCTCATATTCTTCTTTATGTGTGCTTTTAATTATATTCGGACCAGTTGAATGCTCAACTATTTCGTAAATCTATTTCGAATGCTTCGTTTTCGGTCACTTTTACATCGGAAATTAAATTTTTTTTCGCCAAAAAAGGTTAAGACAATTACAAAAGAAACAAAGAGTCGAGTAAAAAGAAAAGGTTGGCTATAATACATCCCCTTTTCTTTTATATGCTATATAGAGCGACGAGAAGACTAAAACCGTTCGCCAAACGTTTCTTAATCTCGTTGAAAAGCCCAGTTCCTCTCTCGAGTACCTTTTTCAAGGACCACGGGAATTAATTGTCTCGAAAAGTTTCAGAGATGGAGGGAAGGTGCTCCTCGGCTCCCTGAGTGTCAATTAGCCAATGTGCCTGTCTCTCATTTCTTTTAATTTGATTACACGAAGGAATTCCCGAATATTTTCCGACGTTCTTGAGTCGGGCCGGCAAGAGCTGACTAATACTCCCGACCAGTTTACTTTAATATCGTTAATTTAAAACTACGGCGATATTATCGCCACATAAAGTAAAATAAAGTCCGCAAGCGAGAAAAAGAAAAAATATATCGCTAGAAAATTTTAAGAAAGCGAAACTCTGAATGCATTAAAAATGCAAAACGTGGGTTTAAGTTTTACGAGGAGGAGGTTAAAAGAAGAGAGTGAAAAGTATGTATGCTCGAAAGAAAGGGGGGGGCCAAGACTGCGTGTCGTATATACTTCAGTAAGGAAGGTTTCGCCAGTGGGCGGGCGGTTAACTGCCGGCTAAAGTGCTACCCCCTTCCTCTCTCGATCCCGTGGGACGAGTCTCGGCTTTGGCGTTCCGTCGTACCGTGCGGCGTTCCGCGTTCCCACTACGGTCCAGTCTTCCTCCGGAATCCCACCATTTTCTCGGCGGAGAAAAAAGGTGAGCAAATTTTAAAAATGCAGGGGATTGGGCGGATGAAATTGCCACTTTGAATTTTAAATTTCGGCTACGACGCGATTCGAAATCAGCGGGCCACAAAGCGCCCCGCTCCGAAATCAATTTCCATGCAGATCCGTGATCGTCCTCCATTTTCGTGCCCTTTTAACGTCGGTATCGTCGGCGTTTCCTCTTTTTCGAAGTCCTCGGTAACGATAAACGCTACATTTTAACATCTTTTCGACTTCCAAATTATGGCGCGCTCTATATTACGACGATGCTTATTGGAGCGGTGATTAATTTTCTTTCATCAATGCCCAAAATGGAATGCGTGTTAAATTTATTGCAGGTATAATGCTATAGCTTATCAGTTTCAAGCATAAATTTTGAACGCGCTCGAAAGTGGAGAACTTCTTGCTATGAAATTAACGTAACGAGTCCGCGCGGGAAACGCTGTCAATTATGATCGTTAGTAACGCGACACTGGGCTTGTCATAACTGACAATCCAATCAGTAAATTACTTCGCTAATTAACGAGTATCCAACTGTGATACAAATAACTGTCGATGTTCTCTTACAGCAAAATTCAAATTTGGAGTGCGCGTGAACTTCGCATGAAAAAAGCCGATGTATTTTCGAAAGATCGAATATACACCGAGTCATCATCCGGAATCGATTAAACGTTTAGTGTCTTCGAGGTAATAAGAACCGTGCACTATTGAATGGAATTGCTAAGCGTTTATATCCCGCGCCATCGGTACTTATCTTGAACGATGATCCCCCGACTTCGTTGCTTGCTAGAGGAGCAGACGACTACGCTGAGGACGTCGAAGAGGATGCCTCGGTGGTAATTGCCAATCTGAATTATGCACCGCACGAAGATTAGGTTGAAAGACAGATGAGAGAGAGAGAGAGAAAGAGAACTGCAGTAGCACCTCGCTTACCTACCAACTCCGACATCGAGAGGACATTTTTACGATCGTTGAGGAAATAGAATTTCTAATGTCATTTTGATGGCGAATCGAATGCTTTGTGTATATAGAAAAAAAGGAATGAATTGAACTTCTTTGTTGTAATATTCCAATTGAGGGGCTATTCGAAATAAGGGGCTAACTCAAAAATGTACATTTTTGAGATAATCAATAAAAATCATAAATTTTTATTAGCTTAATCAATAAACCTTCATTTTAACAGTGAAAATGAATTTTTGGCGTGTAATATTTTGCATGGTGATGGGTAACGATCGATTTAACAGATGGGCGGAAAAAGGGTCTAAGTTGACTTAGCCCCTTATTCCGAATAGCCTCTCAATTGTCACGTAAAACAATTCCTAATTTTTCTACTGTAGATAATGAAATTCATTTATTTACTAAAGCCGTATAAAGTTCTTTTTAATGCAGATAGTTTATACTTGCAAATGTTCGTATTATTCGATCTAAAACAGCTCGTACAATTTTATTAAGCAGCATTTTGAATAGTTAAATATTAATGTTAGAACATGATAGTCACACTTTATCGTTGTGCTCTTTTTTATGTGATGTAACTAACAGAAATTGAGTTGTGTCTAATTATCCACTTCAAGTAGATAATGGTGCGAGACTTACGGATAAAAATAAAAATTTAAATGAGATGTGATACGGAATTTAACGAGATCTTCGGCAGTAGAATCAAAACGCTTCAGAGTGAAGTTGTACCAAGACCTTAGTAGCAGAATAAGAAGGTGAAGGGAAAGCTCTTGGCGGGAGGCTTAGGCATAGCCGCTTGTCGGTTGGAAAGGGCATTAAAAGTCTGTTAAAAGTCTTCCTTCTCTCCTCTCTTCGCATGGCGTGATGGACACAATGTTTTTAGCGTTGGGAAAAGCCACTCTCCAGGCAAAGTGCGCGATCGTCCAACGCCGGAGGCGGAGGAGTGCATTTTTCTTCCCCCACCCCTTGAGCCAGAGAGTAAATGTACGCCGAGGCACGAAGCGCTTTAATAAAATCAATGTTGACGCTCTGTTGCCGGAAGATTTAAAAGCCTGATGGGCTTCGACGTTTTCCGGAGAATTTGCAGGATATATCCGCCCTTCCTTCGCACCTCTTAAAACGTGTCTATCGGAAGCACCAATGAAGTCCTTCCTAACAGGTATGCTCGCACACGTCCTGGATATTTCCAACCGCGTTTAAATTAAAACCAACAAATTGTGAAGCAAAGGGGTAAGGATGGTCAAACTTGCAGACAAGCAACTGCAATTCGGAATATTTGAGGAAAACGCGATAAAGGAGGAACAGTCTCACCGCAGAATAGCTACCCGCGACTATCAAGAAGTCCATTCTAGCATTACTATCGAGTAATGACCAGACTGCTAATTAAGCCCGATGGTGGCCACGGCTCGAATACCGATAAACCATGCCTTGACCATTACCTCCAGCATATCACATGTGCGTGGATGCTGTTTGCGCCCTTTGAGAACCCTCAAACCAGTGAAAATCGATACATTCAGCCCATGAGTCTATTACATTTTCCCAGGGGCGAAATTTAAATCTGAATTTCTGGGTGGTTAGGTAAGGATGCTAAAACGTTATCCCCTGGACAGTCTTGTTCTGATCTTGAACATATTCAGAGATTATTATGGAAAAGATTGGAACAAATAAACTTCAATTGAGTGTAACATCATTTGGTGTGCGAGGCCTTCATACTTTGTTTTTTAATATAAATTGTAATAAAACTTTACTTAAATATTTCAAAATCTAATGATCACTATAGTTATATTCATTTATTTTACAAGTGTGTCCAGCTTTTGATAAATACCGCAGTGATTTTCAATAAAAATGTTTCTACATTCGAAACTGTTCATTTCGATTTCCTCGCGAATATCATCAGTCCTGTGTACACCAATGGTCATATATAGCTAATAATAATTGGAATGTTGGGTATGCTGAGGGTTGGGCAAAATAGAGAACTTGCGATCGATTCTAAAAGGGGAGAGGCATACCTATTATACTCAATTGGGTACTTGGAATTTTGCGGCGCGAACTTCCTAAAGTTTGGACAAGGTAACAATGCGGGGACATCAGATAATTCTGGTATCGAACAAGACAGCAAAACCTGGGATGATATTATCCTGGGGGTATCAGAAGTTCAGAGCGTGAAATTTAGCGAGTCGTTTGGTACGATGCGGAAGTTCCGAGAATGGGCCTTTCATACGAGATTGCCGCGAAGCACGGAAATTGCTGCGATGTCGTATGTGGCGACTATAGGTTAAATTGTTTTCTCGCATCCCGATTTGCTTAGCTCGAGCAATTCGTGATTTACGCCTCTAGTCTAGGTAATTTTCCGGTACTTCCCCCATCTTATTCGTCGAGCTCTCTCAATGCTTGTTTGGTATTTGTTAGTGGATTATTCTATCTACCAGTAGATTGAATTAGAATCCGTAAACTTTGATAACCCACGAAAGTTCCAGAATGTACTCGTAATAATTGATTCAATTTAAGATGAGCATTGAGGAGTATTAAAAAAAATTTCATTACAATGTCTTCTATAAAATTTACTTGTAGACAAAAGAAACACATATTAGCTAAGTAAATAATTAATTACTTAACACTAATAATCAATTTCTTCACTCATCTAAACGGTAAAATAATAATTATAAATATACACGGTGAAAAATGTTATACTAAAAATTACTATATTTTTTTAGCGATGGAAGGATATACTTGCAACGTGAGAAAAATTAGTATATTTTATTTTAAAATTTCCAACACGTGTAGTAAAATTTAAAAAAATATTTATTCATTTTTACTAAAATTATACTAAATTCTAGAATAATATACAGTAATTTTTCTCACATTACACTGATAGAAAAGATCCTTTGATCCAAAGCCAGTGTCTTTAATATAAAGCCGTGCGCATTTAATATAGTCCAAAGGCGTAGGTATTAGATGTAAAGAAACGGTGCATTAACTATTAAGCCATCCACAGGATTTTTGTTAGTAAAGATGACCGCGCATTAACTATTAAGAAATATTTCTTCAATGCTAATGCATACATTCTTTATTTCAAATACCATGACAAAATTATTTTTTAAAGCCGCGAAGACTTTGGGTTAAAGAATCTTTTCTATCAGTGTACAAGTACGTTCTCCAATTGCTAAAAAATATAGTAATTTTTAGTACGACATTTTTCTCCGTGTACGGTTTAAATACTCCCAACCGCATTATGTATACGAAGGTACTGATGATCCGATCCTGGAAAAAGCGTCAACTCGACATAATTGCGTTGTCGCGACTCGTGCGGTAATCGCTATCGCATTGAATTTGGCTCGTTCGGTGGTGGCTCAAATTGATTAGCGCGAAGCCGAGGCAAGCTAGTATTCGAATGAGAGTGCCTACGAGGCAAATAACGCGAGAACGTAATTTCGCGCGCGGCCGCCAAGATACCGGTGACCGCTGACATACATCGGCCAGCTTGTGAACGGAGAGCCGTGGCGAAAATGCACCGCCGCCGATGCCGCCGCTCCTCGGAAATTGACCCGGACGCTCCGGGCATTCTGGTGCGCTTGATTGATGCGCACGTCACGCCTGCCACGCGCACCACACGCCCCTCCCCCTTCCCCTCGTCGCCCCAGCGCGTCGAAATCTGTTGTACACCTACCCTAAGATGCGGTAGGTCGCTTTTTCACCGGTTAAACTACTCGTCGACGTAGATTTAAATATTTATGCGAAAGCTGATAATAATGCATTGTGATACTTCAAGTTATCTCTTGACCTAAAAAAATCCTGTTCAATTCAATTCCTCTTCAATTTTGGATTGATATGTACATCATGTGTCTGTTATCAATTCATTTAGTGCACTGAGAGAAATGTTTTCGAACAATTACTATCCAGTTTGGGAGCGGATCCATAGACTGCGTTTAGTGAAAAAAATTACCATTCAGTATTATAAATGTTACTAGAATTCTAGTAATAGGTATCTGTAATTCTAGTAAATGTTACTAGGATTCTAGTAAAATTTATAATACAGAATAGTAACTTTTTTAATAAATGCGATCTGAGGCTCCGCTCATAGACTGGATAGTGATTTTTATTTGAATAACATTAATTTTTAAAAAACATTTCTGTTAGCGTAAAAAGGTCTAAAGTTGTTGGCAAATGAAGAATTGAATTTAGGGAGGAAATGTAAAAGAAATTTTCTTTCTAAAAAGTAAAAAATGTTATGTTAACCCTGGTAGAAATTTAAAACATTTAATGGCAACTTCATAACTGGAGAAATAGAAATGGGCGAAAAATATCAGCCATTTTAGCCCCACGATGAAGCGCTTTTTTATATCAGAATCTCACATTTAATGTGAATAATTAATGTGCATAATTTAATAGGAAAAAATGGCTTGCAAATGTGGGAAAAGAGAAAATTATAAAAACGTTTGAAATTCATTTATATTTGCACTGAAAAGTGAAAACTCAGTAAATCGTTCACTATGAGCTTATTAAATGTTTTTAATCAAATATTGTTTTATAATAATCCGCTGTGTGAGCTCGAAGTCGAGATCGCAGTTCCATATAAAGAAGATACTTTTAGGTTATGTTCGCCCCCATTTTTCTTCGCTCAAACATGGCTAATTTTAATAACGATTAGAAGCTAGTATTTATGCAATATTTTTTCATTCTAATAAATGTGCGAATGCTGTGAAAAAAAGCGTTTCATCTTCCACTAAAAACAAGCCATTTGGGCAAGCCACTTCTTAGTTTCGTGGCTATTTCAACTAGACGGATTTCTAGCAGAGAAATTATGAATTAATTTAAAAAATTGTAGAGCGATAATTTATTTTATAAACAATTTAATATAGGAATATTTTTTACTTGTATAAAAAGATTATAAGTGTTAATAAAATATTACACGACAGATTTAGTACCAAAGAGTAGGCTGCTGGGCTGACCTAACTCGTCCTGTTACTACTTGCGATTCGCGTGTTAGCACAGGCTTGGAGTCCTCGGAGTTTGTTGTCGCAAGATAAATTTGTGTACTGCGCTGGATTTTTCTAGGTAGGCATCACGATTAACACAATTTACCGAGTTCTTACGACCATGTTTGTGTTTGGTCGCCCGTTTGAGCGTTGCAAAGTCAAACGATTCCTTGTGTACGTGAAAGAATAAATTAGAACTGATTATAAAAGTTGGTTTTCAAGAGTGGTATTTACTCTAAACAACATTATTAAAATATAAGAACTATTAATAAATAATAATTATTAATAAACATTCAAATGGCAATGAATTTTTATTTGATCTCTCCAAATGTAAATTATAAGAGACTTACAAAAATAAATTAACTGAGCAAATTTTATAACTAGGCTTGCTACAAGCTGAGCTTCGCTTCGCATTTTGCATGATAGGCACGACCGGGGCTCTCGGTTTGCACTCGCTATTGTCTCGTGTCTTGGATCGCTACACGATGTATTATAAATTTTACTAGAATTCTAGTAAAATTAACTATTTTACTTCTAAACTATTTTACTAGAATTCTACTAGATGTATTATAAATTTTACTAGAATTCTACTAGATGTATTATAAATTATACTAGAATTCTACTAGAATTTATACAGAATATAATACAGAATAGTAATTTTTTAATAAATGCAATTTGAACTCTTACATACATCCAGTTTTGCTCTAGTGAAAATATGACGTACTCCGTGGAGCGGTGGTGCCTAAAAAATAAGTATGTAAATTGAAGCAATTATTCAAAAGTTTTGGGGCAAGTATGAAAAATTGTTCTAATAGAGACGAGCTCCCTCATTTCATCGTCGGTGCATCGTCAGCGTCGTCTCGATTTAATCGCGATCGGCTCTCAGCCGCAATATTACGGTCCACATCGGGTGCGGCCGGGAGGTCGACGTCGTAAATTGACGTATCACCGAGCGCACGCATCTCATTTGCCCTGGAATATTGCATTTATTACGCGCGTTACCCGCCCAATGCTCGCTCAAATAATAATCTTTGCGCGCTATTACCTGCGGTCCTCAATTAACTAGTATTTTTTAGTGACCAGTGTTTTAAGCAATTTTAACTCCAAAAAATATGTTTAGCAGTGCAGTGATTGCAGTTTTGTAGGTCACGTGGAACAAGTCTGTATAGCTCGGCGAAGTTAAATGGATTTTTTACGCACGGCTGATGCAGATATCGCCGCGAACGCGGTCAATGCTATTTTTGGAAGGCCCTCGATTAAAAAATTTATCTTTAGCAATATGTAAATAAAATTTCGCGATTTAAAAATGCTTTCAGAATTTTCATTGTATTATCTCGCCCCTTTGAAATTTGTTTTATGGTTGTACATTTATTGCCTCTTCCAGTAAAACAAATTGGGATCAAGGGGGTTGCCTCTCAAACCATGCAGAAATACATGAAAGTTACTCGAAATTCCGGCCTCAGGATGGCAATCTCTCTTTTTTAATTGTCGTAAACCTTTGACCTTAATTGAAAAAGAACCTTTCTTCACGCAACAAAGACAACGTTGGAAAACAGAGAGTCAATTGTCTGAAAAAATCGCGTTTTCCCTTTAGCGCAATTGCGCTTTTCACTGGGTGAAAACAAAAAAAAAAAGAAACGAAGGATAAATGCATACTGCACTTATTCGGTCAAACCGAATGGACCCGTGGTAATTAAAACTCGACGATAGACGAGAGACATTGGACGTGCGCATACCATTAACGAAATGAAATTTCGTTACTCGTTAATTTTTTTCCTACTTTCTTGTTTTCTATGTCTAACTCAATACCTGTTAAAAAATCCCGAATTCCAATTAAAATCCGTTAGGCTTCTCTGTCTCCCTTACCGAGAATGCGGTTAATTAAAAATGAATGCGTAGCACAGTCGGTGTAAGTGTATTATCAAATTCACAGTGACCTGTCTGGTTTAATATTTAATTTCGGAGAATCAGAGCTGCAGTCCCAGTAAAATCGTAATTACTACTAAGCACAAGTACAAATAGCTAAATACTTAAGTCAATTTTTTGCATTTTTTTGTACAAAATGCAAAGATCATAAGATAAGACAAAAAGTGAATGCAAAATTCGCGTATAATGGAGGTAAAGGAATATTTTTCCTGAATATACCCTACCAGTAATTAATAAAGAGAAACACCTTACTTAGGTCAACTTCAATACGCGGTTTTTAAAAGGTCACACTCTCTATATCTTTTCCTTTCCTCGCAAATTAGGTTAAAAGCTTGGGCGGAAGTACACCGAGCGACTTTGCGAAAGCTTTACTATGCACCTGTGCATATGTGTATGTTTATGTATATGTGTGTTTGTGCATGTATACATGGATGCGTGGGTCGTGTACTTTACCAGGACAATTTGAGCATATCTGCAATGCAAATTCAAAAGCTCACTCGCGATTTCTCGCTGTTTACCACCGTTCGCTCAGAATTTTTCGCGATAACTTGTTGTTTCGCGCCCAATCGCTCGACATTGACCTGATGCTTCGCGGGATTTGGACCGTCCGTGGATTACACCGAGGGGCGAGTAGTTGTTTACGGATCAGATCAATTATCTGTAATACATCCAGTGATATTGCGAAATATACATGATCGTTAATTCAAAATTGGGTTGATACTCTGCACAAACTGCAGATTTTCAATCGATCAGTTATAATTTACTTAACAACGAATTTTGGATATTTATTGATGAACGTCTAATTTGTCTCCTAGTTCTATTTTTAAAAAGTTGAAAATTTTTAATTATCAATAATGTTGTACATTTCAAACAATTAGTAAAGTGAAGTAAAGTAAAAAGTAGGATTAAGGGAAAATTGAAGAGTTTCGCGAGCGTCTAAAGTTTTGTTGCACAGCTGAAATCGTCGTTTTAACATGAGACGACGGTAAGAAGCCCTCAGGGGCTGCAACCCTACCGTCTTGTGTTGAAATTAGTGTTCTCACTAGCGAAGCGCTACTATATTCAACTCGTACAACTAATATACAACTTTTAATTTAACATTAAAACGTATCTAATTAAATTTTCGTTAGAAAAAAAGATTAGGAGAGATTTAATCAGAGGTGCGGCTTTAATGCTAACTTGGACTATCTTAGGTCTACGAACTTAGGTTGAAGAAAGCCCCCATTCTTAAGGCAATTCGGAGTACAACGGACCGAATCCCGGCCAATGAAGCCTCCATCAGCGCATTGTTGCTTCGCCCCGTCTTTGCTTTCGCGTTTTTCTATCCGTCTATATTTACCTCGAGCGGCTGAAAAAGTTTCTTCCCTATTCGCAAATAAAATGGCTATCCTTGTGCACGGACCGGGAACTTAGAGAGGAATCTCGCCGACAACGCGTGGAGGGGGCGAGAGCGAGGTAACTTTGAATTTGCAATTTAACCGGAGCGAGCGAATCCGAACTTGGTGCGAGGATTTGCCGTGCAAACAGAATTACAAACTCCTTTCCTCCGCTCTTGCGCGCCTCGTTTTTCCTCCCATCTATCCGCCGTACCATTCTCGTCCTCGTCCTTTTTTTTTCTTCATCCCGCTTCCGGGTCACTCAAAGATACGCGCAGCTTTTGGTTTCAACGTTTACTCAAGATTTCGTCTGCTTCTGCTGCAGTCCCGCAATTTATGAAAGAAGTTATTACAAAAACTGAAGTATTTCTGCGTTGCCGCATTAAATCGCTTATTGGGACTTGCGGTTTTCATAAAATTCAAGATCTTTCTTTGTACAATCGTAAGGGTAGATGAGCAAACGTGACTCGACGTGATAAATCTGTAAATCTGGAGCTAAAGCCAGAAAAGTAACTTTAAAGCGAAATTGCTTCAACTTCTGCTTTACCTGGAGTGCAATAAGTCCATAAAGTCAAGCAGTGAAACAATCGCAACACTAATAACCACCAGCAGGTAAATAATGGCGCGGGACTTGGAATTGCATTGCCGCCCTCGTAAAAGCGCGATTGTCTATAGACCGCATCCACGACATTTATTGGTCGCGTAAATTTCGAAATATCCGCGCGTCCATCCTTCATAACTTTCTCGACTCTAAGACACGGACGTAGAATCCCAGAGGCTAACGTCGGACTTTGTTTAATTCACTCGAAAATTGCCGACTCGCTTGAGCGCCACTTGGGAGTTGGGGCTAAAGAGCAGGGTGCATATGCAGCCTACTTGCATTCGAACTTCAGCCATTGCTTTGTTCTCTTCAGTGAAGGATCATAAATTTTACATTGATTTTAGCGCTACCGACATTGTCTGTTCCTTGCATTTCTTAGGTTAATTAATTAAAATTAGAAATTTGTTGTTTGAAATTTATCAATGTGAACTATCAGAGAATAACCAAGTTTTACACTGATCAATTGTTCCATTAAATTTGAGTTTGGGGTTTTTATATAATTGCATTCTGATCCAATTGAATCTTTACTCTCTAAAGTTGAATTAGTAGAAATTCCACTAAACTTTTTAGTGATCAGATTTTCCACTAATCAATTAGTACAATTTATTAACTGAAATAGTATAAAAGTGTTCTACTATTTAATTAGTAAAAAACACTTTTAAATTAGTAAACTTTTACTAAAAATTGGGCTGTCAAATCATTTTTACTAGGAAGTTTCGATTGCTAATGCAACATTTACCGAGCTTGTGGCTAGGTCTTGCATGTTTGATCCCTATCCTATTTATAATTAGATAATACAAGTAGAAATTATTTTCAATTACAACCGAAAGATTCTTCAATTAATTATTTAGCATCTTGTAACACTGAAATAGCCCAAAATTAAAAAACGCATAATTATTACGTTCGCGCAAGCTTAAACAGGAATTCCCTTTAGTGCTCTCTTGGTTGATAGGTTTCATTACATTGCTTTACTTACAAATCACATGTGCCAGCTGCGCAACTCTAAGCTCTTTTCCACAACCCTGATCATACATTAATACGCTTCAACAAACTTCATTCTTTCGTTTATAGGCAAAGGATTGCGCACGGTTGAATAGAGACAGAACAATATAATTAAAACTATAATTACAGGAGAGTTTCGCAGCAATACAAATTTATAATATAAATAATCATTTGAGCAATAATATGTTTCCGTTGAAATTAAATTAATACATTATTTATCAGCTTAAAAGAGGAAGAATTTGAAACGTACTCTCTAAAGTTGAATTAGTGAAAATTCCACTAATCTTTTTAGTGATCAGACTTTCCACTAATTAATTAGTAAAACCCATTATCAATTAGTACAATTTTACTAATTGAAATAGTAAAAAAGTGTTCTACTATTTAATTAGTAAAAAACACTTTTAAATTAGTGGAAAATAAACTATTTGTTAAATAAAATAACTATTTTGGTATTTTCACTAATTGAAATAGTGAATTCCCTAGTTAAAGGGATTTTTAATTTCACTAATTTATTAGTAGTTTTCACTATTTTTAATAGTGCATATATTTACTATTACAGTTAGTACATTTTATTCACTATTTCGAATAGTAGAATTCCACTAATTCATAGTGGAGTAATTTTCACTTTTCAAATTAGTGCATAGTCTCTATGAATTAGTGGTTTTTCACTAATTCAACTTTAGAGAGTAGACGTATGAAAGAAGATGACACGTCAAAACTGAATAGATCCACCGGATTTAAATGGCTGAATGCTTTGGTGAAGTGGCTCTGGTCATAGCGAGAGAAAACTTGGGCGGCAAACAATTAACGGGGATTCCCGGCAAATAGACGAAGTTCGCACAGTCACACGTACGAACGCCCGTGTGCTCACGGTCCCCATCGATCCTTCCGAAACGGCTCTTTAGTCTCCCCTTTATCGCCGGAAGCATCGGGGCTCTCGTTTATCTTCGCACTGCAGCCGCGCGTTCTCGCCTTTTTTATTTCTCGATCCTTTGTTTCGTCGCATCCTTCATTATCAGGTGACCCCTGGCGAGCTATTTTCCCTTCGCTGCTCCTCGGTGAAGGTAATATATTTTTGACTTCTTTTACTTTTTACTTTTTTACAACTCTTCTTTTATTAAAACAAAAAAAAATGAATCAGGATGCAACTGAAACTTTTCTAGGGATTTTTTTGCTTGAGATTTAAATCTAATAAAATAAAAGTGTATTTTTAAATTAAAGTTCACTTTTTTTTTTCATTTTCAGCCAAAAAAAATGTGTCGGAAGGAATGATAAATATTGAAATTAGTGCACGAGTACAAGGACGGAACTAAAGTTTCAGACAGGATTTTTTTTTCTATTTGAATTTTCAATGAATAATGAAATAATTTTAAAAAATTGCAGCGCATGAGTGTGGCACACTGTAAAGTCCTTCTAAGATTAATTGCCTTTTAAACATTTCTTTTCGAGTGAATATTTCACGTGGAATATCAGAAGCTCTTAAACACTTCCGCTTTTTCTTAGTTTTATGCTGAATGTAAATCGATCGCTCGATTCGATATATCTCTTCTCTCTCTTTTTTTTTTACGTAATTTCCTTTTACCTCGTCACAGTCGTCGCCACGCTTATTACCTCCGGTCGGGCTTGTCTGCGCGCTGAAATGAAATCACAGTCCGGTGACTTGGGACGACTGTACGAGAGCGCGAGGGCCCTTTTGATTAGCAGCATCGTAAAACGTTCCTTTGACGCTGATTCCCGGCACTAAATGCCGAGGGGTTGAATAGTTCAGGGCCGATTGGCTTCCGATGAATAAACTTAGAGAAGTTTTTTTCTGCCATCAACGTTAATTTATTTTCCATCTTCGACGAAACATTTCGCGAGCAATCGACTAAACAAATCACTCCTTTTTCCACTCGCCGGCTTCGTTAAACTATTTCTGATAATGGAAAAGATAAAGCGTGTACTTTCAGCGAAGATTCTTTTTGTTTTTACTTTTTAATTCTTCTATACGTGCAATCTTGTTCCATTGAGCAAAGCATATAAAAAAAGCCGGCTGTTCGTAAAAGTCAGTTGCCAATCCTTTAATCTTTACTCGCCGGCAAAAATGTTCGCCGTTTCCTGCACTAACATCCATTAAATCAGTTACCTAAGTTTTATGGAGTACAGAGTATTACGATGAAATTTTGTGCGCTTGGTTGTAGTGGCGTTGGGAGTATAAAAAAGAGCTGATATGGTAATTAACATTTCGACCTCTGCGGATAACCACAGTCGTTTATGTCTAATACGTACTTAACCGCATTATAGCTATATTGTTCACCAGAGCGACATTTATCTGCTCCTATTATTATCCTTTGCAAGCTTTCACATAATCTACTAATTCTATGTTAATTAATTTTATTTTGTTTTTATTTTTTCTTGTTTATTTTCTTAAACATTGTCATGCACGAAAAAAATAGAAATTGAGCTTTCCTGGTAGAAATTTAAAACATTTAATGGCAACTTCATAGCTGGAGAAATAGAAATGGGCGAACAATAGCAGCCATTTTTAATCACACTCACATTTAGTGTGAATAATTTATGTGCATAATTTAATAAGAAAAAAATGGCTTGCAAATGTGTGAAAAGAGAACAATATAACAACATTTGAAATTCACTAATATTCGCACTGAAAAGTGAAAATTCAGTAAATCGTTCACTATGAGCTTATTAAATGTTTTTAATCAAATGTTGTTTTATAATAATCTAGAAACTAGTATTTACCCAATATTTTTTCATTCTAATAAATGTGCGAATGCTGTGAAAAAATACGTTTCATCTTCCAATAAAAACAAGCCGTTTCTTAGTTTCGTGGCTATTTCAACTAGACGGATTTCTAGCAGGGTTGTAATCAGTTATTTATACTTCAGATAAGTTCTTTAATCTTGCTTGTTTTAATGAAATTAAAATAAGTTTCTTTAAATTTTGGAAGAAAATTAATTCTTTCTGGGAATATTTTATCTTTGAAAGCGATCAATGATTAATAAAGCTAAAAATGTTGTATCAAATTTTTTTTTAAAAATATATTTTCCAAAATTTTTTTATAAAAATTAATTATAATTAATCTACATTGCAAAATATGCAAAATTAATTTTGTTTATTATCTTTTTCTGTTACAGGTGAGCTCAATATAACAAACTGGGTCAGTTTATTAATACTGAATGAGTGAGTAAACCATAATAGATGCATTATTCAGGATCTTGATAATGTGTAAGATTATATTAATTTTGAGGGTGAAAATTTTAAAGAAGTTTTATGGGTCATAATTTCATGCCAATTGCGGTAATCTATTACCATTAAAAATCCGGAAAAATGCGATAAGCAAAAAATCGATAAGTACTCCGCCCCGACATTATAATCGGGATGACAAATGCCCGCTCGAGTGGGTCGCGAATCATAAATCGCGATGCACCGCTTCTGAATGGGACGTCTGAACGCCGTATACGCACGTCGCATTGTAAGGAAAAAGGCGAGCGCCGCTAATAAACGAGAGCTCGGCGCTATTCAGCCTTCGGACCCTATTCAGCGGCATAGCATTTTCCGAGATTCCTTGAATTTGGTTTTGATATTGGCCGCGGATCATAGCCGATGAATGGCCGTCTCTCTCTCGTTTCTCAAACCAACTCTATTCTTAGCGATCAAATTTTTTGGCTTTTTCGTAAGACTTTTAAGAAATTATTTGAATGTCATATTTTTCAAAAAATTGAATTTAAATAAATATATCTTTTCATTTTAATTAATATTTTTTAATATCGTCTCCTTAGAAAATGCACGGAGAAAATGTTTATGCTGTAATTAAATTTATAGGGATTGGAGGTACAGGTAAAAGCTCTATTACTATTATACGTACATCCGTTATGGGATGTAGGAAGCACGTAGTGGCCACAGTTTTCCCCACACGCTCTCTACGTTCCAAATAGGCCCTCGTCAAAATTTAAATTCCCTATCGTTTTGAATATGATAATATATAATATCCAAAGACACGCAAACTAGTTAAATGTATGGACACTGAAAAAAATGAGTAATTTTAAGTAAATGTTAACTTCAATAGTACTTGATAAATATTTCCTTTTGAATAAACTAAATTATTTTTTTTTCTAAATAAATTCTAAATAATTTCTAAAAAACAATTACTTGATTCTAAGAAGTATTTACACGGAGAGAAAAGTCTAGTAAAAATTACTATACTATTTAGTAGTACAGGGATAGACTCGACAAATAAAAAATTTTACTAGAAAGTATGGTAAAATGTGCTAGACTTGTAGCAAAATTTACTGCAAGTCTAGCCAATTTTACAATAGTTTTTAGTAAAATTTTTTATTAATCGAGTCTGTCCCTCCATTAGTAAATAGTATAGTAATTTTTACTAAACTTTTCTCTCCCTGTAGAAAGTACTATTGAAGTAAATATTTACTTCAAATTACTAAATTGTTCTCTCAGCGCATCTTAACTTAACTTCCTACTTCCTAGTTATTAGGATTAAACCTGTGCATTGGTTCATTGAAAACAAAGATACTTTGTTTCCCAACAATTAAGAAAACTATTCTTTAATAAACATACAGACATTTAAGCGCAGTTCATCTTCGCAAGTCCGCCGACTCCGGCGTCAGCATTGTTCTTTTCCGCGCGGCAACAAGACAACAAGAAAGGAATTCTTTCGTAGTTTATTCTCGTTTCGTTCTCTTCATACCTCCGTCCCTCTTTTCTCCTTTTTTTTTTATAAACAATTTCCACTGGCGCCCCCGCATCCTTTCATTTCTCAGTACGCTGAGCCTCAAAAGTCTCGAGTCCGCCTCATTCAGTCGGCCCTCGAGCCGCTTAATAAGCGGAATGCAGGAATGGCCGAGTCGGTTTCTTTTGAAACTCCTCTACGCGTTGACCGAGCCTCCGTTTTCTCGTTTCGACCCGCCCCATAATTATGACATTCGAGCCTGCGGAAACAATACCAGGCGCTTTGTTTTTTTTTTCCTTCTCCCACGATCAACACCCTTTGCCTGGTCTCACTAATTGCTGCGCGCTGTGAAAAATTTATCGTCTTCGCTAGTGCGAAAATTAGTAGGAGGGATTTTCCTTCCGAAACTCGAGCCACGACCGCGGAGGATGGGAGGAGACAAAACGAGGATGAAGGAGACCGCGAGATCTTTTCCTTCCGTACGCGAAACTTGAAGGCCGGGAGGAAAAATCAATCGGCGAGGGAGAGAGAGAGAGAGAGAGACAGAGAGAAGGGAGTGCCGCAGCTCTAGTTTAAAACCACTCCATTCTCTTCTTGTCTGTGGCTTTCAGTGAGCTAAGAGCCGTGGAAGGGTCGTGGCTTGGTTGAAAAGAAAGTCAGAGGGAGGCGGATCGAACGGAAGAGAAAGCGATTGCAAAGAGTCGCTCGCGCGCCACTCGGAATCGCGAGGAAAAGAGAAAGGAGAAAGGACTCTGTATTGACGTTCGCCGCGACGTAACGTGCAACGAGGGGATGAGGGATTCTGATACCCCGGAGTTTTTCCAGTCTTGCGCTGCAGATTTGTATACTGCGATCGGTCGGATCTTTATATCTTCAATCTTCGACTCTCTTCTCAATTTTGCACGTATCATAGGAACACCAGGGTATAATTTGTTTTCCATTGTGACGAATATCGAGAAAGCTCCTTTCATGATGTAACGTTACGATAAACCTGGAAATTGAAGGTTGTGGAGCTAAGCAGGTGCTGGAGTGTATTTTCCGATATCATGTGATGCATGAGGAATGCGTCGAACTAATTTTACATTGAAAAAAAAAACGACTTATAAAAATTATTGTTTATTTTGTAATGTAACTATAGACAGGATTTTCAGATAAAAATGATCTCTCTAAAGTTGAATTAGTGAAAATTCCACTAATCTTTTTAGTGATCAGATTTTCCACTAATCAATTAGTAAAATCTACTATTGATTAGTACAATTTTACTAATTGAAATGTTAAAAAAGTGTTCCACTATTTAATTAGTAAAAAACACTTTTAAATTAGTGGAAAATAAATATAAAATAAAAAATCAATTATTTTGTGATTTTCACTAATTGAAATAGTGAATTCGCCAATTAAAAAAAATTTAATCTCACCAATTTATAAGTAGTTTTTACTATTTTTAATAGTGCATATATTTACTATTTCAATTAGTACAATTTATTCACTATTTCAAATAGTAAATTTCCACTAATTCACAGTGGAGCAATTTTCACTTTTCAAATTAGACATAGTCACTATGAATTAGTGGTTTTTCACTAATTCAACTTTAGAGAGATCATACTCTATAGTAAAATTTGGTGTGCATACAATTGTTTTTATTAATTTCACTGTATTAAAGTATGGAAATTTTTATCCGATAGTATGTGGTCTCGTTCTCAGATAGATAGTAATTTTTATACTTCTTTCTTTCGGTGTAATAGTAAAAAGTAAGACAAAATCAGCTATGTGCAAAAAAATGTAAGGGGCCACTGCCTAAGGTAAACTTGATATACAACATCCTCGTTATAAAATATAGCTACAACCTCATGAAGAAACTGTTTGGAAAATATTAGAACATCATACTGAATAATGAGGGATGAAGACTTCGGGAAGAGAAGGTTTCAGCAAAACAAATTCAACAATTCAAATAGTATTTCTAAATAATTAAAGTATGCTTTCTAAAGGTATTCAATGCCTTGACATGAATAGTTTCAGAAACCAGGATGCATTCATTTTTTTACTCACCCTTAATTATCTTTAAGGCCCTAAAAGATTAGTCTTTTCACTTACCATTTATTCGAAAATCCAACGAGAAGTTTGAGAGCAGTCCAAGCTGGCGGCTAAATCCGCAGGCTAAAAATCTCCCGAAGAATCAGACTAGCAGACAAAGCAAGACGACGGTAGGTACGAAGGGGGTGAGGGGTGCGATGATAAGCGAAGAGCCGCGGGGCTGCCGCGCAGCTATCGTGACAGATGCCGTCGACTTTAGGCGATGCTCATGGCCCCGAGCGCCCTCTCTTTCGCGGCTCGTTTCACCAGCTCCTCTATTGGCAGATATGACGGGGCGTCTCTTCCGTCTCCTTCTTTTCTACTTCTGGCTGGCGCGCGGAAATGGAAAATGTGGAGGTAGCGACCCCTCTGCGCGAACATACGTGGGATACATTCTGTAACAAGCTGCTGAAGATGTGCTCGCAGAATAAATATCTCGTGACGCATGTTAAAAATAAATTTACTTGTATACTTTTATTTATTTGCCTTTCTATCAGGCAAACTCTACGGTATGAATATTCTCCACTTAAGAGACGCAAGTATTCAGCGTAAACACCTTTTCAAGACGTACTGTACACTGGGAGAAAAACATTTTGGAGAAGTTACTATCCAGTCTAGGAATGGAACCACAGACTGCATTTAGTGAAAAAATTATCATACTGTGTTAACCAATTTACTAGAATTCTAGTACAATTTCTAATACAAATGGTAAGTTTTTCACTAAATGCAGCCTGTGGCTCCTTTCTCAGGCTAGGTAGTAATTTTTACTACAATAACAATAATTTTTCCAAAACATTTCTCTCAACGTACGGAAGATTTAAATTCAAGTGTTCAAAAAAATTTAATTTGGAATGAAGTTGACACATGACCCAAAGAAGGATGGATGGTGGAACCGTCAACTTCATATCTCCACGAAATTCATTTTTTCAAGATATATTATGCATTAATTGCATCGAAGATATACAAATTCAAGTGTTTCAAGAATTTTTGAGTGTTTTGTGCAAAGTACACTGTTTTTTTCTAACCAGTTCTTCTAAATAATACATTCTGATTTCTTACTTAAAATAATATCGTAGCGATATTTAATTTTTCAATAAATTTAGTTAATAAAAACTGCAGATAAAAAGGTTTAATACAATACTTATTTCATTAAATTGTTTAATGGAAAACTTAAATCTTTAAGAATTGAACTTTGGTGTCAAAAGAAAATGCGTTCCTAAATTTTTCGACTAATTTTCGACATTCATGAATTACTTAAATAATTAAAAACAAAAACCATTACTTTTTTAAGTTACGAGCAAAATTGAGTGCGCTCAAGTTCCTTTCTTTACTGTTTATTCCGGACTCATTTTTGAGATTAGAAATTTTGAATTTCAGCGCCATTCCGCCATATACGTACGAACCAATCAAGTTCACGTTTCCGACGCTTCGCAACATCCGGTCATCACTTTTTTAAGAGAAGATAATGTTTAATATGTACATAGTAGTTTCTAATTTTTACAAAGTAAATTTTACTATATTCTATATCGTTATACGACGAATATGTCCCACTTCTTACGGAACATCGTAATTTCTACTGTAACATTTCTCTCCACGTGGAAACCGGGTAACATCGTCTCTGCAGGGAATCCACTCGGACGCGTTATCAATCCACCCCGAGTACGCAGCTCCAAGGGGGTTCGGACTCGCATAGGTGCGTATCATTTCGGTCGAGTCCTTCCCGCGAGAATCTCGACTGTCGGTCACGAAGCACCAAGTCAGATGAGGCAGCAGCGCATCTGCCAGCCGCGAACGCATTTAGTGCGGAGAGGAGTCGACGTAGTTAGTCTGATTTATGGGAGCGGCGCTTCGTCGTCCCGGCGGCGAGGTCGAGCGACGCTTCGATTGTTTCGCCACTCCAATTTTGGCCTTCGCGAATCGGCGTTGACCCGTCGCGCTGAATTAGACCCGCTGTCCCCGGGCCGCCTATAAATATTACCGCTTTTTCGCAAATTTATCTGCTCGTCTCGCCCTTTCAACCGGCTATTTATAACAATCGCGGCGGCTGCGCCGTCATTGTTCCGGATTTATTTTCGATTACGAAGAAAGTGCTTATCCAATCGACTGATGTAAACAGAGTTGAAGCCCCCGTAACAGTTTGACGATACCGAGATTGAAGGCTGAAGAGAACAACGCGCCGTGGCGTGACAATTGACTGCTTTATTTTTAATCCACTGAAGTAGTGGTACAACGTCGACGATTTCCTCTATTCTTATTACAACGAAGCCCTTATTATTTTGGTCGGTGCTGCGGTCGGATTTATCAGGAAAGTGTCCGTCATCGTCGATAACGCGTATTAAAGTCGCGCGTTCGCCCAGTGAGGATTAAAAATGAAAGCGGGCACGTAGGGTGCAGTAACGGTGTAAATCTAATGACGATTATATTTTTAACTATTCATTGGCACTAACGATATTTCGGTTTTGATTTCACTCTGTACGGACTGTTTGCACAGGCCGTCGCGCAACGAACGGACGGAGTATCAATTTTTAATTGGATCAACGCTAGGCAACGAATTTCCAGTCTGACGCGAAAAGGATTTCTTGAATAAGTAAAACATATCCCCAGGCATTAAAGATTCACGGCGTCATGAACATTAAAGTACTTCTGCAAAGGCCGTCGGGTATATATATATCGATGTGACGTCACCAAGCCAAAGTTAAAATTCTGAAGTCCTTTAAAAGAGATAATTAACGGTACAGGATTAAAATAGATAAACTAATGTTTTTATATTTAGCACCGGCGATTCAGTGCAAAGATTACTAACGTATCATATAAATTTGTATAATTGACTAATGTTGATAATTAATTATTCTGGCCAATGTATGCACATATGTGCTTAATTAAGCTAATTCGAATGCGATATGATCGAACCAAGCAAAGATTCGATTTCGTTGTTACCGTATGTATCCGAGAGTAATGGTAATATGTGGATAATTATCGCTAATAAATTATGGCCTATTTTTTGTTTACAGATGCTATATAGTATTTTTCATGTTATCATGTATGATGCACGCTGAAAATACTAGATAAAATATTCCCTTTAAATTTAAAAAGTATCGGGTCAAATTTGTCCTCTATATTATCTCGAATTCGGTTCACCAAAAGGAGCAGCGAAAAAATCAATGCTCTCGGCTGCTTTGGCTGCCTTTGCAAATGACATAGATGGCATAATCTATGAGACGAAAGTGCAGGGGTTTAAAAATTGAGAAGACCCAGTCGATACGTCGAAAATGGCATCGTTTTAAAAAATTACGGAAAAAAGATTTCTGCCATTATTTAAGGACCTTAAGAGTCTCTGTGTCGGTTAAAATTTTCCTCTCGCCAAAATTAATGTTGACAGTTAATGGAAATGGTATAGAAATTCGTTGAAAATTTGCAGGCTAATAGCTAATAGCTCGCCGGTAGTACAAATTTCTGCGGGAGGAAGTGGATTTCTAAATTATTTCAGACATAAAGAGCACGTCCACAAAAAAAGTCCTTAACTCATTAAAATTTTTGTCTTCTAAATTTTAAATTTCAAGGACGTCGTGGCATACAATTTTTTGCGAGAGGCGCGGTTTGGGTCTAAATTGGCGCGTCAAGGAGAGCGAACTTGTCCGTTCCGCAACCTACATTTTCATTACGAAAAGTACCCGCGCAGTGGCAACCGCACGATGTGCGCGCGCCTGAATGTTTCAGAGCTCCACTGACGGTGAAGTTGATGGCAGACCGAAATTCCACCGCCACCACCGGCACCTTTAGCACCAGCTTTTTTCTCGCGAGAGCGGGCGAGAAGCGCCGCTTGATGGCGTGGAAATTTAAACGTCTTCTTCAAATTTTCCGTACGAACATTGCAACAGCCCCCCCCCCCTCCCGCGAGAATTTTGACATTTTTATTTATCTTGTACGGTACGCAAAAATATTTAAAAAAGTTGTGTGCTTGTAATAAAATGGGATTTATTTCTTGCTCGGTGCATATTCATGAATCTGCGTATATCTGGTTGGATAATGTTTTGTTAATGGTTATGAGAAACCTGGACGCGTTGGGAAAATTTGTGCAGTGATTTTCTAGTATTTTGCGCTTGGTAAATATTTTTCAAGTGCCCCCCAGCGTTCTATTATGCAAACCTTCCGTATGTCGAGTATACATATATGGAAATATTGGAAGAGCAAGTCCACTTTTTTCTGTTCGCTTTATTTCTTGTTACTTCCTTTTTCTTTATTCGCGTTGCTCATTGGCGAATATTTCATATCCTTTTTCATTCAAGCAGTGTTTACTTTATGCGATATTGGATATTTAATACGGAAATTATTCACTTCTTGTGTGGGACATTTTCAAAATTAATGTAAGCTATTTCATATTAAATATTCCTCTTTAACAAAGCTTTTTATTTCTCCTCTTAAACAAGTAATTAAAAGTTTACTGTTAAAAATTCGATTTGTTCAAGCATGCAGAATAAAGCTTTTTTAAAGTATCAACACATGGAATCCATTTTTCATTTATAAAACCCACATATGAAAAAGCTGCATCATGCTGTGAAAATTTAATGTTTCTTTTTACAAAATACATGCCTAAATTCAGAACAGATGTGCCGATCATTATCGCACGGATACATTTGTCAAATCACTCTCCCCATCATCAAAAAAAGAATCTACCTTGCACGTAACTTGAATTAGAGCAGGAGGTACAAGACTCCTACAAAAATATTTGATTTATTTTCCCTCTCCTCACAAAAAAATCATCGTTTCGAAAAAAAGCTTTATACTCGGAGTTCCCTGCGCCCTCTTGGAATTCACTTTGCTTCACTTCACTTATTTCAGGACTTCGGTCGGTACATACATACTGGGTTCCGGAGAAAAAAATTTTATGTGCGTCGTGAGAAGGACGAAGACGCTGCAGCACCTCCACATTTCTTCTTTCGGCACGGTACTCTTTTCACTTCCTAGGTAATTCAATTTCTCGTGGCTCTAACGCTCTTCCCATATCTTACACTATTTTAAGACTAGCAAAAGCAAAGGTAATAGCTTTAACATAGAATGCCTATTTTAGGTAATTCACAGGCCATTCTTCTCAGTGTAAACGTAACTAGAACTATAGTTAACTTCATTAACATAATATTAGCTAACTTTGTCCATATTCGAAATGCACTTTAACAGTAATAATCTTATATTCAATTATGCATTATCAGTAGTTAATTCAAATCTTTCTACGTCATATTAAATGATTATATACATATTAAATTATTTAATTTTGTACTGAAATTGTATCTACTTATTTTAATTATTTAAAAGCCATAAAACATTAAATGATTAAAGGCAACTTAGACAATAGTTTATAATATTTTAATAAATTAAAGATTTTATGCGAATCTGAAAAATCTTTAGTTGAATCCTCTAGAAATGTCGAATTAATAATATTTTAAATTAAAAAGTCTACCTAATTAAATATTTTGTCGATTTAAAAAAAAGTTGATTGAATAAACTAAATGATTTTGTAAGAAGAAATTTAGTTGCATCTATGAAATTTGTTTTCACTGCAGCCTCAAGGCTTGAAGGGCCTCACAAAGACCCCATATGTAAATCTTCCACAAACATATCAAAAGTTAATGCGAATATATAGGCGAGACCAACGACAACTGAATAATAACCATAATCATCGCGATATACATCCGAGTCGCGCATTTAAGGACCTGGTAGGAGCTCAGTCGCTCGTCTAATTGAAATCCCCAACAGTTTTGCATAGAGATTTGCAATTAAATCAGTGGAAGAGCGTCTACGAGTTCATCCCGACCGCCAACTTCGCGCATTATACACGCATGGCCTCGCAAACAGACCGACGTGTTGAGTGCGCGAGCCGAGCATAGAGAAAGAGAGAGAGAGAGAGAGTGGGGGAGTAGGAGAGGAATAGAGAGCTCCAGTGAGTTTGGTGGTCCAAAGTCAAACAGAGCAAGAAGCGCCGCGACAATGACGGCTCCCAAAGAAGCAAGTAAGTTGTGGGGATGGCAAAACATTTCGGGGATGCTAATCGTCAGTAGACAGAAATTAACTGGCCGTCGTAAACACGTAGCTACCGGAAGTACTTCGGCCGGAAGAATACGTCGGACGCTCGGAGCGCCATCACCTATGAAGAAAAGGACTCCCTCGTGAGTTCACCGGGCTTACAAAGTGAAGGTAAAGGCCCTCCAGGCAGATAATTGAGCGCGTTTCCATTTCCAATGAATCTGCAAGCTTTGTTAAATTGGACTACTGATTTAAATTTGAGGATGCGGAATCCTCCGACCATCGAAGTTCCCATTAATAGGATTATAGATAGAAAATCAAATTTAAGAAGGTCACGTACTCTTCTCTTAAGAGATTTTATTGTAACAAAATTATTAATGGTTTGAAGAGAATGTAGGAACCGAATATCTCCGTTAATTATTTATGAAATCATATATGACTCAAATAAAATTTTGAGCGAATTGTTTCCACAGAAATGATATATACATATCCAATCTGTCGATATGTCTATTCGTCATAGTAAATCACAAGTCGTACTGTTTCGGAACGTCGACTACAATGAATGATTGATAAGCTATTTTAAATTTATATATATAAATCCATTTATAAAAGTCGATGATTTTTCCCAATCCATAAAGGATGTTTACCAAACCAACGCAGACTTCAATATCTCCAAAACTGGACGAGTACAACACAACCCCCCTTCTGCATTTCACATCGACAGACCCAGGATAACTCGTCTTAGACGCATCTCCGATTCGCTTTAATTAGACGCGAACTTTTGCCTGGACTCGTGGGGCCGGGCTGGGAGGAAAGATAGACAGGCGGATCGCTTGAGCTACATCTGCAATTGAAATGGTAACGAGGGTAAGAGGTGGAGAACCCGTCGCTCGTAATTAATCGATCGAGGCACCGCCACCATTCGCCCGTACCTATTAATTGGAAGTATAACGAGACGCGAGATAGACGCGTTCCATGGATATATCCGAGCAGGAATTACGAGTGAGAGAAAGAGCCGTCAGGATTCGCTGTGTGATATACGCGTACTGATTTTTTTTCCACCGCGCAATTCGAGCTTCCCCGACGGCGAAGGCTTGGCCGCGTAGAGCTCTGGCTGCAATCCTTTCGCCAAGCGAGCAGTATGCCGGTGACTGGGGATGGTATAGTGACGAGTAGATTGCGACTCCAAAAAATTAGAGAGAGAAAAAATTAAAAATAAACAGAGTTCAGGAGTTTTTTAATATTTCGCCGTCTTGTATTTTGCATTGCCCCCCTCTCCCCCCGAATGAAAACAATTTCATTCAAAGTTTGTTTTATTTTAACTCTATAGTTTAATCAACAGACATTGCGTGCATTGTTTTCGTTTTTTCTATAAAAATAAACCTCCAAGATTGAATATCATTTAAAGTCAATTTCATTTTTTTGTGCAATGCTGTTGTAACCGCAAAGTTTGCTCTGATTTCGCAGTATTGTTAAAGCGTTTTTCATGAATAACGAGACAACGTAACATTTGCATAGCCTGAGTAAGGACGAAAAGCTGCGGTGCTGTGGAAACTCAACGAGAATTTCTATATTCTACCTCGAATAGTGCTTATAAAATTTAATAATGAATGAAACGGCTGTGAATATAACATCGGGTATCTAAGGCTCTTAATTTCTGAAATCCGTTAGTTAAATAATAACGGATTAGTTGCCATCTGCGGCAGGGAAAATGACAATCCTCGCGGTGGAAGTATGCTAGGGACGAACGTCCTCGGCGATGTCAATAAACGGAAATAGAATTTCACGATTGAATTAATCGCGGGGCCAGAGCGGACCTAATGGAAAAGTAATTGGCGCTCACGAGCAAGTTAAGCTTGGATTAATCCACCCAGTCAGCCGCAACCACCAGAGTTTTCAGCAAGTTTCGAACCAGCCTTCCTTTCGCAGACTAAAATATCCTCGAAAGCAGGAAAAACCTTTTTAAGTACAAAAAATCGATCTTGTTATAAAAAAAATGAGCTTTTCTATTAATTAAAATTTAAAATATTGAGATGATCGCACAGTAACTTTGAAAAGGATTAAAAAAAATTATTTTTAAAAAACTTTTCACGATCAAAAATTTATAAATTTTAATTGTGAATGGAAAAAAAGGTTGCAATAAGATTTTAAAATTTATGCATAACCTTTTAAGTGCTAAACATAATATTTAAAGCTTTAAAAAAATTGAGTTTTGCTCTCGAATAGTAAAGTTTTATGCCTTCAATAAGTACAGCTTAAAAAGAAATAAAAAGCGTTAAAGTTCTCGGCTGGGTGAAGAAAGGGTGCGGTGTAAATCAATGGATCTTTCAACGAGGCCAAAATCGTAAATTATAGTAATTTACCGTAACTGAGTGCCGTTGACTACATACATATTGAATTTCGATTCATCGTTTTTTATACCCTGCGAAACTTTTATTTTTAATTAAAATAATCATGAGAAAAATAGCGAAATTGGATGCGTGACTCGCTTTCGAAATTTGTATTACCATTAAAAAATTTTACTGGAGGAATTGATACAAATGATTTTAATTGGAATATTTCAATTTCTATATAGTTATATGAAATTTGTTACGCAGAAGAATAAAATGAACCTCATTTCGATGCTGAATCATCAAATGGCTGTTTCGTCAGGCAGCAAAAATTTTACGCGCCTTTTTAATATAGGAATCTTGTCAATGTTTCAATTTAAGTATACTAAGAGTTTGAGAAAAAGTAACCGAAGGCTTAAGTGTTTCTCGCGTTCCTTTGGCCGATGCTAACAAGGCCTGATTAAACAAGAGTTGGCCCCGCGATGACCTTTCGCCCCCTCGTACCTGAAGACGTTGACGTCACGACAAAAAAAATAGAAACGAGAGAGAAACAATGCGGGGTATCGCCGGTTGAAAGGAGGGCCTTTCTTGAGCCCCGAGCAACACTTCGCGATTTGCCTTCTGAAAATTTACTTTTCCCGTCTTCGCCCCGTTCCCTTTGTCCACGTTCGTCTCTCCTCTTCTACTGTTTTTTTTTTCTTTTTTTATAACGGTCCTCTCGAATTTTTCTTTTCTCTTGCCCAACGCTATTTCGCAAGCTCTAAAAGCCGAGTGGGATTTTCCTTTTATGATCCTATTTTCACCTGCAACGCTACTTTTTCATGCGAGCCAAATTTTCAGTTTGCGCGCAAATGCAATTGCGTTAATTAAACTCGTTTGTATCGGCATATTTGACTTGATTGAATTGTACTACCCTCCTTTTTTACAAGTCCTTTATGTTTTTACAATGAAAGTAATGTATTTTTTCCATTGTTCTCTGAAAAGATTCAAAAAGCTCGCAACCATTCAAACAAATTGTCTGCTAAAAGTATTGATTTTAAAAGAAACTCATACATATTTTCTAAAAAATTCATTTTTGTACTTTAATTCTCTGTAAACACTATTGTGGATATTTTAATTAACTTCAAAATAACAATTTTACATTGTAGAAAATTATTTAGCTACTTTTATAAAAAGTTGCTGCAATCCAAACAATTTTTTTTTTAAAGTACAGTTTCAAATTTTCTTATTTAATTTTATTTTAATACGGTATTAATTACTTATCAAGCGTATTACAAAATATATACGTAAAGTTTGTGTTCACTGCTTTATTGCTACATCACTGTAAGAATTATAAACTTAATTTTGTTTTATAAAATAGCTGAATTCTATATCGTTCTTATAATAGTAGGAGCTAGATATAATTTCCATATGTGCATACAAAACAGCTTTTCTCATAATTGAAGATTAGCGGTGTGAGTAAAAGGATCGAACTTGAATGCTCCTGAAAGTAAATAAAAAAGCGACTACGACTTTCCCAATTTACACTTTTCCGCTATTCAGAGCTTACAGGTTGCAAACTAAATATTTCATCGTTGGTATGCATTCCAGCTTCGATGCGTTATTGATTATTCCACATGTTTTTTTCAGAAATAATACAAAAACTAAATTTTCTTCTGTCCATTTTCGCCTCGAGCCATCAAAATTCTTTTAAACATTGTTCATCTCGCGTCTACTATTCAATTAATACTTTCATCTTTCGCGGCATTTGCAACACTTTCAACATTTGCGTAAACGCGCTTTTCTTGCGCGCTTCATATTTGTTGATTGTTTTACATCCGGAATTAAATGATACGTTCGTTTCAGACTCGAGATTTTACATTCTGCGTACGTAAAGAAAATAATTGTACATCTAAGCCCATTTTTATTTCGCTCGTTCGCGAATTTTAATGTTACTGCTGTTAAAGCGGACTTTCTCTTTTTTTATTTTCTGGAACCTATACACCAGACAATAAAATTCGAATTTTTATCGTACGAAGTATACCTCTGCAGTCGCACTTTCGTGACGACGTACTAACTGTTTTGAAATCCGTTAGCTGCACAATTTTTTTTAAATCAATCCTTTCGTTTTCTGAGCGATACGCCGAAATTTTGTAACCGACTACTGATAAAAATTGCGTCAATTGTGCACATAACGTTAGAGACAAAAGGATCGTCGTCGGTCGAGCGACGATGAAAAGTAGAGCTTTTTTTTATAAAAATTTTATATCTGTGTAAACAATAACCACAAGGATTCGCTAGGACCTCGTTGTTGCTTTTTTATATCCTCGACGCTCCTCTCGCCTCCAATAATTCCGCGTATTGATCACAAGTGGCCGTTTCGCAAATTGATGAACTTTTCAGGAAAAATATTCGATATCGGTACGGCTTGCTTTTTTTTTTTTAAAAAAACGTGTCCGTTGATGAAATATTCAATATTTTTTGCGACTTTTCTATTAGCTTTTTTTCTCGCATAAAGGAAGGCGAGTGGAAGATTTATAAATTAAAAATAAATTCACGTCGCCTCATGAAACAATGAGGCTACGGTGAATAATTTCAAAAATAAAACTGCCATTATAAAACATGCGTCGAGTACTCGCTCTAATTTCCTAGTGAGAAAATGGAAGCGTAATACGTTAAATAAAAATAGACAAGGAGTTGTTTTCGGACAGTTTAATCAACCAGTCCTTTAATTATAGTTTAAGAAATGTTGGTAGAATTAAAATGAAAATGAATTGTTTAATTTTAGATATTTTTTTTATTAAATTATACTTTCTTTTACAGGACATAGTACTGAAAATGATTCGAAATTAAATCATTAATTATTTTAATAATTCACTTTGGCAGTATCATGAATAAATAAATTGCCAAGATTGTAAAAAGCAATTCTTAATTGTTCTTCATATTTTTTTCTTAATTTTCTTTATTTCAAAAAGTCCAAACTTTGACTAATGACGAAACGAATGTTATTATTTTCAAATCCGTAATTTTTTTAGCTGATCAATTGCTGCGGTCTCTCAATTAGAGAACAATTATTCCAAATAGAATTTACTAATAAACAGTTAATTGAAAACCAATCGGAATTTTAAAAAAGGATTTCCATTAAAATATTCGAATAAAAAGAAATTTAATATTTGATACTTTAATGACAAGCGTTAATTAGCTTAAGATTAATGAAAATAATTTATATGTAAATGAAAATATGTCTCAGTATTCTGCATAAAAATCAGCAAAACAAAATGAAAAAAATAACAATATATGCATTCGGCGCAAAGTTAATCTTTAAATTAATTTTAATTAATTAAATTGACGTATGAAAATTAACCTGTAACTCGAACAGTTGAGTAAAAAAAAATACTACATTAGCGAAGCAAAGAATTTCAATAATTTTTTGTCGTTCATGAACTTATGTAATTAAACTTATTTAATTAAACGCTGCCGGTTATTGGACATTACTTATTAAAGTTCAGGATTAAATTCGCATATAATAAGAGAAGCTTCATAATTTTTCATCAAGAAAATTAGGAGGAATACTTTCAGCCAGTTATATTACTTATTAGTCGTTATTCTTTTTTAAGCATTTTTGAAAGACAATATATTATATTTCTTTTAAAAAAAAAGAAAGATTATTTACTATAGTACACGCTAAATCAGCTGGAAACAAAGTGAAATTTAACTCTATTGGTGTCAAATTTTCACTCTAATGTTATTGCGAAATTAACTCTCTTGATGGAGTGAAACAGAGTGATTTTTTACCCTTAAGTAGAGCAAACAGTAGGGACTTAACTGTCATATACTATTACTCTAGTTTAGAGTGAATTTTACCCCTTTAAATCACTCTATTCATGTAAAGTCAATTTTGACTCCAATAGAGCCGAACTCACTACACTGAGAGAAAAAACTTAATAAAAATTGCTATTGTGATTAGGAAAAGAGTGACAGTCTTGATGAGCGAGAAATTTTAGTATGAAAAGTAGCAATTTGTAATACTCAAAATAGCAATTTTTATTATTGAAATAGTAATTTTTATAATTTTTGTACTAAAAATTAATATTTTTCTTACTAAAATTTCTCGCTGCTCAAGACTGTCACTCTTTTCTTAACCACAATAGCAATTTTTATTAAGTTTTTTCTCTCAGTGTATTTTCACTATAAACTAAGACTGAAATTTGACTCCAATTGTTTTAGCGCGTACGCGTATTATATTACTACGCCCCATAAATTACGTATGCACCTTCAACTAAATAATTATTCACGACTAAGCCAAATGTTTAAAATCACCTACATTTCCAATAAAAAAAAAAGTAAATTAAAGATCAGTGACACGCTGCTACGTTCATCATCTCGAGACGACTCAATCCCGATAATTTTTCATGCGGGTCCGTTGGCCGAGCGGCAGATTTTAATTCCGCCTCTTGAGGCAGCGGCGCGTGCGGGTGAAAAGTTGTATTGGCGCGCAAACGAGTTTCCGAAACGCGTTAATCGAGTTCTGCACGCTCGGGGGAGAAACGAGAGAGAAGGACGGAGGTGAGAAAAGCCTCGCGAAAGCTGGCAATCGCGACCTTTCTTTTTCGGAACCGCCGAGCGCCGCCTGACTGATGTGTTCGCAGCCAAGTTTCCACACTCGCGTTAAGGACTTTAATCGATTGGCAAGTTTTTCTCGTGGGTACCTTTAAACGGCCACAATTATTCTGGCGTCCAGTAATGCGTCATGCATGTGGTAACCACTTAATTCAAAATAATGAGCATTACATGGATTATTACGTTAATGGTGTTGGACTTGCGGGCTTGCAATTATCGATCGAGTACATTTTTTTTATTTACATTAGTGTTAAAAATCATTGATTTATCTAATTGCGGATAAATTAATTGCCATTAAATTAATTTCATTTAGAGAAAAACGAAGTAATAGTAAAATTTACGGAATGAGGGACTACTTTATTCTGAAATGGAAATAATTAGTAGACAGTATCATAGTGCGAATGTTAATGTAAAAGCAAAGAAGATCCTTTTGAGTATAGTGCGCTCGTAATACAATAAAGCACTTTTTTAATTAATAAAAGCTGAGCGCTACTTTGTTAGGAAAGAAAGTATGATTTGAAAAATGCAATGTTAAAATGAAAAAATTGTACTTATTAATATTGCAAAAAAGGGATCGCAGTGCGCACTACAATACTGGCTCGTTAATTATTTTCATTTGCCGATTTTAATTTATTTAGAGTTTCTTGCATTTTTTATATAAAAATATTACAGTAGCCATTTGCAACCTTTTAAAATTCAAACAATTTTTTGCTCATTTTTTTTTATTCACTATTAGTAACTTTGTTATAGAGAATCCATTTGGTATCCGCATACAGCAAATACTTCGCAAATCTATTCCTGCAATAGCAATAGAATTTAATCATTCATGAAATATTATACATTGATTATATATTGATGCACCATTCATTGCTCTGATATTCCATTATATGCCTTCTGAATTTTTTCATTTTTTCATGCGTGATATATATTGCTTTACAAATGTTAGAAGGTTTATAGCGGTAAAGGCGAGTACTTTACTTTTTGCGTTACAAAACTTTTCCTAAAAATAAAAATGAAAATAAATAGAATGTTCTATATTGGTACATTGGCTGTACATATTATTCATCATTCCGGCTTTCAGCTATTTGTTTTTTCGCACGCGCAGGCGAGTGTTTTATTTCTGTTTTTCAAATTTTTTTCCTAAAAATAAAAGTGAAGATAATTGACGAGATCGCCGACGGGCACTGGGTTCGTATTTGGCGCGAGATTAAGTGCATCTCTCGTGCGTGCGCGCTTGCGACCTCTGGCGTTTGAATATCACCGGAGAGAATATGCAGAACTTGAGGCGAGCAATATATATAGCAGGGAGTAAAGGCTGCTTCGCAACTTGCCGAGACGAAAAGAGAATAATGTGACGGTCGCGTTACTCGTCGCCAAGTACTGCTCATTCGAATATGACGTTCGATCATCACATTTTCTACAAAATAAACGTCCGAGTTATTAATTTAATTGTGACGGTGATCTAAATATAAAGTATGCCCATCGAATCTATTGTGCACAGTTTCCCAATGATTAATTCCCTTAATAAAGCAAAGTAACTTCTCCGATCGGAAGCGCTTAAAATTAAATTGCATTTTCATTGGGTTACGCTTAAAAGCTAGATAAAAGCTGCATAAATGTCCATTTGACAAATGTCATTTTATCAAGCCAATTAACTATAGATAAAACTTTCAATTAATAATAACTCAATTATATTCAATTCAAAAATTTCAATTCACAACGTTTGCCGCATGCAAAATCGATCCCAAATCAGAACCATTACAAACACTCCTTCGTATATCTCGGCGCGTAACGCGGCATTCCTGCCGAGAATTTGATTAAAAAGCTAAGATAGAATAATCGAAAATTGCAAAACTGAAAACGGTGCATTTGTTGCACGGTGAAAAATGTTATACTAAAAATTACTATATTTTTTAGCAACTGGAGGACGTACTTGTAATGTGAGAAAAATTACTGTGTATATTATTCTAAAATTTAGTACAATTTTAGTAAAAACGAATAAACATTTATTTAATTTTTACTACACGTATTGTAAATTTTAAAATAAAATGTACTAATTTTTCTCACGTTGCAAGTATATCCTGTAAGAACTCTAGTCCGTTGAATTTTATTAAACAAATAAATAAAATAAATAAATATGCTTCCATCGCTAAAAAATGTAATAATTTTTAGTGTAACATTTTTCTCCGCGTGCGCCGAGAAATTTGCACTTGGCCGGCAGAAAAACTTGCTTTCGACTTCCGTTTTCCGGCGGGGGCTGACGGTCACGTACAACCTGTTATGTTGCTCGGTTCTCGGGGACGCCGGAGCCTCCCACCGGCGGGTCGACGCGCGCATCCTGGCCGGCTCAGGTCAGCGGTAGGGGAAGCGAGCGAGCGAGCGAGACGGAGGCACAAAGAGCGAGAGAGAGAGAGGCACGGCACTCGGCGTAGGCAGCCAGAGCGGTTCGCGACGACTGGTTAGTGCGCACCGTGCCCGTGTGTCGTGCGTTAGCCGCCCGTGTGTCACGTCCCTCCGTGTGTGCCTCCCTCCTCCTCCTCCGCACGCCACCTCCCGACGAGGCCGAGACGACGCACATACCGCGCCTCCGAAGTGTTTCGCCGAGTGGTGCCTCCTCGACCCCTCGACACAAGTGTGCGTGCGCCCTCGCGCCTCTCAGCCGTCGGCGACGCGACCCACTGGACCCATCGCACGGAAGCCCGAGGCCCGGAGACGGACAAGGAGGCTGCGTCAGCCCATGACCCCGCAGGCTTAGGTAACGCCACCGGGTACTTTCCGCGCCCGCGATTTCCTCGCGTACGCGAGTGCGACTGCCTGCCGAGTGCGAGAGCCGCACCGGCGTCTCCGAGCGAGCTGCTCCGAAACGACGCGTGCACGCTTTGTGTCTCTTTGGAGGTTAGGGCCTCCCCCACCTCCGATCGAACGCCGCAGAGCGGCTCTTTAAAAAAAAAAAGAAAAAAAACAGGAGGAGAGGCTGAGAAAAGGGACGGAAACGTCGGTAGAGTCGCGGGGGTCTCTTTAAAGCGGAGCTGAAAATTTCGGGGAAGCGGCGGCGGTGGTGGTGGCCACTCGGCGCTCCGCTCGGGCGTCGGTACTTTCACCGGCGTGCCGCGGAATGCGCGCGTTGCGCAAAACCAATAATCACTATCGCCGGCCACTCGTTAATCGCGAGCCGCCCGGAGCCGTAACGGCGCGCTGCTCCGATCCTCGGGACGACCGCGGCGGCGGCAGCGCTGCTCCGCTTTCGTTTCGGAGTCCGGAGCACGCCGCGCTGCTCCGCTTCCGCTTCTTTCTAGGTTAGGCCGCTTTTCCACCGTGGGATTTTGCGATCGACGCTGCCGAACGTCTCGTTCTTCGCTCGGTGCTCCGCTCGTGTCGGGGAGCACGTTTCGATGGCGCGCGTCGGCTGGAATCGATGCGCGCGCTCTGGGAGCTTGCGAATCGCGAGGCCCTACAAGGAGGGTGTCGAACGTCGTGTTCGAGTGCGCGGAACGGAGCGACGTTTGAGTTATCGATTGCACCCCCCGTGCGGCGGGGTTAGAGGCTTCTGACTCTCCCTAGAGACTAGAGGAAACGTGCGACTCGCGTGCAGCCGTCGCGGTGCGTTCTTAACCTCGAAATCTCGATAAAAAAAGGGGTGTCTTTTGGGCAGAAGCGAGGAGATGGGGAGAGATGTGACGCTGCGACGGCGGAGCGACGAAAGAACGAGAACGGAGCAAAAGGACGGCCGGCTTGCGACGTTGCCAGCGCCGCCCGGCGATTTTTGAGAGCGTGCGCCGCGCGACGCCGCTGCTCCGGTTTGCATCTTTTTTTTTTTTTTTTTACCTCGGCGACTATGTGCAGAAGGACTGGCTCGTTTCGCGTAGCGCTCGATGGCGATTCAATGATCTTTTCCCGTTTGGACGCGGCGGAGTCTTGTTGTCGTCGCCGCTGCCGCTTGCAAAGTTGCTCGACTACTTGCTATTGCTCCAATTTGCAGTTTCGAGATACGAGCACGAGCGGGTGCTCGGAATTTTAGTGCCGTGAAAAATCTGGAGTGGAAAATTCAGAGCATTTTTTTATAGTCGGAAAATTGGTAATTTAATACTCAACACTCCAACGAATCCCTTTAAAAGCGGAGAGTTTTTTTTTTTTTTTAAATGAAGTTGCGTTTTGAACAAACTGTACTGTGTGAATTTTTAACATCTCATCTGAATTACAGATTTTTGTTGTTGTTGCGTAAATTATTCTTTACAAAAGTAAAAAGCTTCTTTGCGCGGGGAAAAGCAATTAAGTTTTATTACTCGTGCGTCGACGGTTTATCAAAAAGAATTGTAATTAACTGAATTTCCATTTCCACGCTCGCTTCGTTGTTTATATTCCAATCTCAGCAGGCCGGATAGCACGATAATTACGAGTAACTTTTACCGGGCCCGCCTCGCATACCGAACTTTTCGCATAAAAAAGCAAACAGCGTCGTGCATCGTGCGAACAGATTAAAAAAAAAAAACAAAGAATCCCAGCCATTTGCTAACCAAAATCGCTATTATTGGAGCGTCGCGCGCGACAGAAAATGAAATGCAGAAAAAAAATTCGCTAAGAAAAGAAAGGAGTCCGAGAAAGTAAAGGGGGAAAGCAGCGGCGGAGCGGCAACGCATTCATATCCTCAAATCAAAAGCCGCCGGCGCGTATTGATTGTTTCGTCGGGTCTGGCTGCTGCTGCTGGAGCGACTGGCTTTCCTGTTTCTCCCTCGTTTTTTTTCACACTCGCTCTTTTTAAAAAAATTGCACAGAGACGAACGAGAAGGTACTGCGCGTGCACAGACGTACATCTGGGTTCTGACGCTCGTCACGCGACCCCCGCCGGTGGAGGGCAGTACCAATGCGTACCGCATCTTTCGACGGGTTTTATGCAGAATTAGAAGAGTTGCAGCATTGGATCATGACATGCGACCCCTCGCGGTGCAAAGAAGTACCAATTGCTTAGCATAACTTTCACGCCCCTGCGATAGATCTATGCGAGAGAGAAAACGGGACTTGCGCGAGAAAAATTAACCCGGCTCGTTGGCACTCGCTTCGCGCCGCTAAATCGACATCGTGCGAGTATTTTTATTTTGCTCGAGATTTTTTTCCTTTTATTTTTAGTCTTAGATAGATGCTCGTTAGATTGAATTCAGAGCGGAAGATAATTAAATTTTGACAAATATACTGTGATTTACTAAGCTGATGCAATTATCTCTGCAGCTCCGAAGTATTAACACTGAAGGCGCATTTTCATATATTTGAGCGTTTGCAAAGATAAATTTACCTCCATTTGAAAATACAGCGTTTAGCGAGTCTTTAATATCTTCTAAATTCTAAACGAATGTGGATTGTGTAAATATGTACATTCGTGTGTCGGATTAAATCAAAATTTATAAAGACATGTGTAGAATTTATTTAAAGAAATGTAGCATACTGTTAATTAGTATTTGATCTATTATTCACTCGTTGAAATGTGAAAATATTTTAACAGATTTTTAAATAAAATACAATTAACAAATTAAATCCGATAAGAGAAAGGTAGAGTAAAAACCTCATGTGTAAAACAGGTGCGTTACATCATATAAACATTGCCTCTATGACTCATTACAATACTTTTCCGTACGTGTTATATGCATAATAATAAATTTTGTTAGAATCGTGATTATAAAAATATTTAAAACGTAAGATAAACGCTAATTAATAATTTGTCATAAATAATTTGCAAAATTAAAATCGTAAACATATAAAAAATCACTAAATTTTTTTATCGCGTTATCTCTAACATGCACTTACAAAAATGTAGTCTCACATTAAGCTTGAAAAACCATTTGATCCATCATTTAACCCGTCAAAAAAAAAGAAAGAAAAAACTAGCTACAATAAACACTTTCTTTTCATTCCCTCCGTTCGTCAGAAAAAATCTTAAATACAACAATAAATACAGCGGCATCCTCGGCCAAAAAAAAACGCACTAAATCACTTCCACGCAAAGTGCGTCGATAAACGATTAGCCTCCAACAAATAAAATCGAATGCCACCTAATCATCACCATCGCGAGGTAAAAAGTTGTAACAGCCCACTGGGCAAAGCTCCCGAGCAGCAGCAGCCGCAATCGTCTCGTCTCTCCCGAAGAAAAAGGTCAGGCGAATTTTCTCCGCGGGCTCGCAGAGCGAGGGAACCGGGCCGCGGCGCTCGCCGAGCTAAAGGAAAAAAAAAGGAAAAAAAAAAAGCGACGGCGGGGAGACGGGAAAAGCGGCCGGCAAAACCGGTCGAGAGCGCGCGCGTAACGGGCGGCGCGGAAGGAGCGCAGCTGCTCTCGAAGTGGATTAGCTCTCGCAAGCGTGTGTGCGCGGCGGATAGCGAGCGAGCGCAAAAAGAGCCGGCGGAATGCGAACGAGAGCGGGAAAAACGCGGCGGCAGCTTTCCGTCACAACAACGCGCGGGAGAGCAGCCACCGTTAGCCTGGCCATCGTCGTCCGTCCCCCATCCGCTTGGCTGCGGTGACCGCCGGATCTCCTGGAGTTCGCGTGATTATATACCCCGGGAGTTTGCGCTCATTTGCTGCGAGGCAAATGAGGGTGCCGGCCGCTGCTAAGTGGGTTAGGCTGCGCTAGACTCGCCGCTCGAAATCTCCGCCTGAGACACACTTAATTCGATTCGCGAGCAAAATAATTAACGCCCGCGCGCGAGGAAATTAAATAGCGAACCCGTAAAGCTATATGGTAATCCCTTTTAATTCGATTAGCGATTGGCGCTGTTAATGCGCGTTTAGTCTGTGATCTTTAATCGGTAATACTTTGAACGTTTTGGCGAGAAATAATGATTATAGTGCATCGCTGGATGCGCATTTTTAGTGCGCCGCTGCAGATATGAAAACAATTTTTCTTCGCCGAGATTGTAAGAGAGTCGATGAATAGAAAATGCTCTAATTTCTGTCCATTTAATATTGTGCGGCTTATAATTTTAACTCGACGATAGACCATTCTTTCCGCATTGCAGTTAAATGGGGCATTAAATTATACGACTGATGCCGCGCTTCGCATAAATATGATTTAAAAAAAAATAAAGATCAAAATTATAAATTTAATTCGCGCAGCACTGCGAGTCTCATAAAAATATTAAATAAAATAGTATTACATTCGTAACAATTGCTGCATTAATAAAAGTCTTTCCTTTTTTTTTTATAATCACCGGTAATTTTTGAAGTTTTTAGTCGCGACGAAACGTAATGCTGAGCTTTCGCATCTCTTTGCATGCCGAACGAGTCTCATTCATATCTCGCTCTCCCGTTAAAATATTTATTATACAGAGCGCTGCAAAGATCCTTGAAGTATTTACTGAGAGGCGACATTTAAAACGCTTTCTTTCGAGCTTTTACTCTGAAAGAGATTCGCACCACGGGGTCAAGCTCTCTCTCTCTTTCTCTCACTCCTTTCACAGCACTTGCTTTTTTCCCTTCCCATTTTAAAAGCTCCTTTTGCAAATTAATAAAATAAACGCGCGACAAGCACAATGACAAGAGAGCGTAGCGCGCTCGCTTTTTCCCCACAATTCCGAGGCTTTAAAAGAGCGGGTCGAGCTGGATCGGCTTGGTTCTGCTCGCTGCAAAATTTATCGCTGGGACGCATTAAAAATGACGAAAGTTATGAACTGGAAAACGCCCGAGTTCGACCTTCTTCCGTATTCCCCCCGGTTACGAGGTGAGGACGACGACTTCGATATTCCGGCTTCCATCCGTTGGGTGTTCAATTAAAACGCGCTCATAGACTGATTGGAATTTCCATCCGATGAATAAAGCACAATGCGACGCGACACGATCCTCTGCCAGTCGCGGAGACGCTTTTAACGGGCCGTCAGTCTGTGACTTGTGACGGAGGGGTGGGGGGAAAAAGCTGCGGTTTGTTGCCCCCGCTGCGCCGAAAGTTTTTCCTATGGTTACGTAAGGATATCCTCGAGTTTGCCAGATGTGCGCCGCTGCCGTCGACGAGACAAAAAGAAACGAGCGATTCGTCTGCTTCGTGAGAAGATCCTCAATAGTTTTTTGCCGAACTATAAGTGCACGCTCAACTCGCATTGTTGTTTTTTTTTCTTTTGAACGCGATGTTCGTTTCTTTGGTATTAAAATTCTGTTTTGCATAAAGTTTCGTATTTTTATTAAATCGTCTTCACTGAATTAAAGTGGATTGACTTTTGATCAAACCTATACAACTTTGAAATTAGAAACCAGAAAATTTCGGCTAACCTCCTTATCGCATTTTTCAGTATTAATTTAATGCTTCTGAATGTGGTCCGGTAAAAAAAGAACATTTTCATTTATTCCATATAAGTGTTCGTTATAAATTCTATATATTTATTATTTTTAATGACGGCGCTGTGCAAGAGGATTAAATTATTTTTAATAAAATGTTACACGTGATACTTTAGTAGGATAGTAAACTCGTTAGAATGATATTCAGTTACATTAAGCTTGTGTTCTTATTTGCTTCCCGTTAATCATCCCTGCCTTCCTGAAAGCATAGCACGTGTTTCAAATTTTCATATAAATTTGTATAAGAACCGAAGGGAAATTTCGTCTCTCTTAACTCGATAAAAAGTAGACGTTACGGCAAAACTTTTACTCTAATTACCAAAGTGAAATTCGATAAGCTCAATTAGGTTTCGCGTCTTCGCGTTTCACATAACGCTCTCATCGGAAGGCAAATTTATTGTCAATTGTTCTTAAATATGAAACAATCAACATTTTACCACAGGCTTTAGCGTACATATATTTTTGTCTTTATTCCGTTTTACTTTTTATTTTCTCTTATTTTCTCAAAGTCATAGAAATTTCAATGCCTGCGCGTTTTAACGTGCGACTTTTCTTTACAATCACGAAGTGCACCTCTGTTTATCACGCTCCGAAGCAGACTTCCATCGGCGCTCTTTACTTCGAAAGACGAACGGCCTCGAGTAAAAAAAACAACTTGTTTCTATTTAGAAGTGCTGCTACTCGTCAAAGCTGGTGGCTTTGTAATTTAATTTCCATGACTCTCCCGTGAATAGAGCAGAAAATGAAAAAGTAAAAAAAAAAAACGAAGCAGAGCGACACGGCCAATGAGTTATGGCGTCTCGGCTCCATCTGCCGGGCGACGGGCGTAAAAAAATGCAGCGGAAGGGGACAACGGAGAAGGGCGTCGCACGCTCCCATGCATGCGACTGAAGCGCGTACGCGAAAAGAAAACTCTGTATAATACCGCTAGCGAAAAAAGGACGCGAGACGCGCTTAATTATGCCGTCGCGCGCGTCTCCTCCGCGCGATTCTTCGCCTCGCGGACGTGCGCTTTGAAGCAGAGACGCCAGGAACGCCTCAGAGGTTATTCTCAGCCTCGGTAACGCCGTTGCTAGATGCAACTTTTCCGTTTTTAGATTTCCGCGTTTTTCTCGATGATGGAAATAGAAGCGTGGAACGATTCGATCCCCGCGGCTCGAACAAGGTGTACAGTTCGTTTTGATTTTTAGTGATTCAATGTGAGCTTCCGAAATATTTTTAATTGGTGCCAGTGATCGTTGCTACTTGCGAATTTAACTGTAACACGTGCGCGGATGAAATTGGCCGGAAAACGCGAGGCGTTCTTGGAAAATGTTCGTCATTGGCAATACGGAAAATTCATTAATCAAGCGACATAGACCATTAATCAAACGTATCTGCAACTTTTAGCTGGCAGCATCGATTGCTGGCTCTCGAACGTCGAGGGGGTGGGAGGCAATTAACGATTTCTGAAAAATGACTGTGCAGGAATTCGGGTACGCGACCGAATTCATTAGCGAAGTGCATCTGACCCTGGATACTTACGGTCATCCCATTTTGTCACTAAAGGTTGTCTACCACATCGACTTTTACAATGATCGATTCCTCGACTGTTATTTGCGCTATCGAACGCGGCCGGTGACGCTGAGAAGATAATTTAGTTTAGTCGGTCCGAAGGGCGATTAATTAAAAAAGTTTGATTAGAAGAGTGATTTGCAAAAGTAAGAAGGAGAGAAGAACCATTTGAAAATTTTATAGTCGAATAGCGAAATGGGGATCAGGTTACGAAACTAGTTTCTCTGCTGGAACTGCGTCGAGGGCTTTAATTAAAAGAATCGTTAATCTTGATACCTGACCACGCGATCCATGCGAGAAAATTCGTCTTAATCTGTTCTAGGAAAGGGAGCGATTAACAAGATCTAAGAAGTGTCTCACATTTTCCGAGACCAAAAGAATATATATAACTTGGAGTTAATGAAAGTCTCGTCGAAATTAGATTGGCTACTTAGAGCCTTCTTTCCGCAATCGAACGATTTAATATCGCATTATAAATTCGAGCCTCGTAAATTCGATGAAACTTCTTTTTGCAGAGAATTAAATCTGCTATTTTCTTCTGAATTCGACCAAACGTACCTATACCCAATGACAAAATTAGTACGTTCATCGATTCACCCAATTTTAAGCGAACCTAATAGTTAGTCACTTTAGTAAGAGCTAAACTCGGTATGATAACAAATCAGATTTGGGACTCTTCTTTTCTCTTTAGTATAACGAATATACAATTATGACAATACTAAAAATAGCATCCTTACTTACAGTTATTATTCATGGATAATGAAAGCGTGTTATTTGGAGTGAATGAGAGTGAATCCAAAACAATTAGAAGTAAACAATTAGATCTAATCGTAATATTTTTCTAGCTGTGAGCGGAATTGGCCCAATTGGTACGGACTTCATCAGCAGTATTCGCACCAGCATTATAAGCTTTTTCGACGACAGGAGCGCAACCTGCCGTCGTCCACCCCCTCAGTCAAAATAACTCGCCAAACCTCTCCCAACGCTTCCTCGCCTCCCTTATCCTCCCCGGCTCGTTCTCCCGACGCCGATCCCACAACGCCGGCAGAAGACGAAAGCATCATCCATACCTCAAAGGACGAATCAGTCGCCATGGACGGCATAGAGAACAAACCCGTACTCAATGATGACCCGTCGGTCACCCTTACTATCCGACTCATCATGCAGGGCAAGGTCAGTATCATCTTTATCCATTAATTTTTTAAGAAACTAGAGAGTAATTTGCATTTGGAACGAAAATGAATTAAAGGAAAGCTGGCAAAATTAACGATTTGTAAAACGAGATAACAAGTCCATAGACTACTCAAATCGTAAAGCTTCAAAAATAGTTATGGTCAAAATTAAAGGGTACGTGGTACTTATAACTGACCGCGTGAGTTCGAAAAACAGAACTGTGACTTAGTGACCATTTGAATTTAAAAGTAGATATAATAATCTGTGGAAAAGATTGCGTAACTGACAAGCAGAAAAAGAGCGGAAATTCGAAAATACAAAACGCTTCGTTTATTTGGATTAGCAAAATTATGAGATTGCGCCGCAATTTTCGCGGACAAAATGAAAATAATCAGACGTTGAAGTAAGTTGACGTTCAATTTTATTTCTCAACGAGATAATAGCATCTGAAAAAGAAGTGAAAGTTGATTCGTCCCAGCCGTTGTTTAGTAAATATCCGAATGGGGACAACTGTAATTAGCGCTTTTACCGCTCACTAGCGCAAATTAGCGACTGCAGCATCTATTTATTCTTTATTCGAAACACAAAGTGTGCTCGCGCACCATACCATTAATTCAGTTGTTGCACTTTCATACTCCCAGACAAAGAAAGATCAAGGCATTAAATTCTTCCAAGCCACGATTTTCCCCTTTGCAACAGCCGCGAACGAACGGAGGAATGTTCTCTTCTTGATTATCAGTAATCATCGCAACGAAGTAAAGCAGCGTACACGTCTTTTAATTCGCGAGATCCAAAAACAAAAATTCGAACCAACGAGCAGGCAAAAGTTCACCCTCTTATACGAAAACCATAACGGTTCGGTTTTCTTCCTCTTCGAAAATCAAAGGCATCGGAAGGGGCAACAGAGCGTCAGGCTTTGTCACCCTACAAACCCGAGTGACAAAGGAACCCTCGCACGACCCAACTTGCCGTTAAAAAAAGCGAGAGAGAGAGAGAAGCGGAGGACAAACCAGGCTGCCGGTGGATGGAGAGAAGACGAGACCAGAGGCATTGTCCGTGTGATCGGACCTCTGGCTCTCGATACCTCCCCTCTTTTTCGAGGCGGCGAGTGAGAATCGGAGCGCGAGCGATCTTCCGCGCGGCTTCACATTCGGGCCGAGTGCCGTCGGGTGTACACCCGACGCACGGAGACACGCGATAAATATACCGAAGTGCCCGAGGATGCGCGAGGAAGCCCCGGCCGTGTGCGCGCCACGAAGGCTCGTGGCGATTGCTCCGAAGTTAGACTCGCTTGAGTGTGCTGCGCGACCTTATGGGCTGTTCTTATCGCCGGTTTCTAAAAGATTGAAAAACCCGAGCGGTAGAATTAAAATCAATTGTTTAAATGTTTTTTTTTTTTACATCAATCGCATCCCACGGTGGCGGAATTCCACGTCGAACAGATAAAAGCACAGCGACTCTGTTTTTAACGAAGTAGACTCGCCATTCTACACGGGAGGGTTAGTGTTCCTCGAGTTAATGAATTAGAGTTGGTTTCCTTTTATTCTGTCGTTGCGCAAACTTCAGATTCGTTTTAGCGACAAACTTTGAAGTTGTGTTTCGTTTAACTGTCTCGACGCGTTTCTGCATGGTAACAGCGAGAAATTCATTTATCAAATAATCACACTTTGCCACTGGTGCTCGTAGTTGATTCCAAGCTGTCTGGTATCTTTTTCCGTTACATTTCATTTTTTTATTCCCCGCCGAAGTTTATCTTGCTGACAACGCTTCGTTGAATAAACCAACATCCATTAAATTCTCCTTTACTCGGGGCGTTTTAAAGCGCAGCAACTCATTCGCGCAATAGAGAGAGAGAAAGAGACCCTACCTCACGAATAGAAGTTGTAACGTCGATCGCCGTAATAACACCGAAGGAAAAATCCCCGAGCGGTAAACACGGACTAGCGCTATGATGAATGGCGGTACAAGAACTCAAGAGCCTCGGAGAGATACACTTCTCTCTTCCTCTCTCTTCCTCTCTATTTCTCTCTCGCTCTCGTTGGAGCTGCTTTTGGCACGACGCACTGACCGACCGATTTATTACCGACCGAGAAGGAGGTGGAAGGGGGCGATACAATGTATGTACGCGCACGTGCTGCCGGCAGTGCGTCGTGGAATTTTGTGCAGCTGCTGCCGATCCACTTAGCGCTTCGCAAGCGCTAATTTTCTCCGATCGATTATGCGATATTCCGCGCCCCCTGTATGCTCGTTACGCTCCCCTAGGTGGCCGTCCATTTTTCGAAGGTGGGAAATGTTCTCTTAGCGGAGATGACGACGAACCCTCCGTTTCTTTTATGGAATGATTTAACGATTTTTTCCCTGTTACGTAATGAACGTCGTCCTCCTAAGCAGAAATAATCTTCCAACTGGAATATTATCAATTAAGCTGCTTAACGTGTTAGCCTAGGATTGCGTTGATATTCATGCTTGAATCAGTACTGCATTGTAAACAGTACATTAACAGGTATTAGCGTGAAGCAAATGTTTACTAAATCCAGTCACTGTACTTATATTAAATTTTAATCGAATATGCCTGGTTATCTTTTTAAATAATATTATTAACTAATCGATACATAATAATTTTAAAAAAAATGACTAAAATGTCCTTTTTTATCAAGTCTGTGTGTAATTGCGATTGACTTAACACAACTATCTGATAAAATAAATGAGCAACCACTTCTATCGTTTAACAAGCTCTGAAGTTACACGAAGTACTGCGTAAGCAAACACAAAGTAAATCCACACTAATTTTGTTGAAACAATTTTGACTTAAATGCTCATCGGCGTAGAAAGAGCGAAAAGTCAATTCGCGTTCACCTAGACTTGGGCAAATGTGGTGGTGCGGCAGTTTATGGCTTTGATCCGTCGCGCCGAGTTATTTAAGCAGCTAGACGCGCCGAGTTATTTGCGAGCTCGACAATTGAATTCTCGGTTGGCTCGAGTGTCCCCTCTACCTCCTACCGATAATTAAAATTGCTCTACGCGCAAAATATTTGCTGCGCTTGTGAAAATGTTGGTGTTTTCCGAGACGAATAAAACGAGGGCCTCTGGTGTTTCTTTCGGAAGTACCGCTGATTCGACAATTATTTTGCTCGGAAGACAAACTCGTACGCCGATTGAGGAATTTTACATATTTATCAATGGGCACTTATTATATCGAGCTGTTGTAACTGGCAATCATTTAACCAACGATGATACTTTTGTACGTAACATTTCAAAATCAGTAATAATTAAAAGCGAATTTGTGTTTGCAATATATCTTCATGTATAATTAAAAGTTTGACGTTTAATGAAGATTCTGTAAAATAAACAAACAGCACGCCACAATCGATTGAATCTCATGATTTGATGGTTGTAGATGAAGCAAATAGTCGAAATATGCCAATATTAATTAATTGAGATTTAATGGTATTGTTTCAGAGTGAGGAGTATTTTGTTTGTAAAATAAATTTTATTTATCAGTGCGATAATATTGAATAAATTTGATTATATATTTTATGAAAAGCAAATGCGGTCGCATTCAATTTTCGAAGGTATATTGGGATTAACAATACTTGAATGTATTCGATTCAATCAAGAACTCATTGTTATGCGCTTCGTTGCTTCGTTGTTTCATTGTTAAGTCCACTCGCTTAAAATACTAAAAATGAAATACACACAGGATATTATTTACGATAAACTCGCATAGTTTATCGTTTAGACTGGAAAAAGATGGTATTTTGACCGTCCGCAAAAATGTTTTTCTGATTTTCTGTTAGTCTTGCGTAATTAATTTATGAACCACAAATAAGTCATTTACTTAATTACGTGAAGAATTTACTATTTATTTATTTATTTATTTAAAGAAATTAAACGGGCTATAAGTCCTTACAATCCAAAAATATAGTATATACAAGATAAAGATGTAATATAACAGATTAATCGTTACTTAAAATATTATCCAAATTGAGAGATATTTCTTAAGGCATTTTTGAAAGATCCAATAGATTTTATTTTACAAAATTAATAACTAATCGATTAATAGCAGAAATCAATTATAAAATTTCAATGAAAAGTCCACGAGTAATCTTTTTTTTTATTGGATAGAGTTAGTAACAGTTTCAGGTAGTACTTTTTCCTCGCAACCGTGAACATGACCAACTACCGATCAATATACCATGGAAAGTCTGAAATTGAATTTGGTAAACTTCTACGATCGATAACAAATTTCGCTTGATATTTAACAGTGTGTCAGATCAGATAAAATTTGTTAAAGCATCAACATCAACATTATAGCCAGGACGCCAGTGTTTAACGATCGTATAATGAATGCGACGTCATTGGGAGGGGGGTAAATTCCAGCGGCACACGGCGTAGATCGAAAACTGCCGGTAAAAGTCGTCGAAGTTTTGAAGAAACCGCTCGACAATGAGTGTAGCCCCTAATTTGCGCACCCGAGGATTTCCCTTCTCTCGTCCGTGCCCGCCGGGCTCGGCGTAACAACCGACATACTCTTTTTCCCCCGCCCCTCTCCTTCCGCGTTTCAAATTCCGACGTCATCGATCCGCGTCTGAGAAGTTTTGCGGCGGTGTCGGACCCGGACCCTTGCACTGCCGAGTCTATTGTGTACCCGAGATTCACGTTCCGGGTGGGGAAATTTTCGGCCGAGTGGAACGCGCGGGGCGATAACGAGTCCTCCCCATCTTCCTTCCAAGGTGGAGGCTGAAATTTCAATGGCTTTTTCGCTGGTGATTTTTGTCGAAGATATTGAAAAATCTGTGGGAAAACCGGCATTGCGCGAGAAAATAATTCGGTTATAAAAGCTAAGATACTTTGTAAATTACTCGAGTGTACAGTAAACACAATTAGTGATGTTGAAATTACGAGAACAGCCATTGTAAATAATAAATGTTTTCTTTGTAAACAATAAAAAAAATGAAGGCAATGGAAAACTAGAGTAGAAATTGCATACCAATGGAAGTACCTCAAATCGACAGTAATTTGTGTAATTTCGGTCTACTATTTAATATTTACTAAATACTAAATATATGGTACAGAACATTTTCACAATATTTATTTTATTAAGCAGCTTTTAAATTGTAAATCAGATAAAATATATAATTGAAACTTGAAGTTTACTCAATAACTTTAACGATGTGCTTAACACTAGGTGCAATAATTTACTTCCTTTTTTTGCACGGGGTTTTATTAGCCGCCGCCAATTAATTTAAACCCCGTCAAATACATTTTTACGCATTTCTTTCGGAGGCAAAGAAAACAATCGCAGTCGTTACACAACTTTAGTAGCGCAGTAAACGTGTCCAATTCAAATTAATCGGAACTCGTTACGTTGCTTTGTAGTTTGTCGAAACTAACGGCACTTTATAGTAGTCGTCTGTTGATTCTTCGGTTCTTCCCGAAGCGCAAAACATTACTGTAACAACTATACCCAATTTTACCAAAAAACGGTCACTGTATCGATTTATAATTTGATTTTCTTCAAGATTCACTTTTTGGCAGGAAAACTCCCTTCTATCACTCGTTCCGATGTGCGTACGAAAAAATGAGATCGATGAAAATTTAATGGGGAACAATGCAGCCCGTCAGTTGCGCGTCAGGCCATAAAAGGCAAATTTAATAACGCCGTCACCCTGCCGCATCGATTTCCCTGGCAAATTTTCGTCGCCAGTTATAAAAGCCTCGCAGTTTCATTACTCGCAGAATCCACTTTTGCCCATCGTTCTCGGATTATTGCGACGAGATTTTTTCTCGAGCAATTCGAAATACGATTCTTCGCCGACTGTACTTTCCAGCCGATCGATTAAATCGTATACATCGAGTGCAACTGCTGCGAGGGACCCCATGCTGACTGGTCATGCGCTTGACCTTTAGATTCAGGATTAGAAGTTGGAATTGCCTTGGCTGCCGTGACTGCGTTGCATTGTTGGCTCCATCCGGCGAAAAGCATTGGCAAGATTAGGTATACTTTGTAAGCAGAATCGAGGGAGCTTTGGATTTAATTGTGGGATTGAAATTTCATCCAACTGTTCGTAAACATAAGTGAGATAAATTTTTCTTCGGTTGAAATGTTTACTTTCTAAAATTATTTCAGATTTGGGTCACTGATTTTAAAACAGCTTCGCATTTATCCCACAAGGAGAGTACAACGTATTACTATTATTAGGACATAACGGTCAGAATTTTTGTTGCAATAGATCCTTAACAGCTTTTAAGAAAGTGTATAAATGAAATATCGAAAAATCATACGAGATATTTGCTCTTCGTTAGATAACGATTTATCGTTTTACAAAGTACCAAATTCGAATTACAATTCCTTAATGGGAAAGGCTTGAAAAATGTAAAAGATCATGTTATTCAAGTTTTTACTCATCCAAGTATAGTTACATGAATTTTGAACTTTATAAAATGATACCTAACGGAGGAAAAGCATCTCGTGGTTTTTTGATATTTCATTTATACATTTTTTTAAAAACAAATTTATTATTATTTCGTCTCTTATTTACATCGCGAAATTTGAATTTTTAATTGATTTTCAGTAATGTATACTTCATCATTCAAAATCTGATGGTCACTAATTTATCTTTTACTCCTCTTTATTTCAATGGAAAATAATCATAAGAACGTCCAAATAAGTCGTCCGCGTTTAAAAACTGGTCCTAACAATTTTCGATCAGGCGCCGGACCAAATGTGTGTTTCCACTGTCAAGGCGTCTCTCTTTGTTTCCAGTAAAAAATCCAAGGAGCGAATTAAAGAATCAAAGCTGCGCGGAACTTGACCCCCGGCGACAAAAAAAAAGGGAACGACGCTCACATCATCCCCCTGAGCTCCTTTCAGTCGAGGAAAGGGGAGAAGCGCTGGTCGGTACCGTGCTAAAGTGTCTCCTTGCCTGAAAAATTATTGCACGTTCTTGCACATTTGAATAACCCGCATCTCAGGGCTCTTCGAGGGCTTCTCTCCGCGTACCTACCCTCCCGTACCGCGAGCATCCGTCTCCCTCCCTCCCAGGCTGCCTGGCCTCTTCTTTCTTCTCGTATCTTTTCTCGTCGACGCTGAGCCTTTCACGACCCTCTCGCCTCGGCTTTTACGCTGGCTCGCCTTTCTTCGCAACACATCTGCCCCTGTACCCTGAGCACGCGACCCGCAAAAAGTATTCCGGTGCACGAGGCGACGATGCGCTGCGGGTCAAGTTTGACCGGACGACTGATCCGTGCGGTTGATGGAGAGCCTCTCAACGTATTTTTATGGAAATAAAAAATAAACTGATTGACGCTTGCAACGTTTGGAAATTTATTTTTCTAAAAACATGCAGGTTTTATAATTTCGAGTGCTTCGATTGTTTGCTCTGTTTAGGTCACGAATTTTTAAAAGCCTGATAGTGTAATCTTTTTGGTATCATTTAGATGTACAGCTGGTCATAGGTAATGAATATAAACAATGCTGAATGCGGTTTGAATTATTCGCTTATTTCATTTATTTATTTCAATGACTCGACTTTACGTGTGTTTAATTTGGCGCTTTTTCAAGAGAACAGGGCCGCTTTTTAGTTTACGAGCGTGCAGTTTTCATCACTCGAACACAATGAACTGAAATGACTCATTGTGTATCCTTCAATTTTTCCTTTTCTAGAATTTCATATTCGCACAGATTAATTAACTTTAATCTTTAGATCTTTTTTTTTACATTGAAATATGGTCCATAGAATAATCTGGAAGATCTTCTGACCGTACTCTCGGTGATTATTCTGTATACTGCATTTTACACACGTTCCAATGAGGAATCGGAGAGTCCAGAAATTTGGACCGATTATTCGGAGGACCAACATCTGTTTTGTCTGTCCTGGTCGCATGAAAACCGCGGCGAATACGAGCGAGATAGGAGGCCGCTAGCCGCTGGTCGAAAACTCGGCCAGACGCATTTGTAAGCGGCGCCGCGCGACTTTTCCACGCTTATAAATCTCGGCGCAGACGGCGTCTGCTCTTGAAAACGTCCACTGAAGTTCGTATATTTTCGAAAAAGTGATTTTCCGACGAGTGTGCGTTCGCGAATCAAGGACTTTGCGCACTATTTCGAACTTTATGAATATTCAGTTCTTCCTCTTTATAGTCCGGCGTGAGATGGAACATTTTCTATATCACAGCGGTCGTCGTGAATGGGATGTTCTATATTTATCGCGGATGGAAAATACAATTTTCCAAACGAAGAATAAACGAGAAACATTCAATTTTCTCACGATTGAAATTCGATGAATTTATGAATTACGAAGCGTCTTTTTGGAAGCAAGATGAACAGTTTAATCGATAAATTAACGAATAACTCGACTACCGTAGCTAATGTATATTTTGGCAAAGTAAGTTAGTGAATGCATTAAAATAAATGACTGAATTTTGGATACAAGATCCTTATGGATAATGAACGATGGCCACTACGATCATCTCCAGCTTCGCATTAAAATCACGTTGACAAATTAAAAAAAGACATAGAATTACTATTACAGGTTTTCATCGCAACGACTAGAATGGAATTGTACTTTCCATTACGCGCGTCCCATCTTCTGATATATAGGGGAGAAAGAAAAGTGGCGGATCGGAGCCGATAAGCTGCTCAGCGCGAGTGACCGATTGGCCGACATCCTTCTGGCCCCGGTCCAGTGACTGGCCCCACGAGTCAACGAGCCTGGCATTTTCTTGCGCCTTCAGCCTCGGCGACTTGATTATTCTTGGATCTTTTGTTGCAAATTCGACGACGTTGTGTCGACAGTCTAATGGAAGCCTGAATAAGCCTCACTACACTAATTTCTCATTCGAATTTATTATAAAGTCTTTAGAAATTTCGCTCCTCATTTACTCGCCTCAACTGACGGTTGTACTCAAACTACTGTTCTCCTTATATCTTCGAACTTTACTCAACAAAAGTCTCTAAATTTCAAGAGGAGAAATAATTAGCCTCACCTTCTATGACGCGATTCTCGCTGTGAATTAGTTTCAGCTTCATTAAAAATTCAGTAAATATCAGTGGTTGGATTTTAGAGGGTACTCTCTCGTCCAAACTAAAAAAATCCACATCAATATTCTACCGAGCTTGAATACTCTCCTCGCGAACTTGAATAGCTCACCAGGCGCTTCCTCGTAAACCTGAGCGTTACGACGGGGGTGAGATCGACGAGCCACGCCGGCGATTCAATGTCAATGTTCCCATCTCGGCTCGTCTCAAGCGCAGAGTGCTCGCCGCGGCTCGCGATCGCGACGGCGGATTCGCGGGGTAGACGCGCGACGTCGACGACGACGTCGATTGGCCGGGGGCCAGATGCTCCACCCCATCCCGCCTCAACCCGACTATATTTGCGCGCGATTCCGGGGAGCCTAAGTGCCGCGGCTCGCGCCGATTATTTTCGTTTGCCGTTTTATGGCGAGCCAACGACACTCTCGCCACCAAGTACGTTGTACCCAGTGCGCAGGCCTGGACGCATCGGACCTCGATCGTGGGGGAACGGACATTTTCGCTAATTGCGGATGAATTGACTGTCCGCCTTATTTCATCCATTTACCCGAGAGACTTTCTTATACTTTCAAAGATACGTTTATTGAGCCGATGTTGCAGGAGAGAAAGCAACATTCAGAGAGGCACATTGGAAAGTCACTAAATTTACCGCGTCGTTTAAAATTTTATTGGAAAAATTACCAAGGAAAGCTTGCAAGCAAAATGCCGTAAAATCGCTTGCGGTTACGACCCACATCCGCCCACGCTTCGAATCTAAAAAACAGTCAAAACAACCATAAAGAACGGCTTCCCCCGAGCAAAATATTCCATCCTCGAACGAAATGCTCTGATGCAATCTCCAGTGACAAAGTGTGTAAGTTCAAAGTGAGGATCTCGTGGCCCGAAGCGCCGTTGAAAAGAAAGATCGGAAAAACATTTCGATAAGGCCGAGTGTACTCGAGGCGCGCGCGGGGTTAACGATCCACTCGTGCGCCGCATAAGTTGGGCAATCGCTGGCCAGGCGTAGGAGTCGAGTGATTCACACCTAAACGCATATAAATCGTCGGGCGTGCACCAGCCTTGTTATCGGTGCTCAACGCACATAGTTGCGGGTTCAGCTGGTCACCATAGCGGTCCATTCGACACGCAGGTTCTGCACGATGGGGTACCTTTTTTTTGTCCGTGAATGCACTCGTTAAATCATTAGGCGAGTTCGCTAATAAGCTTGAGCGCGCGGAGTGCGCGGATTGCGATGAGTCATCGTTCGGGTTCGCAGTTTATTTGAGCGCTCGCGCAACCAGTCGCACCGAAAATAGGCGCTTTCCATAATCGCTGAGTAACGGAAAAATTAGGGGAGAAGTGTGCATTCTTTTATTTTTGCTGAGTTATAGGAAATTATTTTGGTTGCTTGGTAAATGCGGCGAAATTTTAGTTTTTCGTCATTAAAGAGGATTTGATGTAAACGCTTCTGCACAAATCTTTGCATTTTAAGGAAACGATGACGATACATTCTCCAGTTTGTTGTGAACTTTTAATGCGGAATTGATTGTCTGCTAACAAAATTTCCTGTTGATATCGTTACAATTTGATTATATCTGTAACGAATGTAGATCGTACCGTTCAATTGAAAAACATGCCTCATGTTTGTCTAGTTAACTCCAATACAAATGAACAAAAAATTAGTTTTTGTAATTGATTAGTGATATTTCGTATTAGACTTGGATGGCATCAAATTATACGTAAATATTGCGCATTACGGAAAGAGAAAATTAGCCTGAGATAACGTCGTGGGCGTTCGCTTGATATATAACAGAATTTAATTTTCAACCATTGACGTCATATTACTTTTATCTGCGAAAAGAGATAGGAGTCCGTGCATCAAGATTTAAATTTTTCGCTCGTATTGTTCCACATTAATTAGAATACTCTTTCTGGGATGGAAATAATAGTTGTAAAAGGTAATAAAAGTTTATTAATTAATTATTAATAAGTAATTCAGTACTATAATTTGAAAGAACTTTAATACTCACATTAAAAACATATTAAAAAAGATGCACTCCAAATTAGTAACGAAAAGTTTTGTAAAAAGCATCAGAAATTAAAATGTTTTCGTGGTGCGTTTATATTTAAATATTAAACAATAATAACAACAATATCGCAATAAAATAGAATTCTCGTTCATCGTAGCATTCTCACTATCTGAAAATCGTTTTCGTAACTTCAAGCTTCCCAGATCGAATTTTCTCTTTCAAAATCCTCGAATCCGCTAAATTTCACTCATACAAGAGATTCTTCCCTTAAAATGCAGCCTCCCAAATTTGAACAATCCCGAGCTGGCATCGGCCACCTAAAAGCAATACCAAATTTCTCAAAAGTCTGGAAATATTCCTTTGAACGGCCAGCTGAGTATTCCCGCAACTGCTACCCAAAAATGATTCCGCCATTCATCCACTTGGCGCGGCACCCAGCGAATCTTCGAAAAACGCTCATCTCCAACGGTGGCAAATTGAGACCCCAACGGATTAAAAAATAACAAGAAACGAAAGATTCTCTCGAGCAATGTAAAGAGAGAAAGAGAGAGAGCTAGAAAGTGTCCGCTCGGTCTTACTCTCGCGACAGATAAATCTAGAGTCGGCGAGGAGAGCTCGCGACTAAGTTTAGAAGTGGCTCACATACCTGCATGCGCGACTCGCGTACGAACATCGGTCCCTCCTCCCGGTCTCGCGTGCCCAGATCCGCGTGACATTATCGGGAGGGTCAGAGCACGAGCGCATAGCTTCGCTGGACCGACAAGGCGAAGTCTAGCGCCTCTATTAATAGAGCCTAGTGCGCCGCTGCACTCGCGCGAGTCTCTCTCTCTCTTTCATTTTTATTTTTATTTGCCAAGCCTGCAGGCTCGTCGCTCCCTCTCCTTTGTCGCCGGCGACTGGCCGGCTTATTTTAACGCGGTATCGGTCCATCGGTGCTCTTTGACTCCTCGCGCTTTTTCGAAGCATGCGGAATCATTCGCATTCGGAGGCAGCGGCGCCGCATCGAGTTGGCTAAACTAATGCCAGGCTGACACTATTATTAGAGCGGTCAACGAGCAGAGGGAATTAGGGATATTTTATAATGCAACTAACTTTCATTAGGCTAATGCACTATTTGGTAGCGAATTAAGTAAGAATTCAGACATTCAGGCTAAATGCTGTTCCTGTTTTTTAAATAAGTTATGTAGCTTCTCTAGCTTACTGCTTAAATTAAAGGGCAGTACAAAATACTTTCTTTTTTAAAGTTTATTTAATTACTGAAATTGAAATGGGTCTTAATTCAAGCAGAGCAAAGGCAGAGTGAGTAACTTACTCTCAAAAACAAAATAACATGTGAACAAATGTCGTCATGACGATGAAAATTATTATTCGTCGCTAAGGCCAATCGAACACGAGAGTGACACACGGAGAGAAATTTCATACTATTGTAGTATGGATTTCGTACTGGCGCCTGTGGTAACACGATTTTATTACTATAAGCGCTACAATTGTAGACATTATAGACATTATTCTTGAGAGCTGAGAGAAAAAAGCATCGGTTTTGTTCAGGCGAAAATCGCAAGAAATCTGCTACCATTTCGGCACTAACCCGCTTATGATTTGCACATCAATATATATACATAAAGACACATTACATGTATCGCAGTCAAGCGCGCACCCATTCGTAAAAGACCTGTTAGCAAAACAGCACCAGTCTCTTTCGAATGATGCATATACGCTACCATGTGATTTTAGAGTCTTCGAAACGATTTAAAAAAAAAATATGTTACTTGATTCGCATTCTATGTACTTATATTAGAAACATTCAATGTTGTTACGGCAATTGTTTGCGTTTCGTGCTTTTTCACCGCAAAGAATATGGGCATGCTAAAATAGTAACACATTATTCCATATTGGAATAGTAAGAAATTTCTCTCCGTGCACCGTCATTCTCGCTTCGCGCTTCTATCTTTTACCGAATACTAGTATATTCGTTGGTAGAAAAGGAGCGACCCCGGTGATTACCTCCTCACACAATCGCCACGTACGCAGACCTACGCAGATACTTATACTCTGCGCCGCGGCACATTACAACATATTTATTTTTTGTTATTATTATTTTTGTTTTTTATTTATCGGCAACAAGTTACATTAATCTTTTCCACGGATTTAAAACCATCTAACAGACGTAAGAAATGTAACGAACTTTAAGAATTTAAGTTGGTACTAATTCAATTCATAAAAAATGTTTTTTATTTGCAGGAGGTCGGAAGTATTATCGGCAAAAAGGGCGAGATCGTGAAGAGGTTCCGTGAAGAGGTAACTATGTCCTTTTAGTCGTTTTCAACGCTTTCGTTCGGAGCTTTTCTTTTTCATCCCCTCCAGCTCGAGCCTCGGGAACCATTTAACCCGGCATCGGACGTCCAATTCGCGCTACTATTTCAAAGTCCGTGCTTGATCGCGGTGAAAAATCGCACAGCTGGTTCGCTGGCGGCATTTATAAATTCAACATGTCGCGCGAGTTCATATTTCACGGGGACGCGAAAAAATCCGCGCTCATCCGTCATAGTCATTGCTTGTTTTCGCGATCCGACCTTTCATCTTTCACCGCGCGGCTCCAGTGAAAAGGAAAGCTCCGAATCCAAAGGTAACAGGAAGACAGTTGCGTTCATATGCCTCTGATCCTCCGTAGTCTGGCGCCAAAATCAACATCTCCGATGGTTCATGCCCGGAGCGAATAGTGACCGTGACCGGTCCGACGAATTCGATCTTCAAGGCGTTCACCCTCATCTGCAAGAAGTTCGAGGAGTGGTGCTCTCAGTTCCACGACATGCAGGGCAGCAATAATACCGGTGGTGGTGGTGGCGTCCCCAGGCCGCCAATAACCCTTAGGCTCATCGTGCCCGCCTCTCAGTGCGGTTCCCTCATCGGTAAAGGTGGTTCAAAGATCAAGGAGATACGCGAAGTAACTGGCGCCTCGATTCAAGTGGCATCCGAGATGCTGCCCAACTCGACTGAACGAGCTGTGACCATTTCCGGCACCAGTGAGGCTATTACTCAGTGCATATACCACATTTGCTGCGTTATGCTAGAGGTAAGCTGGCGCATTATCGATTGATCAGAATAAATTATCATTAAGTTAATTAATGTCATGAATTCGAGGTTTAAATTTAAATTGAATATTGTAATTCTGATAAGAAGATACCTTATCGAAAGTATTTAAAATAGGACATAGCTTTACTATTAAATGAGAAAATTTATTTCATCTCATTTATTTTCATTTATTAAGGTTAATTTAAATTAATGCAACTAAAGGATCTTCTTGATGAATGAAATTTTATATTCGATTATACATTTTAAAAGCGCGACATAAGAGAGAAAGATCAATTTTCATTGGTTGGTTAAATATTATGGCAATGTTCATAGTGGGATATGTACTTGAAAGATAGCATTCAGATTTATACTTTTTAAAAGTTTTTGAAGATTTACCAAACAGTACATGAACTTTTTTAAGAGTTTCATAAAAATGTAGAACTTTAAATGATTTTTTAATTTTTTATGTACTGCAGTGGATATCCCTAAGTACGGTAAATTAACATTTGACTAAATATAAAAATCAAAAGAGGTAATTTAAAGTTCAATTTATAATTTTCTTCGATTTGAATAAAGAAATAAAATTTTATGCACAAGTGAAGGCCGGTCAAATTTGAACTTTATACCTTGAGATAAAATCTGTTAAATGAAGTCAGTTCTTCGTGCAGCTAGTTATAGGCAGATTATCTATAATTAGAAAAAAGTATGAGCAAAAGTCATGAAAAAAACTATAATGAATACTAATTTTTCAGAAAAGATACTTTTTGTATTGGGATACGTAACAGAAGAGTGGGCTACAGTGTGTGATTGGTAGGTATCAAGAAAAGTACTAGAACATTCTGAAGTAGTACATGAACTATCAATCTTCTCTAACACACGTACATCATTGTGTAGCAATAAGAAGAACACATACATATAAGAAAAAAATTATATGATAACCCATTGTGTACTGCCTACCCACTGTAGCCCACTGTCCCTTATCTAGAAATATGCCTATGACTATGCCGTACGCAGCACCCAATGAAACTCGACCTTTCTTTATCTCTATCACTCATCTCATTTATTTTTTCCGTTAACAAATACCATAATGTGTGATATACGCTCGTCCTTCATCGGACGCATCGTCGTTTGTTCTGCTTTTTGTTTCAGTCCCCTCCCAAAGGTGCCACGATCCCTTATCGCCCCAAACCCCAAGTTGGTGGGCCAGTGATCCTGGCTGGTGGGCAAGCCTTCACCATCCAGGGTAATTACGCGGTGCCCGCCCACTCGGACGTAAGTACAGTAATGCCTATGCCCGCCGCCCCCGCTGTCGGGACAGCCCCCCACCCGCCCTCGCTCAACGGCCAAACTCTACAGACCTCGCCCTTCGCGGCCCACCCCTCCTCGCCCTTCGCAGCTTCACCACACGGGCATCATCCCCTACTGCCCGCCCACCTCGCCAACCCCCACCATCATCCTCTACACCCAAGCTCCTTACACGCCAGCGTGGCAGGCCTCGCCGACCCCCTGCTGAAGAGTGGACACTTGCAGGCAGCCCTCCCGCCCGCACACCTCGTGGCAGACGCCGTAAGTCTTTTGTTTTTCGTGACTCCCAACGAGATCCCTCTTCAAGATCCAGACCTCAGAGACCCCTGCCCCCTTCAGACCATGTTGTACTATACCTAGTCAACACCGACAGGAGAAACGAACGTGTCCAGCTAATCGTGTCCGCAATCTCATCTTTGGTAATGTGACACTTGGCGAGAAAGCCTCATCCAGAGTTTGTTCTTGATGCCGATTTCTCTGCCGGTACACCAAACCCGAGTTCTCGATTGCTGGAGATTCTGGTTTTAAAGTAGCTGCTCTAGACCTGGACAGTAATTGGCATTATGCCAAATGTCTGGACCAACCAGTTTCTCTCGACTTAAATTTCAGTCGGTTACCCACCCAGACTGACCCAAAACCTTCTCCAAGTCTATTTGTTTCTACTACCATTCTATTTTTCTGTGGAACCAAATTACTCTTGTGAACCGCTTACAACAGAGATCTCTTGCACTACTGTCTCTTTCTCTGAATTTTTTAAACTTCAGATTCTAGGTATTCAATTAGTGCATTGAAGAAAGTGACATTAGTTAAGCATCCTTCTGTCTCTTCAAATTTGGACCAAAGATTCGTGGTTATGAAATCTTAAAAGACCATAGGATAACCTAGGAAGATCGGAGACAGAAGAATGAATAAGAGAATACACGACTCCCAACATTGCCCCACCTTGGCCTAACTTGGTTACTGCTCTCAGCTCTATTCCCGACTAGTATCTGTTTTATCGTCCTGTACTGAGGTCACCCTTACAAGCCTGTGTAGCTTTATGTTTTTTTTTTAGTTTATTCTGCTATTCTCGCCTGCCTGTAATGTGTACCCAATGACCCCTAGCCTCAATTACGATTAAGTACTACCCCTCTTGCTCTTTCTTATCTTCTTTTTTAACTACCCTTTAACATGCTTGTGAATGCTAATCTACAACTATCCCGCGACTTTAATATGTTCGAGGTAACGCATCCACTATTCTGCGAATAAAAAAAAGTTCACAGTGTGGTATTCTAAATTATTTCTTATTAAATCAGGAGTTTTTAAATAAAAGATTCCCGATTTATGGGAAAATTAAAAAGAATTGAAATACTGAATTAATCTGATCGTAAATGTGAAAGATATGTGCCTCGGATATAGGAGCCGCTTTCGCTCTTGCTTTGGCTTTTGCACTTTTTATGCATGTGAATGAGAAAACACGGTCCCTATTTATATTTCTCAGTATATGAATATACCATCCTCGTATTACGTGTTCTTCATTTTAACTCTTGCATTGCCCCACAATACATGTTATTTATGATATATAAGATGTTTTGAGCGATGCTTTTTGTATGCGATTATAGTTATGCGATGAACCGTAGTTGAGATCAATGAGCCCAAAGTAATGAAAAACCGTAGTAGGACTACTAAAAGAAAACAGAAAGCCGACTTTTTCGAGTTTCGGTCGGCGAATTTTTTTTTTTTTTTTTTTGAAACGCATCAACGGCAAACGCAAATGCAGCCAACGTGTATCGACAGCTTTTTGAAAAGTGGAGCAGTCCCGATAAAACGAATGCGATTGAAGTTCCCAAATGCTAAATATAACGAAAAAAAAAAACCCTCGTGATGTTGGCGAACGGGAAGCCTCGAGTGCATGAGAAGCAGCTAAATAAATGAGTGATAAAATAAAACAGTCGGAGTCGCGGAGGAGCTGAAAAGTGATCGCAATTGCAAAAGACGTGTGCGACGGAGCGCGTGACGCGCGGTTCCCCGCAAACTTTTCTCTTTTTCCTTTTTAAATTTAAAGTGACCTAAACTGGTTAACTGACGATAAAACTTTTTTTTTGCCAACGCTAAAATTGGCATTTTTGGTGTCGTTAAAAGTTAATAAAAGCTCGCGAGAACGTAACACATGCGAATAATGATATCGAATATTTTTGTAGATTTTCTGGTGATCGCTGATGAGTTCATTAAAAGTATGACGCAGGTATTAATTAAATTTTATCTGAAAATGTCGGGAAATGCATTTTCATTATTGCCTGGAAATTTTGCAATTTTCGCGTGAATCAATATGGAATCAACGCAGTCGAGGGTGTGGAGGTCGTCGCGCGAGTCGAGCCCGTCGAAAACAGACTTAGAATAGAGAAAGACCCTTGATGTTCCGTCGCTTTCGTGGCCGCGGAAATTTTCTCTATCGATTTTCTCTCGAAATTTTCGCTTAGCTCAACGAAATTCACGCGTAACGATTAGACAGTGGAAAGCGTTCGAGTCTACTTCCGAAAAAATTGCCTGTCGTGTGTGGATTTAATCGTGAAAAAGGTAATAGCGCCACTGCGGAAATTTGAGCTCGCCGGGGGACACGTGATCGAATCAATGGCGTCGTTGCAGTGGAGTCGTTTAATCCGCCGATAAGCACCGGTGGCTGTTTGCTAATTACCGCGTGGAATTATCGATAAACAGCGTACTTGTAAGCGCGTTTAAATGAATTTCGTGGTCTGAACTTTTTATTGCCTTCGACTTTGCAAATTTGATAAAAATTCAGTAGAATTTTCGTTCTATTACTTTTTAATCAATAGTTCAATAATTAACGGTTTTATTTGCTTGACTTGATACGAATTTAATTGCAAAGGTTCGTAAGAAATAGGCAAACCAGTCGGTAATTTTAAGGCGTTTATTCGGTCTTGCATTCGCGATCTCATTATCACAGTGGTAGTCATCATGACTGACGTCGCGACTTGACGTGCTACTCTAATTTGCATTCCTCTCGTCGGCTCGCGTCTGAATTATTGAGGGGGCGCTCGCCGCGCCCAATCGATCGGAAATTGCCGCGCGTCTATCTGCTCCTGCTCATACATGTCTTTCACATTTCTTCCATCTCACGCGAAATTTTTTTTTAGTATCTTTCTTTCTCTACCTTCTTGCATTTCAAACTACAACGTTAAATTTTTCTTATAAAATTTATAGTACGTCTTACGCATACTTTTTTCTAGGAAGTAGTGTACATGTATACATTTTTCAACTATTTGCCATGCAATACGTAAAAGTAAATACGCAAAATTTCGCATTATGAATTCATGAGTCTGGTTTAAGGCCGGTAAAGTAGATCACATGTCGGGACGTGCATGTCCTTGCAAACGGGGCAACCGAGTAAATAAGTGTGTGCATTTTCATCTCCATCTCGTCAAGTTTATTTCTCGATGAAGAACAACAAACTCTGGAAATACCCATTTCTTTTTTCTTGTTTTTTTTTTTCATTTTTTTTTCTCGCATCGTACTCTTATGCACTTTTTACCGTGTCTACGTCAACTCGAGTTTCCCTTCACGATTTCTTGGATTGGTGGAATGGCAAGAGCATGAAAAAGGGAAAAAATTTTTCTTCAGAGATCAACGTCAGTCATGGTTACAACGAGACTCTAACACGTCAGAAAATAACTTCGCTTCGGCTTCTCGTCAACTTCTAAATCAGCGCTCGAGTATCCGATATTCTTTTCTTTTTTTCAAATCACATAGGACATAGAGAAAATAGAAGGGAAATAAAGTGTCAGTCCGACTTCCTCTCGTTAGTGAATTTAGCCAATGCAACTGAATTTGGGTGGTGTTGGTGGTGGTGGTGAGAAACGACTGGTTGTTTGATCCGTTTGGTTGACCGGGATTCGAGACTACTTAGCGATGTAAAGAACATGCATGCGTGGCACGAGAAAAGGTAGATTTAGGTCACTACATGCGCTTATTCATTAATTCTCTCTTTTTTTTCTTTGTTTATTTTCCACTCCATCTGCTTCCTACGTTTCTCTATCTATCTTCTCTGCTCTCCACTTTGGTCTCTCTACAACTCTATATAGCTCTTATGCTGTCTACGTTGAAACCCATATATATCTCTGTCTCTCCGGATTCCAACTCTATTCTTTCCGGGGCATTATTATACAGAGACTCGGAAATGCTTAAAATCACTCCAACGCGTCACTTGGAAAAAGACCTTTTACCTTTAACTTTCCATACCTTACGGAAGTATTTTTCCCCCGACCATTGTCTAGATCTGTTGATTAAATTTGAATCAGCAGTTTTTTCCGGGTGTTGCGTTGTTTCAGCTTTGACAGCTTATTAAAAATAATGCTTTATAATTTCGCTTACTATGGTACTCCACTTTTAGTAGTTCATTCAACATATTTTCACATATATTAGATATTAAAGGAAATATACCATCATTGAAATCCTCTGATTTATATGATCCTCTAATGATTCTTATTACCGATTGGACCAACCCTTTACATAACACCCTTTTTGCACATAAAGGCTGCGAAACTATTGAGAATATTTTTCGAACATTTAAGATACTTTCGCTTTCGTCAGCTATTCTGTTTTAATATTTTTGTTTTTAACAAATTTTACGCTTGCCTGGAATTTATTTAAAAGAAATTTATACTATTTCTTTAGAATCTTTAGTATCTTTTTTGTGAACTTTCATGAATTTTTATTTGTTTTTTTTTATTTTTATCTCTGTCTGCTTTTATCACCATCATCAATGAGTCTATCTATTTCTCCCCCTGTAATGATATATAACTATACTATGTAGACTCTCTGAAGTAGTACTTTCGGCTTTACATGAATTCTGTAGCTGCTACCGTTTTATAGCGAGGAGCTTGCGCGAGGGTGGGCTGCCCTTTGACAGTATATTTTTAATTTAATTTTTTAATTTTTTACCGATTACATCATCATTAGAATTACTTAGTTACCCTCGAAATTTCTGGAGTCAATGTCATTAATAAAAATAAAATTGAGATACAAGGACTACGGGAATTTACGAAGGATAAAATATATTTTCTGTTCACTTTTCAGTTATCCCCTATAATTTATTGAATTTTGGGTGAGGATAAATTCATCACCTGTGTAATAGCTTATCAAGTTTTGGGGAGTACCGAAACACCAGACGGATGTGTTGTTTTCACAGCTTTTTAAATGAGAAAAGAAAAAGAAAGAAAGTCATCGAAAATGCGAAGATGATCGCCGCCACCTTCACTCATTCCCTGTCCAATTTCTCCCCTTTTCGTCCATCGACTTCGTCCGCGATGCTGTCGCGCGCGGCGTGATTTATGCATGAGCGAACAGTCCATAGTAGTAGTTCTCTATATTTTTTTTATAGCGTAGTACAGTTTTGCTATTGAACCGTAGTCTCCCAGAGGCAGCTCTCAGTATTCTCTAAATCACGTCGGTAAAAAACAAGAAGGCCGCTAACTCAACATTTTAACCGAGAGAGTATCGGAAAATGGAAAATCCGAGCTATTGATTAAAAGAGCCTCTACGGGAATAAATTTTCCGCTGCAAAAAATCACTCGCTATCCAGAATAAATACAGTTAAAATAAAAAATGTTAAGATAGGCTTTGATCTAATTAAAAAGTTACTTCGTCTCCAAGGTACTTTTCGCAATAATGGAAGAATAAAAGGCGTCGAAATAAAAATTGCATATATATTGATCTAATGAAGAAATTACTTCGACCCCGGGATGCTTTTCCTAATAACGTAAGAATAAAAGTAGTCGAGATAAAAAATTCTAGACGCTGAGCCAATTAGAAAATAACTTCACCATTGGGTTATTCTTCGTAAAAACGTAAACCGATCAGAAAAAGGGCATGGAAATGAATAATTCAGTCTGATGAAATTACAGCCAGCGGCTGGGCGTCGGGGAAAACCTCGCATTAATAATTCGCAGCTCTGCATGGATAATTGTGTGCCCTCCCCCCACTTAGTCGCCGATCGCGGAAAACTGCAGACGACGCGTGGCATGACGCGGGGGATGATCGATAGGTAGCCCACTTTTGAAGGACTGCTGGGCGGCCCTTGGCGAGGGTGGGAGCGTGATATAGATGCATCCGCGACGATCTCCAGTAGTGGGGGAAGGAAGCGCGAAATCTTGGAGCGCGTGTTCCAAACTCGTTTTGCGATCATTAACTCCGATTCTAGCTTCATTAGTGATGCGACTGTTCCCTCTTACAACCCTTCCCGGAATTATTCAACAATTTCGCCGGCGCCGCGGCTCGATAAAAAATCTAGCGCTCCGCGAAGGAATTCGATAACGGAGAATCTGGAACCGTCCGTGGCAGAAAAGTAGGGGGCACGTGAAGCGGAATTCGAAATTCGTCAGGCACCACATAATAATGCCGTTGATAAACCGCGATAAACTGCGCCACGGGATACATTTTAGGGGTTTGTCCCTTACTCCCTGCGCTGATGAGCGTGCCGCAGTTATTTTAAACTTTCATTGCTTTAACGATTTAGTCTCGTTCCTAATCAAGTTGACTTTACCTCATTTATGATTTTTGGACACACTAACTAATTTGGTCAGGCTTGATCGTTAAAAAGTTACAAGATTTGTATTAATGTTGATACTGGTTGAGTACCACCACAATTTCGTATTCTCGATAAAATCGCATAAAAATAAAAGTCTCTTGTAAATAACGTCGAGATTTATTCGCGTAGATATATCGTAAACTCAGCGGAGAGGAAGTCGGAAATGGAATGGAGATCAGGTCGATAAAACAGTTAGTGCCGGAATAAAATTTGTGGACACCGCGTCGCGTGTCGTTGCTTCGGACTGGCTTGATAAGAGTGAAAAAGAGAAATGGAGGAAGGGTGAGAATGAAGGAATCGCCGCGCATAGTTGTCTTGGTGTTTCCGACTTTTTAAGTAAGCCATGCACATAGTGTGTGGCTCTCCTTATTTGACCCCCGTATATACACATTGTATAAATATATATCCTCGCAACACCAACAAAGAAAGTTAAAAGTAACACAAAAGCAACGTTCAAGTTTGACATTCATCATCAATGGCATCCCCTTTGCTTTCGTCGCTGTTGCAGATGGGTAAACTAGGAAGCAGTCCATTGGCTGGTTTAGCTGCCCTTGGTTTGGGCGGACTAGCGGCGCCAGCGAACACCGGAGGTCTCAACCCAGCAGGTAATTTCCGGTCCTAGGCAATGCAATTTCCCTTCTTCGAGTACCGGACCACCATTTTACCCTAAAAAATTAATGAGAAAATTACTGCAAGTTGAAAAAAAGAACGGTGAAAGCTTCATTTTAATGGAAATTCTTTCTTCTAATAAATTAAATTTTATGTAATTCATGAAATAATCATCTATTTGTAGACCGATTTACAACGCAAAGCATGAGGAATTTAAATTAATAATTTTTTTAAAATTTCAACCACACAGCAGTAATTATATTTGCCAACGTACCGGTGAAAAAAAAATTCTTGCAAGCTTAATTCATATTCTCTTTTAAATACAGAGTAGACGAAGTTTAACAGTGTAATAGACTGTGACAGGTAATTGGTTAGAAAATTTTAACACAATCATTAGGAACTTTATCTCGGACGGTCTAAATTAAAAAAGAATACAAATAAATTGTTTACAATTATATAAAAAAAATCCATTAAAATGAAAAGCTGCAGTACCGATAAACACTATCCTCTTAGAATATAATCCCTTGAACTTTGTCTTTCATATTATCTAACCTTAAGATCTTCGTCAATTACCTTTATGTGGTTTAGCGTTGGCTGCATTAGCGGGTAGTCAACTACGCACCAACAACACGAATCGGCAACAACCCGCAGCTAACAACCAGACGCACGAGATGTCAGTACCTAATGAACTGATCGGTTGCATCATTGGCAAGGGAGGCACCAAGATCGCGGAGATACGCCAGATATCCGGTGCCATGATCCGCATTAGCAATTGTGAGGAACGCGAGGGTGGACCCACTGACCGCACCATCACCATTACCGGAAATCCGGACTCCGTTGCCCTCGCCCAATATCTCATCAACATGAGGTGAGTTCACCATTTTATTTCACTACATATTGCGAACCACACACTCGTAGGGACCATTATAAAACGTGAACACGCGGTTAGATAGGTATCGAGACGTACCGATGCGTCTTCCACCTGAATCCTCGAACATTGATTACGTTAACGGTGAGAGTCGCTTTGAAAACCCTATAAAATGTGGTAATATCGTACGGGAGAGAGGGTGAAGGAATCGAAGAAAGATGGAAAGTGATCGGACGTTTCTACAAACGCGTATATACATATCAGTGACATTGTAGAATGAAAGAGGAAGAAAGTGGATTCGATTTTCTCCCTTCCCTTTTCGTTTCCTCGTGGATAAGGTCGTACTGATATCTGCGACGACTTATCCTTTGATCTACCCACATAAAAAAGATCGACATATAGTATCTTCCGTCCGCAGCGGTGACGCGGATTTTCCGTTTTAAAGGAGCACTCTTCCCTAATGTCATCAGTATAAGTTACAGCATTTTTCTCTCAATTCAGAGTGGTTATAATGATAAGGATAAAATTACAAAGACGCGTCGCCGCTGCAAGGGATCATGCGAATATGTTTGGTTTGACGTCTTGTGTGCAAAGGCCAATGAATGGCTTTGACATGATGTCATTGCGGGATTGAGAGCTTGAAATCGAATAATGTACGTCGAACAAGTTGAAGGAAGCGAACAGTCTCTATCCCAATAGGTCGTAATATTGTGTAACACAGCAAATGATGTCATAAAGTGTCGACTGCGGCCAAGGGGTCAGGACTCGAAGAGAAACATGTGGCGAGCAGCAACGACAGTTGAAGCAGCGATATCCAAGATGTTCTCCAACAATGTTGCTCTAATCCCTTTGTTTCCAGGTCCTGTTATATTCCAGGTCCAGAACAAATTTACAATTAACCTTGAGAATCCTGCAGACTCAACCGTCCACTATTATACAACGTCATTTTTTTTAAACGACATCCTAAATACCAACAGGCCTGACACTGTCTCCTACTTCATGACAATTGTGGATCTATCCAAATCCGAACTAATGGCTTTCTTGATTAAAATATTCATGATGCTAGATAATAATTTTTAATGGAAATTAATATTAATGCAATATGTTTAGTTCAAGTAACTTTTTTTTTCGAATGTCAGTTAGTTCCGATTGTCATTTCTTATTTTTTCCCCAACTCCATAGGATTAATCATTGATTAAGGACGAAGATTCCCAACGGTCCTTGGCAGTGCATACACTTCCTTTCCTCTGGATTGCACTTGGAGACAAAGACTCTTCATTTTTTATAGTTTTTATTTATTTTTTTTTTCATCAATTTTTTTTTATTTAAGATGTTTATTTTTAACTAATATCTTGTACCTTTTCTCCGAGATACGTAGTGTACCTACGATGAAGGAGGAAAAATGTTCAAGAGGCTTCCACACGTTATCCTTCGTGTGTACTTTTTATGCATTTAATAATAATAACGCTAGCTGTTTAAATTAGCAAAAAAAAAATAATCATTAATAACATGCCAAGCCTCGTAGATTTAACGCCTGATTTAACACATGTGCTTAAAAAAAACACGTCAGATAATACGACAGTGAAAGCCTCTTCACTAACGCTCCTTTATTTAATTTTTTTATTTTTTAACACGTTCTTCTGCTCGCTCATGTCGCAAACTCATTTTTTAAGCTCACTAGAATTTTCGACCGATTTAAAAAATAGATTATTGAAAAATAATTTTTTTTTTATTTTTTTCATGATAATTCAATATTAAATGTACATAAAATAATCAACGTGTTTGACTTTATAAAGTATCATAAAATTTTTATTCTCAAGTAAGCGACATGGTACGTGAGTGGCAATATTTCCCTGCTCTCGAACGACGATCATATCCAAGGATGAGATGGTCATTCGATTGTGTCGCATATGTGGTAAGGGGTATAACCCATTCCTTGAGATAAAAAAAACACATCATCCAAGGGATCACCAACCATTTTTTTAAAAGCACCTCCACCGCATTATAATTATAATCCATTATGTATATTTTATTCCAGATATGTCACTCACCTTATTACTACTGCATTACAATATAACCGCCGATTTTTTAAAAACAATGCCATCATATTATTCCCAATGTTCTATTTATTATTGCGTATTTTATTGCCTCCCTATTTCTAGAACCCTCTCGACCCAACTGCACTCCATCCAGCGTGACCTGCACTTGTCCCCCTGGAACGTGGTTCTATTTTCTCTTTTCCAATTGAAATGAACACTAACTTTAAAATCAATACGTAATTCATTATTGACACGCTTTTTTCGCTCGCGTTCAGCAGGTAAAGTGCAGATCGCTTGTTATTGTTTATTTTATTTTTTTATACTAAACAGGAACTTGGTTTAATATTCTACTTTTGGTAAAGATCTCTCCCTATTGCGCCGTCTCTTTAGGTTCATTTGGAAAGGAATCTTAATTATTGCAAATTAAATTGTAATGCAAATACAAATAGCCAGATTCCTGTTTTTTTTTTAAATTTTTTTTATCGTTCAATATTACCTTGTATTATAAAAAAAATGAAATTAGAATAAGGAACGCGCTGCTGTTTCTTATTCACATAATCATATTTACGTTTCATTCATTGTATTATTCTAATTTTAATTTCTCACTAATTCTCTACCTTTCTTTCTATAGTAAGTGCGTAAATTCTTGAATCATCTTTATTTCATCTAAAATCTTTCTTCTTTCTTCATTGCGGTCAACTCACAATGTCGAGAGAAAATGACTTAGGTTGCTAGAACCAGTTTAACATTATTACGCTCAAGTGTAAAAATGTTCATAAATCCGGCGTATTATTTTGAGTTGACCACCTCTCTTATCTTCCTAACTACAATTATCTGAAAATATCTCCTTACTTTCCATCATTATGAATCTTTTCACTAAACTAATTATAGTTTTTGCTTTGAAACTTAAATGATACAATTAATCAAAGATTATTTTTACAAAACCAAAGATATCACGTTTTTTTACAAAATTTAAGATACATCTCCCAACGAAGCAGTACCGTACCAGTCATTGCAATGATAATTCGAGTACAATACACAAAGAACATTGATATTTTGATTTCCTACTGTTGATCCAAGTACACCAGGTCTCCTCTCTTGATACTTGGCCAAAGAGTTGTTCCTCAGTACCACAAGCATCCCAGGCACTCGGCTTATCATCGCAACGACTGCGACGAGACTCCTCCCCCACTCAAAGATAAAATACATATTTCCCACAATAAAAAAAACTATCCTTTAAACAGAAAAATCAAACCTCTGACGTTTATTGTTGTCTTGTTCCTCAGTGTCGAACTGCAGAAAGCTAACCTAGAGGCCCAAAATACCCAAAACCCTGGCAGCGGCACCACTCCTGGGGCGACCGGGGCCACCTCCCCCTCTAACAACTCTACCAATGCCTCTCCCTTGGCCAGCGCCATCCCATTGGCTCAGCTATTGAGCAAGCCCGGTGCCCTCAACGCCCTCTCCAGTCTCACCGCCCTTGGCGGTCTGACGGAGCTGCTAGGGGGCGCTGCGACAGCCGCGGCTACAGCCCTGCCTGTACAGACCACCGGTGTACACCGCTCCCACAAGGCATTCACACCGAGATTGAGGAGCCCCAGCGCCCCTGGACCCATCGACAGCGGCAAGTTCAAGTCCGAGCGCGCCAAGTACAATCCTTACTGAGTACTAGCGACGTCGCCTCAACAACAGCAGCAGTCGCAACAACCGAAACTTGAGGTGGCGAACGGTAGCACCGCTAGCAACGTCGGTGTCTCGATCCTCAACTGATCACGTCTTTCTTTATTATCATTTTTTTGCAGATTTTCCATGTTAGATATTAGCCGTTTTACTTCAGTTTTTTAATAGACGTATAGATGTCGTTATCTATATGTATGTAGATCGTGGCGGAACGTGACATCGTCGCTTTGGAGTGAAGCAAGACTGTAGATTCTTGACTTTTGGGAGTCCAAGTAGATTGTTTCTTCTTTCTCCCCGTGCATAACGTCGCCATCGACGCTGCAGCCAAATTTGAAGTTTAAACAGGGACATTGCTCGCGTTCGAGTTGAATGTCGCAGTGGATCTTGCTTCGCGAAGAATCGACTTTACATTTGGTAGAGACACCGGCAGCCACGACACTTGTAAATTAGCGAGGAGCCGCGACGCATTAGTTGGAATGCAGCGCAATGCTTTTGTAATTATTTTTTTAAAAATCGTGATAGGGAAGAAGAGTCGAAAAGCAAAGTGAATAAAAACAAGTCTTCGTTATCTCCTTTACGCGCATCGTGGCTCCTCGACTTTCTCTTTCTCGCGTCAAATTGTACCACATTAGGAATACGTGAGACACGATGTAAGCATCGGGGGATGCGAGCGTCACTCGCGGGGATCTGCTATACAGTCGTTCCGAAGTCACGACAACTTGGCGAATGAAGGTTCTTGGAGTTTCCTTCGCGCATTAAACGAGTTCATTGAATCAGAGAGGTCAGAGAGGCGCGTGCGCCTCGCCATCCCCCGACTTGCGACTTAGAAGTGTACAATTGCGATTTGTATTTGAGCGACGATCGGTCGCATCTTTTTTCTAGCGATTAGCCATATATTCAATTTTACTACTGTTTATCTTTTAAGTATGAACCTCATCTTCTCTTATTTTCTACATGTGATAAACACTGGGATTTTTTCTTCTTTCTTTGCCCGGAGATGAGAGTGCGTGTGCCACCGACGAGTGAGATCGAGCGAGAGATACAGAGATTGAGTGCGTGCGAAATGGCAAAGATAAGAAGGAAAAAGTATCGAGAATGACAAGTTAAAAGAAAAATGCAGTTTGTGAAGAATCTTTACTTCTTGTTTAGCCGCGAAAATAAACTTTATAATCATGTAATTGTGTCGCGGAGGAATTATCACGAGCGACGCTCGAAAAGGAAAGAAGAAACAATAAATGACGCGAGTTATTGAACTGAAAAACAGATAATTAAAGTTTAAGAGAAGCAATTTAAAAAAAAAGAAGATAGAAATATCAGTGGAGAAATAAATAGAGCTTAGATTCTTAATGATAGAGAAAATTTTCTGATACTTGGATTAATCACTACTATAATAATCTATCATTCTCTATACATATATATATATATCGTATATATTATATAGCACTGTAACTTTTACGAATAATCTTGCAAGATTATATAGAAATAGAGAAAAATCCGTTTGGCGCGAGGTTAAACGCGAACACGTTTATTTTTGTCCTTTTTTGCTGATTTAGTTTTCGATTGCATAGTCATGAGAGATATGAAGATAAAGGTCGAGCGGAGAAAATGAAATCAATGATAGGTTCAGATATTGTTCGACTTTTTTTTTTTTTTTTTTGTTATTTTCGTCGAAAAGAAGCCAAAAAACGTAATAGAAAGGGTAACGTTATTTAAATTAAAGATCGAGGTAACTCGATAAATCAAAATTTGTATCTTTTTGTTACATCAAGATTTTGGATATTCAAGCGTTTAAAGCTAATTTGAAACCTTAAACCTTATTTTTAAGATTTTTACGAATTATATGTGCGAGAGAAGAGTCAGAACGTGTAAATGACGAATCAATATTTTCGATACCTTGTATTTTGTTACTCCCAATTTGTGGTACTTTATTCGCGACGATCAGCTGCGAAGGATCGCTTTGTATACTTTCATTTTATTATGGAGACAATAAAGGAGAAAAAAAAGGCAACCTCTTTCATTTAAGCATGTCAACATACTGTTTATGTGTGAGACTAAGTGTATGTGAATTGTGAATGGAATACAAGTCGATTGTGCAATCAGCAATCGATCGGTAAATTTACATCGTATTTCTAAAAGCAGAAACGCGGAACAATAAAATAAGACAGTCTTTTTTTTATAGTGCTGCTCTTATTCGATCGTTCCAAGCGACTGCTACTGTATAATTTTAAGAACATCATTTTTTTCTCCAAGCTTAAGATGTAGAGATTTGTAGATTTAGAATTCTAAGTTTAATTTAGCGTCGATCGATGAAATACGAGCTAAAAAAGAATATAAAAATGCCGAGATGAGGATGGAGGGAAGCGTTAGTAAAGTAAGAGACGAGAGGGGAGAGCGAAAGAAAGTGAGAGAACGAAAGAAAGAGAAGATGTATCCATCCAACCAACCAACTTGACCCAGGCTCCTGCCCGTCTTCGGTAAGCACCATCCGCTCCTTTTTAGTCCTCTTAATCTACTGATCCTGTTCAACCGTATTTTTTTCTCTGGCAAAGCCGGCTGTCTTTCGTTTGCATAGAGCAGATCGAAACTTTGTCACGAACGTGTTGGACAATATTGCAAAAAAAAATGAACTAGAGTACAATTCAACGAACGGGTTCTCATTTTTGTAAGAAAAAAGAAACGGTTCTCCTGTTATCTGTCACTGAATGCATTATTACTCTAAGCGTCTTAAGAACAAAGTACGATGTTTTTATTTTTTTAATTTTTCTTTTCTACTTATTTATGTCTTTTTTTAACCTATTTTAATTTCATTTCAATAAATGTCAATTATGTTTTTACAAGGACCGTTTGTAAATATATTGTACTCGAGAAATTCGAATCACTTTGTAGCATGTAATTGGCCCCACTGATCAATGGGAAATGTCTTTTTTCTTAAGCGAACGATCCAACCTTCTTTCGACAAAGAGAATACTTATTCAGACTTCTTTTTATTGCTTGCATTCTGTTATTTTATACTCCTGATGTTTTTTCATTTCTTTTCTTTTAACGTCTTTGTCTAAAAATACATGGTGTTTATAATTCTTTGTTGATCCGTGAATTTTTTGAAGGTGTTCTTTTAGAAATTTGTTCGGTAGCGGGTTATTGAAGTATGCTAATATTTGTTTGCTGTTATTACCTTTGTTATGCGTGAAAAGTGCATAAAATAATTTGTCGAGTTCACTGTAATAGTGCTTAGATACGCGTAGAGGGTTAAGAATGCTAAATTCTCTTCTTCGAAACTAGGTCGGCTATGTTGGCAGTCATGCCTTTGAATCCAATCGGGTAGTAAGAAAATGCACTATAATTGTAACTGCACAAATGTTCTCACCAAATTTAAGTTCAACACTGATTAAGCAAAACAGCTTCGTGCCATTTCAACAGTAACCGATTTCGATGCTATTCAGCAGTTTCTTGTACAACTGTTAAACTACAAATCATTTTGAAAAACACAAAACTTTGAAACACTGCCAACAAAGCCTCCACTTCAAGCATATTAAAGGAACGCATTATTATTCTTGAAAATTCTGCTATTTCTATTCCTTTCAATGGCCTTCCATTCGTATTGAACACAGCATAATTACAATTTTGAGGTTAAAGCAAATTAGTACAAACTCGAATGTTCAAGAACAAAAATTCGTTCCTCGATTGTGCAAGAATGTTTATTTAGGTGTAAAAGGTACAGTTATTGACCGGCGATAATCATTGACCAGCAATGATAGAGATTGACCTCCATTTCCTTAGTAAAACGAGGCCAATCACTATGATGCGTCGTCTGCTAAGGGGATCAGCAACTGGATCTTTTATCCCTATTTGAAAAAAAAAAGAAATATGATCGGGACGCAAAAAAGTTCAATCTTGCTTCATACGTATATAGACGACGAATGAAATCGTCGAGATCTTGGTTCGGGAAAAAGAAGGGGTAGTCGACTAACATAGCGCTTCTCTGTTACAGGATATCGCTCGAGACAGGCGGCATGGCGATACCGGCGTTTCAGTATATGCCCAATCACATCGTCAAGTCGTCGATTCACTAGGGGACTAGGGGGCCGCTGAGCCGCGGTAGTGGCGGCGCCACAGTCGTCCTTCGTAGTCGTCGCTTGCCGCCGCCGCTGTCGCTGACGTCGACGACGCAGACGGCGATCGACTCGCTAGATGGCGCTGCGGCTCGCGCGAAAAAACGCGATTTGCCCATGACGAGGCACGGAGAGTAATCTCCGCAATATCACTACGACGATCACGGAGGGAAGAACGTGCGCTGGGGGAGTTTTTTTAGAGATTAGGGAAAAGAGTGCAAGAGTGTCGCGGAGGCGTGCGTGAGAGAGGTTAAGGGAAGGAACGTGAGCCAATTTTATGGCACCCTGTGCACTGGGCCACGAAATGTGTTCAACCGGCTCGTTTGAGATTGATGACGGTCATGATGATGATTATGATGAGATGAGACGATGATGATTATTATTATGATTATGATTACAATAATTATGATTATGATGATGATGACGATGAAGCTGCAATTATTTCCTGAGATTTCGTTCGGAAGAACATCAACGTACGAGGTTTTTAGGGAGTAAGGGAGGCGAAATATTCACGCAGATATACACACTTACACACACGTAACATGACTCACATTTATGGTGTACTGGACACACCAAGAAAAGGAGATTTTTTTCGAACACACTCGAGTGTACAAAACTGTACAAAAGATTTAAGCTTTCTGAAAAATGAGGTGTAAAGCGGAAAGAAATCTTGAAAAAAACGAAAAAAAAAAAAATAATAATAATAAAAAATATTAAAGCACGCCGCAGCCCCGTCGCTGCTGCCGATTGGTAAAGGGAACAAGCCAAAGATACGTTAGTTTTCATTTTTATATTTAATAAAGAAGTTAAAAAAAAGTGGAGAGTTGAAAAAAGGGAAGCTAATCGCGCATACGGAGGTGTCTTTCCAGGGGGATTGATAACCGTAGCTTTTAAAATCACACGTGAGGAACGCTGTGCAACTTACATTGATAAAAAATATTTAATTTTTTTTAAGTGCGTAAAAAGTAGGACTTACTTACACTTCGATTCGAAAAATTCACTCACCTAATTTGTACTACACCGAGAAAATTGTGATTCGAAGTAGCGATGAGAATTGAAAGGACAAAGGGCACTATTTGTAAAATTCGTGAGTAGTCGTTAAGTTAGGAAGATGATCTGCTAAAAAGGCGTTTGTGAGCTTTTGATTTTCGTTCAAAGGCGAAATTCGAGCCAAAACGCGGCGAGCGATCTTCTATTTTGTTAATTAGTCGCGGAATTCGCCTGGACGACTCACTCGTCACAGATCTGTGGTGAATGACATTTTTTTAAAATCGGGAAATGTCTGATAAAATTCTTTTCGTACGAAGAAGCTAAATGCAAAAAAAGAGAGCGATCCCGATGAGATTAACCAGCGACTCGTGCGTTTCGATTCGCCGTCCACCATATCAGGCAACGTTTTCTTTCTTTCCTTCTCGAAACGAAGATCGTCGAAGATGCTGTGAAGAAGAAAACGAAGTGGTTAGAGCGAACTAAAGGCGTGCGGTGTTTATAGAGTTAGAAAATAAGCGGTTTCTCATGTGGCAAAATAATATGGCGGTTAGCTGGGAAAGAAGTATGAAAGAAATGAAATTATTAACATGATTAACAGATAAGGATATATTATATATATATATGATATATATTTATTATACGATAAAAAAAGATGAAATTAACTAGATAAAAAGAATATTAGCGACGAAGCTGAGATTAAGAGGCGCGTCAAGCTCCCTCCCTCGAGACCCGCGCATCATTTGTTCCCACGATATTTTTATTACTCTGTATTTTTTATCAATTGTGATCTTTCGATAGGATATTCTAATTCGCTGAAATCCATTAATTTTCTCTTTTAATTTCGTATTTAAGGTTCGTAGGAAGGAAAACTTAACTGACCACTTGAACGACCAAGGAACTGAAGTCGTGTAACGGGATTAGCAATAATATTCGAATTTTTGCGCCTTCGGCGACACGTATATATGTATAATGTAGCTTAGGCCCTGGACTGAAATTTTTTAAATGAAAGGAACATATCCCCGAATTCGTGCGCTTCCGGCATGTGCCAAAGAGCAATTATTTTGTTTAATATTTTTAATTTGTTTTCGCGTTATTTACATGCGTAAATATGAAAGAATGCTAAATCTTCCTTGGCGATCCCCGCGCCAATACGATTTTATTATCGCTGTACCCTTTTTACATTACATTTATCGAAACCGTCAATTTTTCAGGTAATCGGAAAAATCGTTTGTTATTGGCTTTAATCGTGCGTTATTTATTTCGATTGTTATGTACTCGGAAAGAAAATTTTTGTACATATAGCTACGTGGTGAAATATTTTAACTTTTGTACATACAGCGAGAATAGTGAGTTCGTGTTGTTAATTTATTTGGACTGTTGAACATCAACAAAAAAAAGTGAAAAATCGCAAGACTTCGTCGCTATGAAAATTTTCTCTGACCCTACTCTCGCCCTCTTCAGTTTTATTCCGGAAAAAAAATAAATAAAGATCGCGATACAAGCCGTTGTGGCTGAAAGTATTGAACAATCATCTTCGCTTGTTAACCCTTTGATCCCCTACTTCTTCATTTTTTTTTAATTTTTCTCTCAGTATCTCCAAATGTGCTTTGACTTAGTATACTAAACCTTTTCAATGTAAATCTAATATTCACAATTCGCCGGCGCCACATTTAATCGCGCGATTTTTTCTGCCGCTTGACGTCGTGTTTAGCGAGCGACGTTGCTAACTCGGATAAATCGTGACATGTTGTTTTTCTAAAAAAAAAAAAAAAACGTCGATTTTTAAGACATAAGTTGAAGTGTCGCGGAATAATGGAATAATGAATCAATAATGGGGACCAAAGGGTTAAGTCAGAGCAAACTGTTAAAAGCAGCGCGAAGTGCCTTTTTTTGTACACACACAGGTATACACCTACACTCATACAATTACACATACACGTACATAAAACTCGTAATTCGCTTGTATAACGTGGGAAAAAAATTTCGGACATTTGAGACGCAGGGAATTATTCAAGCGTTCGTCCATTCTCACCACGAACTCCGCAATTTAAGTCATTTTTGAGCTCTTATACGCATTTTTTTTTTATTTCGTTCGTTTGCGTGGATTTTGAATTATTACGTTTTTGCTGAATCTCTCGACGCTCGAAAAATTGTTATTGATTTCTCATGACAATAATGTTAAGAATACTGTATATTGTACAAAATTATAACGTCGTCGATGACAAATTTACATTTGTTTGCTGATTTTTTTTTATTTTCTTTTTTTTTTTTTTTATATATATATATATATCGTGTCGATATGAAATTGTTGTTTCTTGCGTGTATCATTTTTGAGAAAAAAAAAAGCGATGTGTTCATATTTGTGTATAAAAGAAAAAATGATTAAATCATTCTGTTGGTTCGCTGTAGTTATTGTAAAAAAAAGGCGCGACTTTTTTCTTCCCAAATTCCGTACGTACTTGATTTTTGACCCTCTTGACGAACAAATGATGGCGTCGTATAAAAGCCGATGTGTTGACTTTCTATGGGCGACTGAAAAAAAAAAGATGAATTTCAGGGTTTCGCTAGCGGGGGATTACAATGAACAAGCCTCTAACAGCGAAAGAGAGAAAAAAATAAATTAAATTTGCAAAAAAAAAGTAATTATACACGAAATAATGAGAAAAACACTTAGTGAGAGACGCTGTATGATTGTGTATATCAACAATAAATATTGCTGTGATTAGAATTGATTATAGGTTATGTGTAGTTAAGGACGACTTTTTAAAAAGGCGCACCGCGGAAGGATATTAAACGTATATAGGTTCGAAGGTTCTTTCTTCGAGATGCGGCCTCGAGCGAAAAGTCGACTTTTTTCACTTCACCCGTGCTCACGTTTTCCATCGTATACTTTTCGTTTCTCATTCGTTCATTTGTAAATTCAATTGTTAATTCATTGAATCTTCAATAACTTATTTATAAATATTTATCGTGTAAGGTTGATTTTTTTTTAGTTGAACTTATATTTATGAAGTTGTTTAAGCTTTATTTACAAACTCTTTTGTATGAAAATTTGCGATTTATTCAAACTTTCGCTCGTGCAGCATCCGATGTATCGACGCGAGGGGGGTTTTCTCGAAACAAATATAAACAAAGGAATAAGAAGTAAGAGAATAAAGAGTATATTGAAGTAACAAAAATAATAATTAATGGCAATTTTTTCTGCTATAACATAATCAGAGCGGACCAGATCCCTTCATCGTTAACTGAATATATATCTCTGCGACTCCATTTAAAGGTCGAATCGCATCAGGAACGATCATGAAAATCACAAAAAAAATACAGATATAATGATGTAATTTAATGAATAATGAAAATTTAAGTGGCACATTCGACTTCCTTCAAGCTCGTTGTACTTAAGGAAAGATCTGAGTGAAAAGTTTTTTCACTTGAAAGTCTTGTTCTCTATGAAAAAGAAGAGAAAAGAAGAATAAATAAAAGTAAAATTTGCTAGGTTCTGTTCGAAAATGAAAAACAGATAACAATTTGCCGTTCGCAAAGACGGATTTATTTTTCGATGATCGGTAGATGAAAATATGCAATTACGAAGACTGAGTCCCTAAATATTATCTATTTTTGCTTAATTCTACAGAGCAATTCTACAGTGCAAATTATTGCACGAAAATTAATGAGGCAAAGAGGGCGACGATCATGCATACGCTTTTCTTTTGCGCGTTCCAAGTTCACTCGGGTCCTTTCTTAAAAAGGAGGAATATTACCTTTGAATTGTATGAATAAACAATTAATGCAAAGTAATGACGTTAAAGTAACAAAAATCATTGTCGTAATAAACTTAAAAAAAACAAGTATGTAATAATATTCAAAACATATCCGTTGACGCATGTAAGATTAAGCTACGATTAATTCTATTCTATGTATCACTCCACTAAATACCAACAAAAATAATCATGCTCGATTACTTAATAAAAAAATAGAATTATCAAATCGTTACACAAACTTTCCGTTCAAATTGTTCAAATTAGTTGAGTAAATCGTCACATTGGCGCTATGTGACACGTTTTTCTTCTCGACTATTTTTGAGTAGCAATAATTATCCAAAAAGTTGAACCATTTTTTAACTTAAATTGAGAGTCAAAAATTTCGAATTACCTTAGACTTATATAGGTCAACTAATTTTTACATATCTGGACAAAATAATTTTACATATCATGATTTCGCCAACATAAACGACATAACACACACGAACACATTCAATTGTTAATTGGGTGAAGTGAACAAAATATAAAAGGAATAAAATTTTCATCTCGCATCGCAATCTCTATTAAACAATAACACTTGAATAAGTGTCCGGCGATTTTTGCATTAACTGTATGCAATTATTTCGTTAAATTATATCGCGAATGTTTGTGCGAAAATCTCCGACCGATTGGCCGTAATATGCGTGTATTTTCCAATTACAGTAATAGCGAAAAGAAAAAAATTTGTAAGCATACACGAACTTTTTGAAAATCATCAATGTAAATCTCATAAGGAATCTCTTGTACGTTGTAACTTTGGTATACGTGTATTTCCGTAGAATTTTAACAAATTGCCGTACGTTGGATCACAAAAAAAAGAAAAGCTGAAATGAAAAAATCCTATATTCCACACTAAGTAGGAAATGGAAAGTCGCACCTAATGTTGACCCACCGGTGTCAATTTTCTTCTCCAAACTCGTTAATACAAAATCTCTCTTACTTTCTGACCTCTAAATCCTAATTAAAGTTTAGATTTAAAACAGAAAAGAATATCGTCATAACTTTTGCAAACTTTCGAAAAGTGATATTACTGTATTAATAAAAAAAATTGTTCATTCTACGTATAAGTGATAAAGTAAATTTTATTTTGTATTTAAGGCTTTTTTGACAAACGTGGAATAAGAATTAGGGGACAACGTGGAAATAAGAAAAAGAAGTTGAGCTATTGTCGACGATCGACGTACGACAGCAAAAAGAAAAAAAAATTTTGTTGTGGCGTAGAGCAATCCGTTAGTGCAGGGGCCTTAACCTTACTGCGCGAACTCGGCACCGAGCGATCGTCGCTTGTCTGCAAAATACGGCCGCCGATCGATCGCGCCGATTTCCAAACTTAACCGTAACACGAGGCAATCAGCTAAGAAATATAACTTAGTTTTTATAGGATATTGAGCCGCGCTCGCCACTTGATTTAAACCTTTTTCGAATTCAATGTGAGACAAAAATAAAAAAAAAGTAATGAACGTATCCGAAGTTGGCGGCGATCGCTACTCCATCTGTAGATGTCGCTCGGATTCGCTCATGCCGACTAGGGCGAGCGCTAGATTTTCGAGGCATATTTTTTGTACGCGGTACTGTGGCAAGGAAAACTGAAATTTCGCTGAAAACCGAGTCGGATGAAAAACACTGAATTGCTGTGTGTGCCAAAATATTTTAAAGAAAGGCTTAAGAAACAAAAAAAAAATATATAACACGTGCCAAAAGGAAAATCAGTCGCGTGCCAAAAGCAATGAGATTCGTCACTTCCCATGTAAAATAAAAACAAGGAACAATCAGAAGATCGCGGCGTAACTTAATTAAATCACTAGACTTATCACGGGGACTTATGCATTCTCCGCAATAACAAGATTTTTGTAGATTGTGATGACTATAATATAGCGCGACCTTACGATCTATACGGACGTGAAGTCACATTGTACGTTCGTTGTTTCTTATATTTTCACCACCGATGAACTCATTTAATTTTAAGACGAAAATCCATTTGAAATTTCGCCCTTGTTATAATGTTTATTCAATAAAATTCATTTTTTGTTGAAAGCAAAACTTTTGTTTTTATTCTGCTCTTAATTTTTTCGTCATTCGAACGCGCGTGACGATCGGTAAATTTGCACGCGTCAAGAATTGCAAAGGCGAACAATCTAGCTAATCGATCGTTAAATTACAATACGAACAAATAAATAAACAAACTCAAAAAGTGGCGCGATGTCTTCCCTCGCAGTTGTAAATTTTCTCTTCAGCATTTTTGTAGAGAGCGTTTATTTCCCACAGTCGGATAACTCAATAATTAACTCGAACATTACTTCAAATTTTTATTAGTCACTGTTGTCGTGTGAGTAATTGTCTTTCCAATGGAAATTGATAACATAAAGGCAACAAGTGTACTATTTGGAAATATATTTTCTTCGTGCGATCTTCGATTGTATCGAATCTTATCTCGAAAGTCGAACAAACGTCTAACTTCCGGTTGAAAATTGGCAGTGTACAAAAAGACCAAGAAATGCAACATTTACACAGAAAGTATAACAGTAAAAAGTTAAGTAATCGATAAACGAAAAAATAATTAAAAAATACCATTGACTTTCTCGGTGAAGTTGACCCTTGACCGCGACGCACCCGAGCTGCACTCTCCTGTTTGCCCTTCACCATGTAACTTCGGCCGAAAGCAACTTATGTTACGAAGCCTTTAAGAAAACAGGGTCATAAAAAATACTTACGAGTAATACGTGTATTTAAATTTTTAAACGCGGAAGAAAGAAACGAACACGAATTATAAAGCATGAGAACGGAGAGAAAGAGATGCGGAACTAAACAAGCTTATGTTTTTTTTGGTGGTTGTTTAAAATAAAATAAAATAAATAAAACATTTGAAGTTTGGAGACGGGTCGTAGGCGTTAAAGACTGTGCCAGGACACACGTCGCCGCGGACATTTTTTGCGCGGCATCTTAGCGAGTGTTTAATATTGTAATACATGATTGTGTATAATTAATTATTTCCCGTAATAATTAGTGTAAGCGCAAGGTGAAGATTTTAAATAGAAGTGTCAAGTTATTGGGAGACGAAAATACGAATTCCTTTTTCCAAGAGGCAATGCTGTTAATTACGGTTTATATATAAGATCGTCATGTGACGATCTAACCTTTATAAATTCAATTCGAATCAAGCATTCGACGAATTTTGTTAAATAGGGCAAATAGTAATCGAAACCCGACATATCTTCAACGATAATAATTAAATGAAAAAAGCAAAGAAAGAATATCATGCTTCAAAGGAATTCGCGATCAAGTCTTCACGTAGACACAAGCTAAGACACATTATTCCAGGGTATAATAACGTTTTGTAAAATTGTCTGCTACCGGCAATATTTATGTATAAAAGAAGTGATTAAAAAAAAAAGGAAAACTAAGAAATAGGTTATAAATGTAACTATTATGATTGTAATGATGCAGTAAATGAATAAGAAGCGAATATAACGCGAGAGTTGAAATAAAAAAATGAAGGAAAGGTTATATTATATATATATATACATATACATATATATATATACACAATATAAAACACACAGTTACACGTACAATAAGATTATAAACCTACAAAGTAAAAGAAACGCGCATCTATTCGATCTATCGTCGTGTATATTTAGCTGGTAGTTCTCAGAGAATCTTAGTTTTAAAAGTGAAAAATAAAAATAACGTCGATGGCTGACATAAGATCGGTAATTCTTTAATAATGAAATAATAAAGTAATTATAAGAGACAAAGATTATTTGCTGAAAAAAAAATCGGCTGGCTGGTGGGAAAGTGCTTTAAAGCTATAGAAAACTTAATGAACAATTAAAAGAGACAAAAAAGAATCCCGTAGGCTATCTTTATATCTAACATATCTCGGTTACTGGCGCATATCGATAATCGTGATTTCGAGATTATGTAAAACACCGCCGTAGATTATCCACGTCCCAGTTACGAGTCATCGGACTTTCGTAGACTAGTGTTTTAGACACCGTTTGAGAAAAGAAAAAGTACAAGGTCAACATTATTTTGGAGAAAATTGCATAACGTTTTCGACGACGTCCAAGACCTTATGGAATGTTCACCATACGCCACCTTTATGTTGTGCATGCCTGATCAGAGTTGTACGATGGCCCGCTCAAATCGGATTTTCCCTGTCATCCGTATACTGTGAAAATGTGTACTTCTAACTCCGAACTTTGCAAAAGTAACCCGATTCAACTGCAAGTTTGAGGCGAACAAAGGAAATCCTATGTCCTCGTTTCCTCCAACAAGGAAAACATTGTATAAGCCACACCCGACATAGAAACACGAGGTTTGATGAAGCGAACGAAAATTAATGAATCGAACCTCCCGTTACAAAAAATAAAAGAGACCAAATACATAAAAAGCGAACACTCAAAAAGTAAGTGAAGACGAATCTCCGTACGTTATACCCTATTATCTTGTCTTCTGATAGTTTCTCTTCCGAGAACCAGAAAAGATACCCGAAGGATCCAAAGTAAAACCCAGTTTGAAGTCCTTCTCGTATCCCATTTACTGTCGTACGATAAATAAGGAAAATAATAAGACAAATTTTAAGTGTTTTAAGCGACAAAAATAAAAAAAAAGTCTTCTTTCGAGCTTCTCCCGCATCGTGCGGACGATTGTGATATATGCGAGGAAAAGAGAGCGCGAGAGTAAAAAAAATTATAAATTAACTGTGTGAGCTGAGATACGTGCAATTAAGAAGCGAGTGTGTGAGTGATGCGATAAGTTTGAAACAACGGTGAACAAAACAAAAAAAAATGCGTTGTGAGTACAAGAAGCGAGACAAAAAAGAATATTTTATTCTTTATAATTATAATCATTGAATGGAAGACATGTCCGTCGATGGCGACGGTGATGATGATGAAAAAAAAAGTACATATTGTTGCGTATATTTATTCGATTGTATACTTTTTATGTAATGAAAAGCATAAGTACGTTGTTGATTAGTTGCTATATTCGTATGCGTATAAAGTAGAAGAGCTTATTTAACAAAAAAATAAAATAAAATAAAAATAATAAGTGAGAGAGGCGAGGAGCGCAAAGTTGTGTGCGCTTATTGCGCGACGGGAAAATCGAGCCGATGCGTCGATTACTTTTTTTTTTTTTTTAACGTTCAAACCTGATTAACTTTTAAAGCGTAAGAGCACTCATTTAGGTACTCATTCTCCGCGAAACTTGGCCCAGTGAAAAAAAAAACAATACCGATTCGATCCTGAATCAGTAAGGAGCTTTCGTTTCGTTTTTTCGCTGTGAATTGTGTTGCTGACTGTACATAATAATTAAATAAGTGTGGATTGATGCTAAATAAGACTTGCTAAAAATTTGAAGAATAAAAAAATAACCGACCGTTCGTTTACTTTTCCTCACGCATGATCACGGACGATTCGAAATATCGAAATGAAAAAAAAAATCGAAGACATCAAACGGTATCGGTTACGACCGATCAGAGAGAGAATACGATCTCAATAAAAGAATTAACATACAAGGACTTGACTGTTTTTACATATCGACACTATTAACCATTACAATTCGAGGATAAATAGATACAAAAATCGTTGTTATTTTAACGCTCGGAAAGATTTTAAGGTACCTTCCTCCTTCTCTTTTATTATTAAAAAAAAAAAAAACATTGACAAGTTGAGCTAAGGCACACTTTGATAAAAAACAATGTAAAATCGGCACGTTGGTGTTTAAGCGACGTACCGATATTCATATCATGCACTTTTCAAATACGAAGTCAAACTCTGGAGCTTACAGGAAAAATATCCACGACCCCCCCTTTTTGACAAAAAGAAGAAAAATGGTCAATAAACAAGCGAAACATACACTGCACATGCAGTTTGATGGGGTAACGTACTGTTGAAGTAATAAAAAAAATTAACATCGCGGACACTAATAAATCATTACGCCGCTCGATGGAAGAAAGGCAATAAAAATAAATACTGCGTAGCGGTCGTAAGCGAATACCCACGCGAGCGTAAAACAAAAAAAAATATTGCGAAGGATAAGACGAGAACAATGCAGGTGGGGACGAGAGAGATTTTTTAGATATTGCACTTGTAACGTTTATTCATTGTATCTTAAGGATAACGGAATACACACGCGCATGACTACAGCCTCGTGGCTCTCGCGATAAAGTAATTTTTCCCGCGAACGAATGTCTTTTTACTCGACCACAGCTTGTTGTCGATCGTAAAGAAAAAAAAAATTTAAAAAAAAAGTGCGTAAGAAAAATCACATATAGATACAAACGTGCCAAATGCAATTTTTTTAAGAGCCACGAGTATGTAATCGAACCATTAAAATAATATTTAAATAATGAAGTAAATAAACCGTATCAATAATGCAAGAATAAATAAATAAAAATGACAAAAAAATGAGGTATTATAAATGACGAAGACGTGGGAATTTAAAGGCGAACACACATCAGCACTGTTCCAATTAATAATCCGATCGTGCGAGCGGAAAATAAAAAAATGGAGATTTTTAGTGTTTACACTACAATTGATAAACAATTCTATTATTACATAATATAACATTAATAACAATATTATTATTATGATTATTATTGTAATGTTTGTTTTTTTGGTTATTAAAGTGTGTATATAGCGATATATTCTAGAAAGTCATGTCACTGACAAAAGCTTGTGTTTTATTGCATTTGCATACTTTTCCTCGATCCTCTTCACCTTATTCTCTTTAAATGTTTTTATTTAAGTAATATTTTATTTTCTAATATATTTATATGCAACTAATGACTAATAATGTACAAATTTAAAAAAAAATCTATTTAATACATTAATTTAAATAGAATATTTTTATTTCACTAAAATGCCATGCGCTTAATCAGATTTTAACACATCATTAAGTCAACTGTATGTAATTTAATTTTATTACAAATTTTTTATTAAATATTTAATTATTAGTTCCAGTAAAATCTTCTATTACTGTTAATATAGTGTAAGGATTATCCGATGATACCTGTAATAAAAAAAAAATATTATTTAGCAATATTCATAATTTATTATTTTTTTTTAGTACTACTTAATGTCTTTTACCGAATGTCCTGCTTTATTGATCCAGGAAAATTTTAAATTACCATAATATTTACTATAGCCTTGAAGAATATTATCTACAAAAACGGGTTTCCTTGCAGCTGAATACCATTTAATTGAATTTTACCAATTTAATTTGTGTATCCATGCTACTGCGCCTTAAAAGTTGCTTAATTAATTAAATTGCTATTTGATTATTCTTTAATTCGTCAGTTTTAAACAATTAATATAAAACACAAAATTATAATATAATTTGCTTATTCATTATTTAAAAATATACTTACTTGATGTTGGAATCACAGCGTCAAATTGAGCATTGCACACGTATATTTTTAAGTCTGTGTTGTTTAGTAGATGTTCAACTGGAATAATAAAAAAAATAATTTTTTTCGGGCTGATGTAAATTAATAAAAAAAATTAATTCACTGTAAAAACGGTTTACCTGTTTTAGTTACAGGTTTCATTAAATCTTCATTTAAAGCGTGAAAAACCTTCAAATTAAAGTAATAAAACGTTGCGTTTAACATTAACGTTTTCTTCACCTGATGGTTCATTAGATAAGAAATTTCGAAATTCGTAAACCGCGAGACCAACATTTTTGCTAAAAAATCAGCGAATATTTTTTTTATAGATTTCTTTTCCGATTATTTCTTTGCTTTACTACCTTGTCCAAGTTCTCTTTTGCTCGAAATGTTATTTATATTAATATATTCCTATGCCCGTGAAGCAGTATTTAAAATTCTGTGAAAGAGTGTAAATCAGAGGTTGAACATTCTCAAATGCAATGTCGAATTCACATTATTTATTGTATAGTTTAATATTTAAATCAAATCAAAGTCAATTTTATCTATATGGTTTAATATTTAATACATTTTTGTAGTTATAAAAGTTTTGCAATGTAATTCATGTTTTTTATAGAAAAAAAATCTAAATTATTTTATATTTTTATCTATGCTGCGAACTGTTATATTAATTACTTCGCCAATCGTTTCTTACAGATATAGAGTGTAAGTAGATGAATATATTAATTGAATTAATTAAAATACTAAATAATTTTCCATCTCTTTAGTTTATTATTTTGAAAATTATAATTTATTATAACATTATGATCAATGATCAATTATTATATATTTTCAATAATATCGTTTAATAGATTTGGTAATTAAGTCGTGTATTGAAAAATCCCTTTTTGATGACTCAAGTACCCGATAATTTATACCTGAGGCTTTATATATTCCAGGTACATAGGACGTCTCGGGTGTAATTAGTTCATGCAAAAGCAATCAGGTGGTCTGAACCGGAGGGTAGGTGGGATTTCAGATTGCAAAGTGCTTTAAATGCCCTTGCAGTAAATGGTAGACATGTCAAAGAATAAGTCAGTTGCAATCGATCAGGCCTAGTGCTCATTTCTATCCTGAATCCAATCTTGTCCACAACACTTTGAGTAAAAATGAAGATGCAAAATCAAGTGAACTACAAGGTAAATTTCTATTATCTGCATACAAACTAAAAATATTTTTGTCTGCGTAATTGTCCACGCATTTAAATTTAGTGATACACGAATAATTTAGTGATACGAATAGAACCGTTTGCGAATGACTTTCAAGATTACTTCCTACTTCCACACACTTCCTTCACACATTACTTCCTTCAATCTTCCTACCCGTGTAAAAAATTTAGTCTGGTCCTTAAAGTCTGGCCAAAGTCTGGCTAAAGAGCCGATCCCAGAATTTATGCCAGATATAAAGTAAAAAAATTAAGTCTTACAAATAATGCGAGACTTCTTGCCAGTCACTTTTCCAGACAGATTAAATTTAATTTATATTATATCTGGCATAAAGTCTGGGATCGTCTCTTTAGCCAGACTTTCGTCAGACTTTAAGGGCCAGATTATTACCAGACTAAATTTTTTTTACACGGGTGTCTATCAAACACGAAGGATAATTAAAAAAAAGCGATCTCTCGTTTGATGTGACCATCTAACAAGAAGAAAATAAAAAAAATGTCCACAGCAAGAAGTAAATGGAGTGGCCCGCCAGCAGCCCTATTCGCAGCAACGCCGCATCCGTGTCCTGGAGCCGACGAGATCGCAACGGGGATCGTCGTCTCCAGAAAACGAGAACCAGCCAGCGGATGGTCCAGCCATGTCGCAGTTAGTGGATGGGTATCATGCCAAACTGGAGGGAGCCCACGAGCATGTCCTAGAGCCAAACGAATTCGGCCTAGTCTGGGGTGTGATGCACGAGGTACCAGACGACGATGGCGAGTTCAAGCTCAGGCTGCTGCAACGTTGTTCCAACTACGACACGCAACAACAGCAACCGCAAGCACAGCAGATACGTGTGAAATGCGTCGAGGTGTCGCGGGAGAGTCTGGACCTGATCAGCTTTCACGAGCCGAAAATCCGCAGCTTGATGCTGGCCCACGACAAGGCTATCATCTTCCAGAATATGGATGTGCAGGTTTACGTGATGGAAGAGCTGAAGGCCGAAGGATTCCGCGTCCACTTTCAGGACAAGCGGAAAACGAAGGTGTCGCTCACGTATCAGCAGTTCCTCAGCTTTATTTCGGCCCTACCGAAGCTTGAACACGACTATTTCAAGTACATGAAGAAGCTGAAGATTAAAAAGAATAAACTGAGAGCCAAGGGACTCAACGTGTTCGCGAGGTGCTGATTAGCCTTAGCAGAAATGTATGCGGATTGGCGTGTGAAGATTGTCTGGGATCCTACCTAATCAAAGATTTAACGCACTGTAGGCGTTTCTTGAAGATTTTTTTTGCGTACAATTAGTAGTACATTTTCTTCATTAATTTATAAGTATTTAGATCTTTTTTTCAGTTGTACGATCTAAAAGATTTTAAAAATTTTTAAATCTAAATTTATATATTTATTCCTTTCGGAGTGAACGTAGAAAGTTTTTTTATTTGTTTTTAAATTTTGTAAAAAATCTCTTCGTGGTAGGTTAAAATAAATTAGATAAAAAAAATTAAATAATTAAACATAAAGAAAAAAAAATTCAAAAGTTGAAAAAAATTAACTAAAAAATAATTATGAATGTAAGTAGATCACAATAAGTTTTTTCAGAATTTTCTCACGTAGGAAAAACTTCGGGTCTGGAAGGATTAAAGGAAGAACCAATAAAAGAGCAATGAATTGAAGTAAAATTATACTGAGATATTTCCTATTCTTACACCAAAAAAAAGTAACTTCTACTTTTTACACAGTAGATTTAACTGTAAAACCAAAGTTAATTTAACTTTCTGAATTTGCAGTAGAATTTGCTTTACAGAACTGCCAAATCTATTTTTTGTAGAGTAATATCTACTTTAGGGTACGAAAAGTTAAAATTGTTTGGGAAAATATGCACCATCTACTTTTCTGGAAAGCAGATTTTACTTTTTTTAAGAACGGAGATTCTACTTTTTTGAAAAAGGAGATTCTACTTTTGTTTTTTAAACAGCGTCTACATTTTAAGAAAAAATTTTATAAAGTAATTTTAACTTTTCAAACGAACTGTTATTCTCACTTTAAGAAAAGCCAATCTTACTGATTTTTCAAAGCAGTTTTCGCTTTTTTTAGTTAAGTAGTTTTTACTGTTGCGAAAAAGTAAGAACTACTCATTTTTTTCCGGTGTACAAACGTTAAGCTTCTCTTTTCGAAGTTAAAACAGAATAAATTTTATTAGATAGGATAATAAAGCCTTAACATAATTTTTGTACGAACGGAAATTACCTATAAGAAAAATAGAGTATTGTATACGAAAGACTGTATTAAAAATATGTTATAATACGATGTTATATACTCTGTTATTTTTAGAAACAATATACTTATATTTTGCTAAATTTAATATTAGTATTTTAATGAAAATTATGTACGAAATATATCAAATTGTACACTGTAGTTCAAAGCAACTATTTCTTAAAATATTCATTTGACTATTAATTCAAGATTTAAATAAAACAAATTAAGAAAAAATATGTGTATATTTAGCGTACAGTATTTTATCCGAAAGAATTACGTTGTTTTGTGCAGGCACAAAGCAGTAATATAACTATTCATCAGTTAGCGTCTGCTAAAAATAACAAATACATTTGATGTTTATCCTGTGTTACGAAATTTCCAAGATTTGAAAGAATGTTGGATGTTTATATTTGTGACTTTGTAAACGGAATGTATATAAATCGAAGGTCAATTATTATATCATTTTTCAATGTAAAAGAATGCTGGATGTTTATATTCGTGACTTTATTACGATCAGTAACATTCCAATCTTATTTCCAAAAGAGTTTACGAACTCAGCAGTAGACCGAATATCGAATTACTACATTTTCTTTACTTTCTTATAAAAACTTTACAGTCTTATAAAAAAACTGCGTAGCCTAATTAGAAGAATTATTTTACGATCGTTAAAAAATGTACAAATAGTCCCACGATGAAGACTTAATTAATTTAATGAAGTTGAATTAAAAACTATTTTTCTATTTAAACACACTTTGTCTATTATGATTAGGAATTTCCAAAATTATTTATATTGAACTGGTCTAAAATTCCAAGAAACAGTTCCACTACCTATTGTAATTTATAATGCTCGCAAACCGTATTTGGTTTGTATCTTCTTAGCACTGACAGTTTTATAAGTTGCAAATTGTAACACATGCTCTTAGAAATAATATTTTGCAAATGACATTCAAGTTTACGGAATACCGAGAATTTAAAGGTTTAAAATTGTGAACAGTCATAAACTCTATGGGACAATATACCTGCCTCCACTTTACATTTCTTACCTGGCTTTATCCTAATTGCAGTACAGGGGATAAGGGATAAGCCTCAGCTGCTTCGTTTCCCCGACAAATTCCCCGCAGTAAGCTGAGGGTAATAAACTTAGGAAGAACATTTTTCGTAAAGACGATTTAGCTAAATATTATATGACAATGTTTAACACCAGTTTTATATCACGAATAATTCAGTGATTTAATGTATTGAATTCATGAGGGTTAATACGTTCCTTTTTCGAATAAAGAAGCTTAGCACGTCATTTTCTTCGTATACTATAGTTAGCGTCGATTCGCATCAAAGCATGCAGTATAATGTACATTACAAGAATATTTCTGATTAATGTAATTGACAGTGGACTAATTACAGTTATTCCATTCTAATTTCTTTAAATAATTTTTCCCTTAATTCATCGGCAACCAAAGCAAAAATAAAACGATAAGCACATCGTTTTTAATTTATGCTTTTTAGTGAACTAAAGAATTATGTAAAATGTGTTAATCAAATAATAAAAATGTGTCAAATTGTAAAAATAACTTCTCAAAAAAAAAACTTCCATTCTTCAGAATGAATAATACTTTTATACTAATTAGCTACTTTAATACAAAATTAATAGAATATAATTATCGATGCGTACGTCAACAGTTCGGATCATTCAAATCCGTCATAATCACACCTTAAAAAAGAAAAGTTTGTTTGCACTTTTTACTATCACTTTGAAAGAAATTTTTCTTTGTTATATTATTCTATCACGTGACACGCAAAGTATACTACTGAGAGCCTGCAGTTCTCATGTTACGAGTATCGTGCTCAAACGGATCTCACACAAAGCAAAGAAATAAAAAAATTGAAATGCTTTCAATCGAAATTTTTATAATAAATTCGTTCAATTTGTTTAAGATTCATTAATTTTTACAATTTCAATTTAACCATATATTTTTCCCGAAATATTTAATGATAATTCCTTTGAAGTAATTATTTTCTCGAATAATTCATTCTAAATTCTTTATTAAAATTAATTTTTACGACCATGAAATAAAGTATCTAGTTAATACAAGAAAGTTATAATATTTTAAATAAATTTCTTAAGTTTTATTGAAAAATTCCACATGGACTCTACATAGATTCACATGAACATTTTCTACTAGATTAAAATATTTCAAGACCACAGGCAATCATTATTTTTATTCATTTAAATGAAATTAATTAAACTAGATTGTTAAATTAACTTAACTAGGATTGTGCACCTATTCGTTGAATATCGTATGATTTAATTTCATCGGCATTGTTTAAAATGCATTTTCGTCAAATAAGCAAAATGATGAATTCTTAGAGGAGCAAATCTCTTCGATGAAGCCATGGGGCGGGGGAAGTTGTAAGGTCTTCTCGTGTCCCTTAAATTGCAGAGAAAATTTAATGTATACCAAAATCTATAATTTACAATTATTTTCTCATAAATTAATGTATTCCTTCATAATCTCAGTTAAAAAAAATTGGTTTAAAATATCAATGTATTTGTATTAAAGAGACTAAGCTAGCTTAAATATTAAGAAATTAAAACTAAGTTAAATATAATATTTATTACATTTCTGAATTAAAGAATCAAAACCTTTTTATTTTAATTCTAAAAAGGTATAAATTGAATGGCCAAAACCTTATGCGTTTAGCATAATGGTAATTAATATTTTAAACTATTAGTATATATCGAACTTCATATAAATTAATTAGACAATTCATTCTAACTAACGATCACCATAGTATCTTTACAAATTACGGATATATATGAATGTAATACCATTTGAAATGGAATATATATATAATATTATATATATATATATCTATATATATATATATATATATATATATATATATATATATATATATATATATATAGAGAGAGAGAGAGAGAGAGAGAGAGAGAGAGAGAGAGAGAGAGACAAAGAGACAAAGAGAGAGGGGGAGAGAGAGAGAGAGAGAGAGAGACAAAGAGACAAAGAGAGAGGGAGAGAGAGAGAGCGAGAGAGAGAGAGAGTACCTACACCATCAGCGTTACCCCCCACTTTAGATTTTGTGGATAGCGTCGTAAGGTTCCCGCCTTTTCGCCATTCCGCCTGCAGAAGCCCGACAAGCTGGTCCGTCGTTGCATTAGGACTCATTCCACGCCAAGATGCAAACGGAAGCAGATCTTGTAAGTACTTAATTTGTTCAATTTTTTTTTTATTTCATTTGAAGTATTAAGGTATTTTTGGAATTTGTGATAGTTTTTATAATAAAAAGGGAGTTACATTCGTTTTCAATTTGTAGGTTAGATAGTCACGTTTTACTTATTTAAAGAATTTAGCACTGCAGATATTAATAATTTATCATTTATAGTTTGAACCTTGTTTTTTCATGATCTATAGTGAAATATTAAATATTTTTAAATAAACAATAATAGTGTTGTTATAATTGTTAATAATATATTTAGTAATGTTTAAAATATTGTTAGATATTTTATATTGTATTTGAACATGTTTATAAGACTGTCTAGTATTTACTAATAAATAGAATAAGAAACGAAGAATTTAACTGCAATTAGTTTTCGAAAAATTTGGTCTTGAATTTTAGGTTACGAATACACTATTAGGAGTTAAAATTTATTTTTTCGTTTTCTTTTTTTCAGATTACATTTTTGGAAAGAACTTACTTATACGATTTGCCAAATTGAAGGTTTTGTAAATCCTTCGGATTATAACAATGAAACGAGAGAAGCGGTTTCAGAATAATCCAACAGCTATGGAAGAAATCCATAGGATGTGTATTATTATTGTTTATACTTTCAAGGTAAATTTATAGATTTTTATTTAACAAAAACAATTGTTTATTATATTGTATTTTAATCTTTTACTTTTTAGAATCTATCTATTTCCACTTGTTACATTAATTTTGTAAATCTTTATTTAAAAATGTGTTACTGTATAAATTTCTATTCTAAAATATAACTTTTACTTATTTCAGACATAACCCAATGAAGAAAGATTATCCAAGAATCTTGCTAGTATTGCTTCTAATGAAGGCGACAAATATCAGTTTAAGTCTTAGAAATTTTGAACAAAATTTAAGTAACAGTGGGTTTGCAAAAATAATTAATAAGGTTACTTAATGTAAATTAGTAAATTCGAATTTGATCATAGAAAATAGCTCTCAAAAAAATTGAATAAGGCTGTGATATAAAATTTAAATTTCTTTATTCACGATTGAAGTTTATATTTAAACTTTTTTTATGAATAATCTTTTATTTATAAATAATTTTTTTAAAGTAAAATAAAATATTAGGTAGTTCAATATTAAAATACCGAAACTAAAATATATCTTAAAAAATAAAATTTAAAAAAGAATAAAAATCTCAGGTACGACCATAAAAAAATATAATCACCAATTTTTTAAATTAAAACAAGAACAAAAAACTCAGTTTACCCCATTGATTAAAATAAAATGTTCTTAAAATATAAAAAAACAATAAAAATCTCAGGTATGCCCATAAGAAATAAAATGTTCTTAAAATTTAAAAATCAATAAAAAATCTCAGGTATCCCCATAAGAAATAAAATGTTCTTAAAATATAAAAAAACAATAAAAATCTCAGGTATGCCCATAAGAAATAAAATGTTCTTAAAATTTAAAAATCAATAAAAATCTCAGGTATCCCCATAAGAAATAAAATGTTCTTAAAATTTTAAAATCAATAAAAATCTCAGGTATCCCCATAAGAAATAAAATGTTCTTAAAATTTAAAAAAACAATAAAAATCTCAGGTAAGCCCATAAAAAATAAAATGTTCTTAAAATTTAAAAAAACAATAAAAATCTCAGGTATGGCCATAAAAAAATATAATCACCAATTTTTTAAATTAAAACAAGAATAAAAATCTCAGGTAAGCCCATAAAAAATAAAATGTTCTTAAAATTTAAAAAACAATAAAAATCTCAGGTAAGCCCATAAAAAAAAATAATCACCAATTTTTTAAATTAAAACAAGAACAAAAAACTCAGATTACCCCATTGATTAAAATAAAATGTTCTTAAAATTTACAAAAGAATAAAAATCTCAGGTAAGCCCATAAAAAATAACATGTTCTTAAAATTTAAAAAACAATAAAAATCTCAGGTAAGCCCATAAGAAAATTAATTAACAATTTTTTAAATCTGAACAAGAACAAAAATCTTAGATTACCCCATTAATTAAATGATTAATTTAAAACAATATTTAAAAAGGTAATTCAAATTCTTTAATTTAATGTATTTCTTTCACCTAAAATGTAAATTGTTAATGTGTGTATCACATAGTGTCACGTTTTTTTAAACATTTTAATGTTATTTATTTAGTGGCATGACATTGTAAAACTTTGCGTATAAAAAATTGTTATACTATTATTCAAATATTTATCAAAAATGTTAATAAAACAATATTTACTAACTGAGAAAGTAATTATCTTATTTACCCTTAACTTTTCCAAACCCTTCAATTTTTATTATTTTACTTTTTTTAGTTGAAATGTAGCACATAATATAAAGACGTATAGCAATAATAAGCTAAGCAATTTTATAACAATGATGTTATTGTAATAGTACTTATTATGTTTATAACTTTCTGATGACATTTATAGTTAAAAAATGAAAATAAAATTGTTACATAAAATACTTATGTATATATATAAAAGTTAATTAATTCGATTTTTTAATTGATCGATTGATAAAGTTTTTTATTTTGCATTATAGTCGATTTTTTAAATTTATTTTAGTTCTAGAGCGCCATCTGTAGGTTTCGCCATTTTGAGTCTAATAACGTTTAGCGACATCATGGATTTGAGATGTGTTTACATTTTTGGATCGTGCGTGTTTCACTTGACGTGATTGTTTTATTTTATTTATTAACAAATTAAAAATATGAAAATTTTAATGTATTTTCGTATATCAATTAAGAGTTCTACACTAAATTGTTAATTAATGACGACAAGGAAAGAAGAACTGCATTGTTGTTTTATACTGCAATAAGGTTAGATACAGGTTAGAAAACTTTGTGGTTTATATATTCATTATTTATGAAATTTATCTGAAAAACAATAAAACTACATTTACTTGGGCCTCTTAATTTTTTCACTACTAATACATTACTTATTTTAATTCTCTTATTTATTGTTTTCCTTTTAGATTGTGTAACTCATTTTTATATTTTTAAATTAAATAAAATTTGTGAGATTTTAATTAATATCTACAGCACATTCTCATTACAGGACAAAATGAATCCAATTTACAGTTAGTATGTCATACATTGATTTTCCAAAATGGCACTGGATATGCGACAGAGTCAATGCCTTAGTAAGGAGGCTATGCGCCACTACTTATCTGAGAGTAAACGTACTCAGGGAAAGGCAGATATGGTAGTCGTGATTTTTCATGCTAAAGTAGCACAGAAATCTTATGGTACTGAAAAACGTTTTTTTTGTCCACCTCCATGCATCTATCTAAGGTAAATATTAAAATTAAAAATAGAATTAATAAATTTGCAGAAAAAGTGTAAGTAGATAATGATAATCTTTTGAACAGAGGTAATGCCTGGGCGATGAGACAAGAACAGATGAGAAGAGATGGTGAGACCGAACAGTCCTCTCAGTTATGTGCCTTTATCGGTATAGTTGGCAATGCAGACCAAGATGTACAGCAATTGGACTTGAACAATGAGGAGCAATATTGTGCCGCCAAAACCTTGTTTATATCAGATTCAGACAAGAGAAAACACTTTATGCTCTCTATAAAGATGTTCCATGGTAATGGTCATGATATCGGAGTCTTCCATAGTAATCGTATTAAGGTGATATCAAAACCTTCAAAGAAAAAACAATCGTTAAAAAACACTGAGCTTTGCATAGCAAGTGGTACCACCATAGCTTTATTTAATAGGTTGCGCTCTCAGACTGTCAGCACAAGGTATCTTCATGTAGATAACGATCATTTCCATGCAAGTTCTACTCAGTGGAGCACTTTTACCATTTACTTGTTGGACGAGGAAGAAAGCGAAAATGAAGATTTTGAACCCAAGGATGGTTACATTCATTACAATAATACTGTGAAGCTTGTTTGTAAGGATACGGGCATGGCTTTACCCAGGCTGATTATTAGAAAAGTTAGTTTTTTTATTCTTAATTTCAATTTAGAAATAAAAAGACATTTTAATTTAGTTGGTTAAAGTAAAAAATAATAAAATTCTAGGTAGATAAAACACTTGTTAGTCTGGAGGCAGATGATCCTGTATCCCAATTACACAAATGTGCACTATTCTTAAAAGACACAGACCACATGTATTTGTGTTTATCCCAAGAGAAGATTGTGCCTTTCAATGCGACTCCCTCGCCAAAAGATCCAAATAAAGATACAATAAACGATGGTGCTTGCTGGACTATCATCAGCACTGAACGAGCTGAATATATTTTTTATGAGGGAATGGGTCCAGTGCAGGCTCCAGTCACACCCGTACCCACAGTACAGTACCTGAACCCCATGAGTAGTCTTGATGTTGCCATGTTGGAGCTGAAAGGAGACAATTTCGCACCCAACCTTCAGGTCAGATAACATTTTTCACAGTACCTATACGTTAGGGTAAAATAAAATTTACTTAGTTAATTTATTAACGTGAATTTAACTTTTTATTCTACTTTAAAATAAAAAGTATAGTACAGGTAAGATCTTACAAATATAATTTTTTTTCATGAAATCTTGTTACGTAAACATTTAACATTTAAGATCTTTATTTCTATAAGAAAATGTCTCTTCTAATTCAAATTTTTTTTCTTGCAGGTATGGTTTGGTGACGTGGAAGCAGAGACATGGTACAGAACGGAGCAGAGTCTGGTATGTGTGATACCAGATATAGGCGAGTTTGAGGGCAATTGGTCCTGGGTGAATCGAGGACGCGAAGTACCAGTATCTTTAGTGCGTAACGACGGTATCATTTACCGTACTGGACTCACTTTTAATTACAATCTGGAATTGAACCTACGCAGGAGGGCTGCCCTGCCGGTGCCCGCACCTCCTCAACCAGCCCTCGCCGATGTGCCTTGGTTCCAGTATCCGCAGCATCAGCAGCAACCTGCGCAATTCTCCCTATGAACTTTGACTGAACTTCGAGCTCACGCGAAATTATCTAATCTAATATTTTCTTACCAAGATTTTACAAAGCCATGTAATTTAATCAGGCGATAAGTATGTCTCCTAGTGAATTCAAAAGTTTTCTTCGTAGTTGTTTGTGCACTTTAAGTTGGTTTTTTCCTCTTTATACGTTTTATAAAGTTACCATAGCAAATCGTGTACAGTCAGCTTTGAAACATCTGATCTCCTGAAACTTCCATAGTTATTTACTTGTTAAATGATGTTGCAAGTTCTTAAATTACACAGCACTAGTTAAAGAATTCAAGTTACGTACTGTATGGATAATTTTATCTCTGAAAGGATTTTAAGTAATCGAGAAGACCAATATTTGTGGAATTCTACTGTCTTGTGAAAATAGCTCTTTATTTAAAGAGAAAATTGCGATCTCATAAGCCTAGTACGTAAAAGGGATGTGATATGTTACATTATTTTTAATAAATAATCATTTTTCATATTTTTTTGTACTTTAAACTTTTATGTATATTTCGATTTACACTTGAGTAGCAAGTGTAGATGATCTTTAGTACACGTACAGTATATTGTACTTTTTAATAATACTCTAATTTTTGTATGCATTTTAATTTTACGAAAGTAAATTGAATATTAAATAGACATAAATTTATCCGATGACAGTCATTTTTTGTACTTTTATATTGTATCAAAAGTGTTAGAAACAAAAAATGACAAAATTATTTTTATACAAAATAATTGATGGCTATTCATCAATGTTTAAATTTGATACTTTTTTCATAATAATATACTCTCTATGAGATGATAAGGTTACACAACATTTTATGGTTGTATAATAATAACATGTAAAAAAAGTTAATAAAACGTTTACTTATGAAAATTTAATTACTGCATTTCGTATGTAATTTAAAATTCATGTTATTCTAAATACAGATTTAGCAATAAAATTTGTTCTTTCAATGAGTACCACCGATCGTTGTTTTTTTTATCGTAGTTTTGAAGTTTGAATGACTGAGTAGTTCAAACTCTCAGTGGTTTGTTGAATAGAACAAAAGAATTGCAACTGGGTATCGGAATTTTCGGTAAGATGTGATTACAATTGTTGCTACATTGTGTTTCAAGTTATAAGCATTAAAATTTCAACTTTGTTGTTGTTTTGGATGTAGCAGTTTGTCTATTAAAATAAACGAGTGAGTAAACTTACTTGCCTTATTTTGAAAAAAAATTCTGTTATGATAATTAGATTTATATATTTACATTTTATTTTGAAGTCTGAACTAAGCGAAGGAGAAAGGCAGCAAAAAATTGTTTAAAGTCTGTGGACGCATGTTGAAAGGAAATTTACAGAATGGAAAGTTTAATAAATAAATTGTTTTATCTTTACAGGTGATTCCATATCATTGAATTATACTAGCAATCATGAACTTACTGTTCTGTTGATTCTGTTTATCCGACAGTGACAATTTATATAAGTATAAATGCAGTGAATCATAATTGTCACATAGAAATGTTTACACAGACATTTTATGAAGCGATGAAGTATGCTTCTACAGTAATATCAGTTATGCAAAGCAATAATGAAATGGAATTTTTTAAAAATGAGTTCATTAATGCTTTCCCAGAAGAGATGCATAATAAATTTGCAGTTTACCATACAAAATGAAGCACATAGATTTAGATGATGATTCATTTGAAAATGAAGATGAATATTATAAATGTTAGAAGTGTGGCTGAACATGAAATTTTAATTAATATATTAAGCACAAATGCTTACAGCGTATTATACAAAATCAATATTCAACACGCAATTCTAGCTGAACATTCATTAAGTCACTGGTATCACAAGAAAAGATACGACATCTTTGTTTTTTTTTTTCGATTTCTTTTAATATAAGCTATATACATCTCAAGGATGCAATATGTATGTACATCATAAATATTTGTCTACGAATCAAGCTATCTCAAGCTTTAAATATCGTTAATATTGCACAGACACATTGCCTTCTTCTATTATAAAAATTGTAATAATTCTGCGAAATTTTACGCTTTTAAACTATTTAGAGTATCGATTGAGTAAAAAATAGTTATAGACAAAAAAAAAAATTTTTTAATATTCTTATTCTTATTTTAAATCCGTAATAGCCTCGTTCTAAGAAAGTGTTTTTACTTTCAGAATTCAGCAATGAAACATTAAGTAGCTGATTGAATTATCCCTTCCCTTGATTCTTGAGAATTTAGATGAAATTTTAAGATTTTTGTACATATATATTTTAAATTCAGCATCAAACCATAATCCAGAATCAATTCATTTCAATACAACGTAAATTTTCAGCTGCCCTAGTTCTACGTTTAGAGAGAAGAATAAATTGTAAACTTGAAACATTACATAATACATTAGATAGTTACAAAATAATTTTTTAAACTATTTTTTTCAAACAAATATTATTCCAACTTTCAAACTGATTATCACCTCCTTCTGTTTCATTTCAACACATTTCAGAATTCTTAAAAAAGTGCTTTACTTTGGTATATTATGCAAAATTTTTACTAAATTTATAAAAACAAATTGTAAAATACTCAATAATATTCATTCAACCCTGATAAAATAAGCCAACTCAGAATTACATCAGTTTTTTTTTTTGTATACATTAAAGTCCAAAGTATGGCTTTATTTAAATCTCAAATGTGTTAATTTATATTAGAGGCGGCGATGTAAGTGTTTTCAATATTTTCTCTTAATTTTGAAGTGTTTCAGCAAAGTTTAGTCATTCGTTAAATCGATGCTCTGTTCGACCACTTGATTAATCTTGCTGGCTTCGCGACACACGCTGCCGTTGCGGTCACAACTCAGTCCCTCGTTGCAGGGACAAAACATCATGTAGATGTTGTCGACGACGATTTCTGTACCGTCTGGGTAGTAACGGCTGCCGCTCGTAACGGCAGGCCCGTTAGGACGACAGGCCTCTCCTTCGCTCTGCAATGGACGACACTGTGGTAGGCTGTACCTCTCGTATCCTGCGAAATTAAATATTTTTTTTTAGGAGAAACTTACGTAGTTTTCATTTATCTCCAGATAAAAAACCTTTGGGATTTTAACATATAACTGCTCTCTAAAGTTGAATTAGTGAAAAACCACTAATTCATACTAATTTGAAAAGTGAAAATTGCTCCACTATGAATTAGTGGAAATCTACTATTTGAAATAGTGAATATATTGTACTAATTGAAATACTAAATATATGCACTCTTAAAAATAGTGTAAACTATTAATAAATTAATGAAATCAAAATTTTTTGTAATTGGGGAATTGACTATTTTAATTTGTGAAAAGACCAAAATAGTTATTTTATTTAACAAATAGTTTATTTTCCACTAATTTAAAGTGTTTTTTACTAATTAAATAGTAGAACACTTTTTTACTATTTCAATTAGTAAAATTGTACTAATTGATTGTGGGTTTTACTAATTGATTAGTGAAAAATCTGATCACTAAAAAGATTAGTGGAATTTCCACTAATTCAACTTTAGAATGGATTCTAGGACATATGGATGTCCATATTCTTTTGTGGATTTCACAGATTTTTATTGTATCTACTCTCTAAATCTGAAAATGTGAAATTTTACATATTAAATGTAAACAATGATATTTTGAAAAGGTGAAAACAAGTCCACTAATTAAATGTGAATATGCACATATGTGTTAAATAAAATTCGACAAATTTAATATGTGAATATTTACACATGAAATATGCGAAACAAATTTAATTAATTGAATATGTGGAATCAAATTTCACTAATTCGATGTAAAAAACAAAATTCACTAATTCAATATGTTAATAGGACATATATTTAAAAGCTAAATTATTTTCTATTTTCACGTACCAAATAAGTAAAAATTTCACACTTTCAGATTTAGACAGTATATTTTTGAAAATCTTCCTAAAGATTAACGTGGCGTTTTGGGGGTAGTCGGCTGAAAATAAGAGTTTTCAAATTTTATTTCATTTTTGCAGTGTCCCAGCAGATTATAGTCATTCGTTAACTTGATATTATATTCTAAGTGCTTTACAATACAAAATTACTCTTTAAAGTTAAATTAGTGGAAATTCCATTAATCTTTTTAGTGATCAGATTTTCCATCAATCAATTAGTAAAACCCACTACCAATTAGTACAATTTTACTAATTGAAATAGCAAACAAGTGTTCTACTATTTAATTAGTAAAAAACACTTTTAAATTAGTGGAAAATAAATATAAAATAAAAGATAAATTATTTTGTGATTTTCACTAATTGAAATAGTGAATTCGCCAATTAAAAAAAAATTAATTTCACCAATTTATAAGTAGTTTTTACTATTTTTAATAGTGCATATAAGTATATAAGTGCATATTTACTATTTCAATTAGTACATTTTATTCACTATTTCAAATAGTAGATTTCTACTAATTCATAGTGGAGTAATTTTCACTTTTCAAATTAGTGCATAGTCACTACGAATTGGTGGTTTTTCACTAATTCAACTTTAGAATAGCAATACGTACATCTTAAAAGACTGTCGTATGCTATCTCAAACCTTAAAGAGCCACTTATAACTATCCTGAGAAAGTGAAACAAAGCGAACTAATCTTTTTCATGAACTATACCGAGGGAGTGTCACACTCACCTATCGTGCAGCATTCTCCTGGAGCGCACTCCAAATGATTGCGGCACTTTACATACGACGGCTGTTTCTCTGTTTCTCCAAACGTGACTGCAAAGACCGCACAGAGCGTCACGCTCAACAATAGCATTGCTTTCGTTGTCCCTTTCATCCTCTCTCTTGCTCGCTGGAAAACTGATCGCGATGAATTAAAGCTGAAAAAATAAGAAAATATTGTTGAATTTATTTAAAAAGCACCAATACAAAAATAATAAATAGCTAAATATTCCTTCTGAATCTAAATAAATGAAATTTCACTTATTCTACGTGTATTTGCACATATTGGTCAAGTGCATTGCCGTACACGTAGAGTAAGATTATTAGATAAAAATTATTAAATGAAAAGTGATTTTTAATGAATGAATGAGTACGCAGTTACAATAAGTGAACACGCACATTATAAGGCGTTTTTCACTAAATAATTATGCAATTATTCAATTAAGAAGTTATGTTCTTATTGAATAAGTTACAATATGTAGAACATATGGTTACTAGAGTGTAGAATAAATGCAACATAGAATAATATGGTTTACTATAAAAATAAAAAAGTAATCTTTTTCAATACTGAATACTATATTTACTTATGCAATAATTACTATAGAGAAAAATGGCTTCACTCTTTTTTACCTTGAGGTTTTAAATGCTTAATAAATAAAATAAAAAAAATTTCAAGAAGTGAAATTTCATATTTAGATTTAGAAAGTTAATGAATTTTTCAAAACTTCTCAATTTTACACGATTTACTAAGCTATTATCTGTCATATTCAATGCTTAATTAAAGAAACGAGCGATTGTGCCTAATATATACGTTAACTAAATGAAAGACGTTTGTGCCTCGAATAATATTGAAAAATTCAAAAGTTATGGATAAAGATTATACACTGGCGCCTGAGAGTCAGTAATGCCTGAATTTAAAACCAGAAAAAAATCAAAATTATTATGAATATATATATACATTTTTTCAAATTGCAATAATTTCCTATTAAAAGATTTATACTTGAAAAAAATTATCGTTTTACTTGAATACTTGGCAAAGTCAGAAATAACGCAGTTCTAAATTATGCATATAACAATCATTGTAATTATCGAGATTTAGCGATGATTTCACCAACGCGATCGTCGCGAATTCTGCGAGGTCTTCTCCGCTACTCGCAGATTGAATTAACGCCAAAACAAGGCTCGTCGAAGAGTAATTTTTTTTTTTTTAAGGGAAATTTGGATAATGATCTAATCGTTATAATGAGATCCGCCTTTTCAATGACGAATTACGCTGGTCGCACTATTGTATTGTAATTACATGAAGAATTGGAAAACACGCGCTCGCCAAAACCCATAGTCCAATGACGCGTTAAGTGGGATGATAAGTCAAAATCTCGAGGTAAAGGTCAGGAAGTTAGTGAACTCGGAATGTATAATAATTTTCGAGTTTGTCTATTTCTTAACTTTTGAATTATTTATTTTTTAATTAATTCTTTAATTAATTAAATTTAAAACAATATTTAAACAGACTTTGTTGTCAAATGAATTATTTTGCAGAAATATTATACCTCTGTGTAATTACTTAAAAAATTAAGGCATAAGTTAAAGTAATTAAATCACGACCAATGAATAGACAAATGCCGCCAAGTGAAAACACGCTATACAAACATTTTTTTAAAGAATGTCTGTTTTTTATGTTCAACTATCAGGTCTAAATGATATTTGAATTGGAACTGACCGCCTCATAATTATGACCCGAAGGAAATCTAAGTATTTATTCAGATAAACACATAGTTAGAAAACAATAAAGTTCACGTGATCGTATTCAGAAATACAACGATTTCTCATACTAATTAAATTTCTACTTCACCAAGGCAACTTGAACATCACATTTTCATGTCGTCTTCCTCTGGAAAATTTTAAAATTTAGACTCGAATACATCACAAGTAACGAGTCAGAAAAAACGGCGAGCTCCAAAAAATTGCGGAAGAAAAGAAAAAAAAAACGAACGAGTGATTCAGATTATCTGTTGGTCTTATAAGGAATTGCTTTAAAACTCCGATAAATCATCGTCCGTTACGGTGCGTCGGGAGGAAAAGCACTTTGTAATTATTTGACGAAACACCTTAATGGCCTTAACCTTGCCTCGCGTTCCTTTACTTCGGTGTTAATGTAAAACTTGTATTATATAGATTGTTGCACGCTGTGAAACTAAAAATAAACGATTAGTTTTGAAAATGCAACGAATACGCGGAAAAATATTGATCGACTTTAATCTTTGCCCTATTAATAGAATTACACAAACCAAACTCGACGAAAAATATTTTCAGCTGTTTATTATTGGAATCGATATACATTTATTTATATAATAATGCGACCATGTGTTATTTTACTTTAAAATATTTTCAAAGTAATCAACATTTTTTTAAATTTTAACAAATACAAACATTATTTGTAGTCAAAAAGCATTTTAAATAAAGTTAATTTCTATCACCATGAATTTTACTCGTAGCTTGCTTATTAAATACATTAATTGATTTTTTTTATTTGTTGTGAATCACACTATGTTTTTTCGAAGTAAAAATCAAATTAAATTTCAAATGGATAACTTTCTTATTGAATGGGACTTATAAAACTCCATTATATTTTAACATTATAAACATTATAAAACCGATCCGATAATTAATTTATCGGATTTTAGAAAATTTGTACAGTTTTATAGTATTTTATATACATAAGATTGTTTCCACGGGGTCAGTTTGGAGATTTGACTTTAAATACACTTTTTTACGAACTGCACTATGCTAAACGCGTTACAAACGAAAGCAAGTTTTATCTTTTTTTACTTTGTACTTACGAAAGCGAAGAAAATACCTTTGATGAAAAGTTAGAGCGCGTACTTGTTGTCTAGTCGAAATCCGCCGAGCGTTTGATGTGATCAAGAAGCTTCGGCGCAGTTTTATACGCTTCCACGACGCGCAAATACAAAAAAAAAGCTTCTAAATCGTCCTTGCTGTCAGACAAAGGTATCGCGATTTTCCGATTATTCGAATTGCCATTCATTAAGCTTTTAATTGAATTACCAGTTTATAGTTTGTTAAGTTAAATGTTTCTTGGTATTTTTAAAATAAAAGCTCCTTATTAAAATTAGAAATAATTGCATTTTGTTTATTTTTAAGCTTAAGGTTGATGAATTTAATGTATCAACCTATTTATCATAAATTTTATGGCAATTTTTAAAGCTCAAGTTCAGATGATTAGACTTCGCATTAAAAAAGCAATTAAAAACAATGCCAAAACATTGTCTGTAAAACGAAGTTCAAAAAGAGCAATTAGACTTAATCATTCGAGTTTTTCTTACTCATTGAATAATACCAATCAACGAATGATCGGGTCTTCGTATCTAAATAATAAATTTTTTTATATTCTTCGCATTGAAACTTTTAATTATTTTACTCTGTGGTTGATTTATGTTTCGCGGATCTAGTAAATAATAAATAAATAGAAAAAAAAAGTGAATTCATTATTTTCTTATTGTATTATTATTGTTTACAGTATTTATAAAAGTTTTGCTGATATGCAAGTAATTCAGCCTTGAAATTTTCCAACATATGCGATATGATGGATACCTCGTTTTTATACTTATTTTATAGTTTTTAGATATGTTTTTTGCACGGCCAGATTATTTTTTTAACGAATTGCATTTTAGCTTTTGCAAAAAAAACTGTTCAAGGGCATTTAATTTTTGCAATAAAAGCTGTACAAGTGCATTTTAGTTTATACAATGAAAATGTGTATAACAACGAACGCAATATACTTCTCAATTAAAATGACTTCGATAACTGCCCTTCGTTTGGGAAAGCGAGTTGAATGTTTGTTAATGATTCATTAACTTCAACAGTTGAAGTAATTCTGTGATTTTGTTGTTATTTTTAACATTCATTTTTTAAAAAAGAATGCATTTTTACGATTACTTTTTTGCATTGTTAAAATATACTAAATAAGCATTAAAAATTCTCACTTTCTCTTTAAACTGTTATTCTTAAATTTGCTAATCATTATTCAATCATATCCCCCAGTATTTTATATAAACCGACAGAAGAGATAAATTTTTACGTGTGAATAGGAGAAAAACAAAACAACAAAAAAGTAGTAATAAAATGTAATAAACCTCCCAAGAGGAAAATTGCTTGCAAAGTGAATTTCTCGAGGCAATCGCTAATTGTGTGTAAGCATAAAAAATGTGTTTTCTTTTCAGTTTTTAAAAATTCCAATTTATCACATATGGATGATATAATAATACCGATTAATAAATTTGCCACTTGCACACGTCCTCTAATGAGATACTACCGCACTTATAAAAGTAAGAAGCTTCAATTGTCGTCAGAATAAGTAACAATGAACAAACTATCGTTCATCCTCTTAGCCGTTTTGATAGTAGAATGCTGTTCAGAAGTATGTACATAAGCATTTTATTTAAATTTATGTTGCTTCAAAATTAAAATATATTTTTTTCTTAATAGAGAATCAACCAAGAATGCTCCCACGGGACTCACAGATCAAAAGTCACCTTCGAGCAGTTAGACGGCAATTATCATACACATCCCCGGAAGATGAGCAGATCTGGAGCAATGGCTCGAGGCAGTTATGGAAATGCTGACTATGGTTACGACGACAGTTATGATTATGATGAGAGTCTGAACTACCCGTATCCGTCAAGCGGTTATAACAGTAATTACGATTATGGTTACCAGCCCCCCTCCTACGAAGATTCGAGATCCAGTTCCTATAGTAGTTTTGGGTCACCTTACTACTCTTCACACGGTTACAAAGGATACTACCATGACAGCAGTGAAGAGGCCGATAGTGATAGCTTCTTCGACAGTGATTCATCTGGTTCATCTGATTCACCCGATTCATCTGGTTCATCTGATTCATCTGGTTCATCTGGTTCATCTGATTCATCTGGTTCATCTGTTTCATCTGGTTCATCTGGTTCACCTGATTCATCTGATTTATCTGATTCATCTGTTGCATCTGATGCATCTGATTCTGGTTCATCTGGTTTATCTGATTCAGCCGATTCACCTGATTCACCTAATTTACCCAAATCTCCTAATTTACCCAAATCTCCTAATTTACCCAAATCTCCTGATTCACCCGATTCACCTGATTTACCCGATTCACCTGATTTACCCGATTCACCTAATTTACCCGAATCTCATGATTCACCCGATTCACCAAATTCACCTGAATTGCCCGATTCACCTGATTTGCCCGATTCACCTGATTTACCCGATTCACCTGATTTACCCGATTCACCTGATTTACCCGATTCACCTGATTCATCCGATTCATGTGATTCATCCGATTCACCCGATTCACCTGATTTACCCAATTCATCTGATTTACCCAATTCACCTGATTTACCCGATTCACCTGATTCATCCGATTCATGTGATTCATCCGATTCACCCGATTCACCTGATTTACCCAATTCATCTGATTTACCCAATTCACCTGATTTACCCGATTCACCTGATTTACCCGATTCACCTGGTTCACCTGATTCATCCGATTCATGTGATTCATCCGATTCACCTGATTCTCCTTATTTACTTTCGTCACCTTCTTCACGTAATTCACCTTATTCACCTTATTCAACTGATTCATCTGACGAATTAACACAGAAAACAAGCGAAGAAGCAGTTGAGACCAATACTGCAGCTAGCGCTCCTGAAGCTATTAGTATTGCTAAATGAGATAGCCTTGCTGATACTACTACTACTACTACTACTACTGCTGCTGCTGCTGCTGCTGCTGCTGCTGCTACTCAACCAGTTGGTGTTGTTTAAACTACTACTGCTTAAGCAGCTGATGTTACTGAAGCTGCTGCTACTGCTGAAACTAGTATTGCTGCACCAGCTGCTTCTTAGGGGGCACATACTAAAAGCACTATCGATTGAGTGTTATTTCAACGACATTATTTATGGTTAAGATAATGTACTGTACAAAATCTTGTACCCTGAGTACTAATATAACAACCCCACAGTTAAAAAAGAACAACTATTCTCATAGTACTTATATCTTTGTATTTTGTAACTTGCCAATAAATTATTTTATTACAAATGAAATTTAGGGTGTGTTTAATTTGCTTACTTATTAATATAATATTTGTTGAATAAATAGAATATAATATTGTAAAAAGTTTAAGTCTTTTATTTAATGAAGTTTAGTATAAATGAATAAATTTTTGCATCTTTATTTTTTATTTACCAATTTGATTATGGTCGCCTTGCTCATTGCTGATCTTAATTTTAGTATACTGGATGATTATATTTTCTCGTGAGCAGATCGTCATTCGAACGGTTAATGATAGAATTTTTTCTTACATATACAATCTTTCTACAGTTTTTGTATCAATAAATCTTATATTGAAAAAGATATACATTTGCAAAATAACTATGAGTTTGTATTGGCGACCTCCACTAACTTTTATAAAACTTACACAAATACTGAAAAAAGTTATTGAGTAATAGACTAGGTCTCTGTTATAGAGGTAAAAAAGAACCTGTTTCATGACAAAAATAGAGCCTGCACAAAACCTAACTCATTTTACGAAAAATTTAAACAAATTAAAATAAGTTTACAATTATTTGAGTAATTAAAAGAATTGCAACATCCAATAAGCATCATTTGCATAAAATGGAATATAACTCTCAAGTTACAAAAATTCTTTTCATTAATAAAATATTTTGAACTTTTATTCAAAATTTGTTGTTGATTTTCTATTGTACATTTCAGAAATTAAAAATAAGATCATTTTGTTATGAAAAACAGCTTTCAAGTGCATGATATTTAGCAATTTCACTTCATAGTTGTGCTCAGATGTCCATAAGCAGTCTACTAGTAATAAGAATTTATTATATATTATTTATCCAATTATGAACTTCTGTAATTTAAAAGGCATTGCCTTAATCAACCTTTTAACAGTCGAAGTATAGAATACATGAAGACTCAAAAGTACAGAATGATACTGGAATTTGAATTAACAAAGAAGAAGAAAGTATAAAACTGCTTCCTAAATTTTGAACAAAATCATAAAGGAAATTCTTTTTGTAAGGTAATGATTGTAAACAAAGTGAATTCCTCATAATGTAGACCAATCCTCTCTTAAAAATTTACGTAAATTAAAAAAAATGTGTTTCCGCATTTTATGATAATTTAAAATTTCGAATTAATCAACCAAAAGTAACATTTTTAACGAAGATGAATAAATTAACCAATGGAACACGTTCGCTTGTTATTAATACCGTAGTACTATAAAAGGTAGGTATTTTAATTGCCATGAGTTGTACATTGAAGCAGTGTTATTCTGTTACAATAAACAACAATGAATAACTTACTGTTTATCTTCCTCGCGGTGCTGGTGTCAGAATGCTACTCGAATGTACGTAGATAATATTATATAAAATTAATGATTTAACTTATGAACATTTTAATAGTAAATTTATTGTTAATAGAAGTATGATAATAAAGCATCTCATAGCTCCGATGGTGCTGTATATATATATTCATGAAGATAACTACTCGTAGCAGAATAGAAATAAAAGAAACACGGATAAAGTGAAGTTAAGATATCCAGTAGATCTTGAAAATCTTGAGGGTGATTATAGTAATGATTATAGCAATAAAGAAATTGTTTACAATGTTGGAGGATCTAGTCATCGTTCTCGTCGTAAATCTGATGATTTTGCTTTTGGTTCTATCAGGGATAAATCTAGAAATCATGGGTCCGGTAAAGATGGATCTAGAGGCTACAGGTTTCGCGGTCATAGTCCCAGCAAACGCAGATTTCGTGGAAACGGTTCTCGCCATAAGAATACTGATAAAAACATTTCCGGTCATGACAGTTCAGTCGATGACGATTCCCACGAAGATGATTCAAATGAGTACGGTCATGGTGGCCATGGGTCAGACAGCCACCATGGTTCAAGTCGTAGTTCTGAACGCTATAGATATAGGGGTTACAAATTAAGTAATGGTTATAAAGATTACGGTGGATATGGTTCTAGCGATTATTATAGAGACTATGGAACCTATGGCTCTGGTGGATATGGATATGGTGATTATTACTTTTAACGTTGATTTTCAACCTTTCTGTCAACGTTTCCTAGGTGAACGATGTAAACGTTGATTTTCAACGTTTTCTAGATGAGCGATATGTACGCATCATTTAATGATAAGGATATTATAAATTTCAAAAATTTTCAAAAAAAGGTTGAAAATCAACGTTTACATCGCTCACCTAGGAAGCGTTGAAAAAAAGATAAATTAACGTTTTTTTCAAGGTTTTGAAACGTTGATAATCAACCTTTCGGAAACGTTGATTAGAAACCTTTTTTTCAACGTTTCTATTTTCAACCGGGTGTATATAGTGGATACGATTCTGGAGGATATGGCTATGATGGTTTCGGTTTTCGAGGATATGGATATGATGGTTACGGTACTGGAGGATATGGTTCTGGTAGTTACTGGGAATTTATCTAATTTTTTCAGCTTAATTATTATAACAAACTGTAAAGCGATAACTATGAGCAGTAGTTAACATTAAGTACTTTAAATATTGGAATTTAAAGACAAGTGATCACTTAACATTTTAAAGCTGATATGTAATAAAAATGTTACAAAATACATCGATTTCGTTGCATTGTTTTCGAAGTAACCTTAATGCATCATTCCAAAATTGCTTGAAAACGCGTACAGAGATTGCGCACGTTTTTCTTCAATTGACAAATATTGCATAAGAGAAAATCAAGGATCGAAGACAACAGCATACTTTGCCTTCGAATAAATATAGTATACTCCATAGCACCAATGAAGAAATTTTTGCAAATTCCTCTAATGGTTTTTAATAACTGGATGTTCTATAAAGGTGCCGAGGTAATTATTTTTGGTGCTCTTAGTGAAAGGGACATTTTTAATATGGAAATATTTTGAAATGAGAGGTAAGATGAAAACTACTGCGACACAAATTACAATTATTTTTATTTATTTAAACCAGTTCATACATGATCATATTACAAAAAGTAATCCAGCAGAGGAAAAAAAATTTTCCTGTGCGCTTGTCTGGCTCGAAATAAACTAAAAAATTATTATAATACACAGGAAAGAAGAAGAAAGAGAAAAATAAATAATACATTAATTTAATGAGAATTTAAAAACAAATACATCCTTCCAACCATGAATATTTCAATGTTGAACTCGAAAACGACTGCAATTATAAGAAATTAAACTAAAGAATCCTCACTAAATATACTCTGTACCAAAGTTAAACAAATTTATAATTGTTGAAAAAGCAACAGTCCTTCAATTAAAATTTAATTGAGTAAAAGCTGTAAAAATACAAATCAATGATAAATAAAATAGATGAAAATTATATATACCTTTTATTTATTCGTCAAAATCTCGTGTGTAAAAACAACTGAGATAGTGAGATAAAGTATTAATTTTGGACCTCCCAGGGATACAGATCGATTGATCGTCATGACGTTTGTGATAAAAGATGAAGCATAATCGGTATGCAAAATTTTGATAAATATTTTCCTTTTTTCTCATGTCATTTGCAATTATTTATATCTCACAACATTTTTCAGCTAACTACGAAAAAAATCTTAGATAATCATGATAATAAAGGAAAATGTGGAATGACACTTTGAGAATAGCAGAGTAATAAATCAATATAATATTTTTTCTAACGAAAGTTTTGAGTTTTCTTATAAAGAAAAAATACTCGTTTAAAATTTGTATCATTTTAATAATGTAATCTTATTAGGTCAGGTATAACTAATAAATAGCAATTATATTTGCAAATAATTAATATTACATAAATAAATTGTTTATCGTATTTTTATGTTTCCTACGTATTTGATGTTGCAATAATTAATGACCTGAGTTACTTAACATATGAGAAAATTGGGGATACAGTGAAATAGAATTTAGAAGAGATTGGAAAAATAACACAATAATTAAGTAATTAGTAAATTTATTGAATTATTATAAAATCTTCGATAAATTAAAAACCGCATTGTAACTAGACTTTACTCAAAGTAGAAAATAATAGCTGTATTTTTCTTAAAAATTATTATAATACATAAAATTGTTCAGATCTCGTGCCTTAGAATTAATAACTTTGAATTCATAACCATTCAGTATCATGTTTATTTTTCATGATTTGAAAGTGTCTTTCCCTTAGGCATTCCTATGTGTTTATTGTTGCATTCGCTGGCACAACGTAGCCTTGCTGAACCTCCTAATTCTGAAAAAAAGTATTTTATCATTTTTTAATTTGACTAGTGGCACAAAAAACGAAAAATATATTAAATGGTTATTTAACTTACGGTTACATTTATCCCAGACGCAAGTACGATAACTCCAATAATCTGCAATATTTATAAAAAAAGAAAAATTTAAAAATATATAATTTACGATATTTATAAATTAATTATACATTTCAAATTATAATGTTGAATATTTAGAATGATTATTTTTTAATTTAAGAAAATTACATATTTTTCGGTTATAACTTGTTCTTCTTTATTAATATAAATAACCACTAACGAATTAGAAACTTAAAATAAATATAAGTAAATAGTATAGATGATTTAATTAGTGCAGCTTATAATTACCTCCGAATACTAAGGTAAGGCAAAGAGCCATCACAAATACAAACAGAAAAATTCTCATTATGCCGAGGAAGTATATCAAGTGCTCCTTTTAAACGCAGACTAAGGGACTAGTGAGTCTCCGTTCAAGCAGCTTATTTTATATACCAATCCTCAAGTATATGCGTCAACAACCTTATGTGCATGACGTCTGATTTGCGAAACTCGAAAAAATTTTCCATAATCTATTTCACGAGTGCAAATATGTGAGATAAAGAACTACAGACCTCCCGCAGGTAATGTTGATTGAACTTCGATCCATCAACACGTTGTGTGGCTTGAGATAGGATAACAATCGACGAATAACGGAACATTTGAGACAACATTTTTAGAGGCTGATAAAATTTATTTATGCACTTTAAATTTTCCAGTTTTCTCGTCAATTCATTTCAATTTTTTTTTTGCAATTGTGCTGCTTGTTCGAAAGTGACGCGATTAACGATAATCAATGAAATATTTGATGAAAGGATAAAAAGTTTCTCGAAAAGTAAATTTAAAGAGGCTGTCAGATTTTCACTCCTTATTTATTTTAATTTTACAATAATCGTAGAATATTTAACGATAAACAATGTTTTGTAGGTTGATATAAATAAATTGATGTACAAAAAGGGCTTTCAATAGCACGGTAATATTAAACACATATTTTCCAAGTAGTCGTATAAATTCATTTTTTATGCTTGTGAGTAAATGCAATTTTATTTAGGAGACAGATTAATAAGAATTTTTTAATTTTACAGTGTAAAATTATGTACATAGTTTTGTAACAGCACTTTATGAATAAATAATCACCTTAAATAAAATAATAAGAAAATCAATAAACACGGATTTTTCTTGAAATGATATCCAAAAAACGTTATCAATCAGAGATGTTCAGAGACAATTAAAGATGTTGGGACAAGAATGAATTTATAATGGCAGAATTGAGTTAATTATGATTTTCTATAAATTTATTGAATTTTTACAAGACGTGCTATATATTTTATTAAATCAAGACTTCAATCATTGTCTGAACACAAGTTAATGAAGACTTCAAAACCATTAACTTTACTAGAGTTGCTACTGTTGTTTCGTATAAAAAAGAATAATAACCATCACCGATATTCAATTAAAGTAGCCCGCGATTATACATGCAACTTACACCCAGACAATCGTAGGATGCAAATTAGCAATAATTGTACTCGAATCCCATGCATCGGGATAATTGTTATATTTCAACTAATTAGTATCGTGTATATTCGATTCTTTAATTGATTTTATCTACAAACTCTACGTCTTATCTACAATTGTGTTAATCATCGTTTTTGAGATTAAAATAATTTATTAGTACTTTTTTATAGTAAAAAATTAACTATTTCTTTCATGCAATAATTTAGATTTCTTCGAATAAACGAATGATGATTAACAAATTAATGTTTATCCGTCAAAATACTGTAATTATAATTGTAAGCAGATATTACGTGATTTTTGCTTTTTCATATGTACATGATACTGTGAGGCTTTTTATAGCCCTACCATTTCTAATTCATTATATATAATTCATTTGCGAAACTACAAATTTTGCTCTTTTAATAAGTAGTTTAGTACGTTTTCGTTGGGTGATCATCACGAACAGACAATTTTTAACGCGCAGCAAGTACACTTTTGCTCGGCAGAAAATGATGAAAATTTTTTCATTATTCAAACTTTTTCACCTTCTAAAAATTGGCCGTTATAAAAAACCATATACACACTCTAATGTAAAATACAATATTGCTGTTAAAAAATATTTTTAATTAAAATTGTCACTAATAAAATTAATCACACCGTGAGTTCAAGAAAAATAGATTAAACGAGAACTGTGTGTGTCGCAATTAAAAATAGCAACCGTGAGGAAAAATTGAGTTACAAAAATTTATAATCGATATAAGAAATATAAGACACAAGTTTTCAGATTGTATAATCAATCAGCATCGCTTTATAGACTAAAGCACGAGGGAATGCGCGGGCGAGCTAAAGCTGATTCAGAGCTTGGACTGCTGCTGGGTACCCCTCCTTGGTACATTATTGAAGGGCTTGACTAGAGGATAGAGCGGATGACTCGTCTTGAACTGAAGAATGTCGCGGATGGGCACCGCGTTCTGAGTGTCAGGTACCACGGTAGTAGCTTTTTCGGGGTTGGGCGTCGTCGTGCTCACCTCGGAGGCAGCACCACCTTCTGCCGTGGATACCACATGGATGCATAACTTGTGGCGTTCCGACGATTTCATGTCTACCACCTCCTGTTTAAAGTACAAAAAAAAAATAGAGTCGTTAATTGACAGTGAAATTTCATTATGGAAATGATTGGAGTGTAAAACTTGTTGCTTAAAGCTGAATAAAAGTAGACGAAGAATTCTTTTATGAAGCGATGAATCATCAGTATGAGTTTGGAAACAATTTAATTACAATTAGATCAATATTTGTCAATATATTGTATATTTTGAAAAGAGATCTGACCACTCAAGAATTGACCATTATCGAAAAGTACAATTAAAAGAGACTTACTTTTATTCTTTATAGAAATGAATTATGAGTGCAAGTTTTTCTTTACCGAAGCTAATTAAGAAACAACGAATTGATTATTTACGAATTAACAGTCTATTTTTATTGTCTGACGACGTTCGTCTGTTACTACTTATGCATATTGAAGGTTGATAATTATGCATCTTTTTTATTTAATTTTCGCGGGAGATAAGTGCCAAAGTATTAGCATTGCATTTTCTGATAACACTTTCAGTATTTATTCTCTATGTGAAATATAAATTAAATAGATTTTTTAAGGTTTTAACAGATAATGACGATAGACTACGTTAAAATTATTTTTCAACTTATTTGGTGATTATTAATTCAGTCAATTAAAAAAAAGTTGTCGAAATTAATACAAAAATAAGAGAAAGTCCAATATCAGGAAGTTAGATATCTATTTATGGGCTTCGTATCCTGTTATTTGTTTCCAGTGTAAGAATTATCAAAATAAATTTTACCTTGTAAAAATCTATGATCTGATTACGCGTGATAGACTTGAGGTAAGACACCTCAATGTTTACGCGATCGAAGTTGTACTGCTGCATGGTGATCTCATTCCAATAGATTCCCGACTGCGTGCTCATCATCTTTGGCTTCTCCAGTCGTTGCGAGGCTAATGATTCTTTGTGACTGTTGAATTCTTCGTCGGTCATAGTCCTAATATGTTCCTGTATATCAACCAAAATTAATTACTATTTTTAGAGATACCTGATTTACAATTAGTAACGTCGAATAGTAAAATTTAAAAGTGAAGTTTCTATTTGTTAATGCAAGAAATATTCATTTTTTCGTACCTCCATAGATTCAAGGAATGCATCGATCCTCTCCTCTACGAATTGGGGATGTTTATTACTTTGTACAATTATTCTAAGACCCTGAACACCATTCGTTCGGCGGATTCCACTGAAAACGATGTAACCTAGTTGCTCTTTAGTACGCAGTATGTTGAAGCAGGGCTCAGATATGATCTGCGTGAAAAGTTCTAATAACATATTGCTCTCAGTCGATTGCATGCCCGTCTGGTAGTAGATTTGCGTGCACGAGCTTTTGTGGTGTTTGTTCTCTACCTCGTATAGAAAATGACAACCTGCATCAAGAAAGTTGCAATAAATAATAAATTAATCCGTACATTTTCGTGATTCGTGATAATAATAACGATTATCGTTTGACTGTTTAAAATAAAATTTAAATTACCATTTGGTAGTTTCAGTTCACGATAAAGCACTAATTGTCTCGGCAGCAGAGGTGTTAAGTCCTTAATTGAGGCAGTCAATTTAGACTCCACGAGTTTGGCAGTTTTTAAGGCCTCAGGCCTTGTGACGTTGCCGTGAACCAAGAATTCAATGTGCATTTTGCTCATAAGCAAAGGTATGAACTGCTGCACTCGTTCCGCGGTCAACACTGTTACAAAATAATTTTTTTTTTTGGTTTATGTAACTGTCATCCATATCAAATAGTTCATTTCATAGAAACTCACTGGAACAAGCATTTAGAAGTTCATTCTTCACCCAAACTTGCTCGGACAAGAGTACTGCTAAGTAATAGGCTGCATGTTGGTAAGGTTGCTCGGCTTCGAAATTTTTCAGACCTCTAATATACTAAAAAGAAAAATGAAAAATGAAATAAAAATCTAGAAAATTAGTCTGTCCAATTAAAATCTTACATTCTCTTTCAGTATTTCAAATCTCTTCTCATCGATGTGAAAGTTGACCATGCGATCCAAAATTTTTTCTAGTAAGACGTCCAGTTTGTGATCATAGCCAGTTATTAGCAACTAAAAATTAAACATACATTTTATTTTAAATCAGTCGTCATGATAATTTAAAATAATTAAAATGACATTGAAAATGTCCAATAAATTTTTCTTACATTCAAACCGTATTTGCTATTGCTCAATTCCCACTTTAGTCCTGCTAAGTCGGCATTGTAGGCATATTCGTTCAGCGAGTCCTTGAATAACTGCACGAATAGATACGTCATGTTGCTGCTGATTGGATCAATGTAAGCAAACGGACTGGAATAAAACAATAGCATATGAATCATTTTTTTTAGTCTTTCTTAGAACTAAAAGGTACAAATATTTTACCTTACGAAGTCAAAAGTCATTGTGGCTTTTGGCAGCAGAAATTCATCATCTTGTTTAAACCAAACTCGGATGAATGGATTATCTTCTATAATGGACGGAAACTTTTCTCCCTAGAAATACACATCAATTATTAGTACTACATACGGAATAGTATCTTATATTTTAAAAGTGATTTATTTTTTACTGAATTTATCTATTATTTATTAATTTATTAACATAGAAAACTGACGACAAATACTATATAAAAAAATAAATAAATACAAATTCATCAAAGCAAATAGTTGGTTTTCATTAAAGTAAAAAAAAAAAAGGTATGTATGCAAGTAAATAACTGAAAAATCACACAGTTCTTGTTACCTTATCATTTGGTTTGATATCAAATTTACTAGGTATGAATTCATTAGGTTCGGGGAGCTTGAAAGCATCGAAAGTGCCGACATTGGCCCAATTTTGTATTACGCTGTCTGGGATGCGTTCGCGTCGGAACTTTGTGCCGTACCAAGGTTCCACGGTGTCAGCTTCGGCCTCGAATGACTTTGCTACTACATGGACGCGTATCTTCTCCGGCACCAAGCATTGCATCACGTCATTTATGAGACTAGGATTCCACTCAGTGAAGAGGCGCGGACCACTGAGCACTTCCTCAATTGGATAGTCGCGCAGTGCGTTCGAAGCAGAGTTCACGTAAGAACGCGGGGGACTCTTTTCCTTGAAGCGAAAGTTCATATTCGCTATGTCGCTGGTTTCCTAAAATGATATGGACCTGAAGATGCTATTTAAATTTTATTGAAAAAAATTATTTACGTTGTAAATCCATTGAACTGGTCCTTCTTGCTTAAGCATGTTGATGTATTGGAACGTCATGGTAATGATATCATCAACGTGTTTCAAACCTTCTTCCGTTAAGTCGACGAAAATGCTAAAGAAGTCGAAGCCCCTGGCGGAGGATCTTTTACCAGACATTAAGGAATTGCACCAACACTTTTCCTTCAGTGCAGACAGTAAGGATCCTTTACCTTCATGTCCTAATAAATGTGCCCAGTAATGTACAGGCTGAAATATATCAACAGAAAATTTTAAATTTATATTTGATTTTCTAACGATTCAGTTTGTAGAAAGAAAATTCGTTCTTACTGCTGCTTTGTAGTGCTCCTGTAAATCTGGTATAGGAAATGTGATATTTAGATTTCTGATATCTTTAATTGGTACTATGTACCATTTTGTTTTGAAGTGTTCATCTTTGAAAGGATGATCAGGCCACTTTGGAGCTTCAACATTTTTATTTTCTACATCAGAGAACATATTTAAGACCATTTTTTCCAAATCATCCAAACTTTCTGAAAAATAATAATCGATTTAATTATTGTTAACAGAGGATAAAGGTATTAGTATCAACGATTATTTCATTTTAATTATAGTTATTTCAGTTTACCTTTTCCAAGTACGCACAAAGACATTATATTTGCAGAATACCAGGTATTGTGAAATTTGAGCAATTCTTGTCTCACATCGATACTTTTCTGTTTTGGAATAATTTCCAAAGTATCTTTGCTACCTGTACCAAACTTTGAGTACGGATGGTTTGGATCTGCAGAAAACTTATCCAACTGATCCATTCTCCATATATCATTGGCTAAATTTTTTTCATGCTCTAAATGTACAGCATTAATTTCTTTTTCAGTCGCATTCTCAGTAAAAAGTGGACATATGAAAAATTGAGAAAATCTGTCCAAAGCACCTTCCAACTTGTCTGGATTAACATCGAAAAAATAATTTGTGTGGTCCAGATAAGTTGATGCATTACTAGCACCTCCATTGTGAGACAAATAATGATTGTAATTATTTACTTCTGGATACTTTGCCGTTCCCAAGAATAACATATGTTCACAAAAGTGGGCAAGGCCTTGAAGATTATTAGGATCACTTAGGTAACCTAAATATTCAATCAATAATTAGCATAAATCTAATTCAATGCATTATAATTATCAACTGTACCGAAATTAAAGTTGTACTCACCAACACTAACATCTAATGAGGCAGCACTTTTGTCAGTAGTTGAATCACTTATAAGTAACACTTTCATTTGATTCGGAAGTATCAGTCCTCTGTATTCTCTTTTGTCATTTGCTGATTTTATAATATTATTGAAGCGTGTAGGCTCTTTTGCTTGCTGCTTTGTTTTAGGGGATGTCATTTCGGCGCTTTTATTTCTAAAAACAAATATTTAAATTAATAATAAATATACATAACATTTCTACTAATACAGTATTAAATGCATCAAATCAACTTAGATGAAAAAAAAAACATTAAAAAATCTTATTGGATTCAATATTGCACAAAGATTCAATAAACCACCAGGACATTAGAATATCAGAATTTTTGAGCAATATTACTTCTTACACATTAAAAGAATCACTGGTCTTCACAGATTCACCGCTCTGCTGCAGAGAAGCCATGTCAAACTCTCCGAATAAAAGACAAACTTATTTGTATCAGCAAGTATCGAGAGTATTTTCACAGTCCGAGCAATCAAACATTGTCAGAGCACTACTGCTGGACAATGAGTAACACCTCGCCACTCGACATACGGAAAAACTGAACAAGTAAGGTGAAGGCCAATCGCGAACAGCTATAGTTTCGCTATTTTTTTTTTCCAATCCAGCACACGCGTGCACAATGCCCGTTTTTGTGCGTTTCGCAATACGGAAGAGTACGCGGAAAAGCAATAAAAAGAAAACTAATTCACTGGGCAGTGAGTCACAATACGCTAGGCTCGCGAAATGCTCCTATTTCGTCGATGTTCTAAGCGTGAATTCATCGCTTTGGGTGCACTGCTGCGATGTTTATATGCTGACAGAGCGCACGAGCTGCAGTCGAAGGAGGTTAGGTTGGGTCCCAGCGCCTCAGATGTGTAAACACAGGCACAGCTGCGGCGCGTGTGTGCATCACTGTGGCCGCGCGATGCAGTATTATTAATAATTAGACTTAATGGATAATGCGCTAACAGTAGGGAAAAGAGATTAACGTTTTAGCACCGGCAATTACGATGATTGCGGTATTTGCAGTGCGAGGCACAATGTAACGACGTAAACGGAGGCGCGACGTCCAGAAGTGAGGTTAAAAAAAAGTCCCGCTAAATAAGGAAAAAATATTCTACGAAGCACTTAGAGTGGATTATTTTTACATGAACGTACGGGTCTGTTTATTGGAAATGGAGCGGGCGCTTCCGAGGCTGCGAGGTTAAGAAAGTGAGGTTAACCCGGACTTACCTTGTGAGGATGAGGGAGTGAAGGGGGACAAAAACGAAGCGGACGCGTAACAGACGTTTAGCAAACATTTGAGGTCGTCGGGTCTCGCGTAGATTTCCGATCAGCTGTTCACTTTGATCCACGCGGGTTCTGCCGAAAAAGCGCCTTTTAAGTAGCTTGAGAACGGCTCGGATCAGCCGACGGATTTTCTCCGAGCGTCTGCTGCTTATACTTATACCGGATATATACCTATATGTAAGTGAAGCGCTCGCCGATACATGAGTGTGCGCGCACTTTGGGAGATATTTGTTTATTTTATTTTTATTTTTACTTCTTATTTTTAATGAGAAATATAAATCAGTAGCGGACTCTTGTAATCTAAATACCAAGCCGCAGGATCTTTTCTGCTTTTGACTATCCAAAAGTACACTCTCTAAAGTTGAATTAGTGAAAAAACACTAATTCAACTTTAGAGAGGACTATGCACTAATTTGAGAAGTGAAAATTGCTCCACTATGAATTAGTGGAAATCTACTATTTGAAATAGTGAATAAAATGTACTAATTGAAATAGTAAATATATGCACTATTAAAAATAGTGAAGACCACTAATAGATTAGTGAAATTAATTTTTTTTTAATTGTAGAATTCACTATTTTAATTAGTAAAAATCACAAAATACATATTTTTTTTATTTCATGTTTATTTTCCACTAATTTAAAAGTGTTTTTTACTAATTAAATAGTAGAACACTTTTTTACTATTTCAATTAGTAAAATTGTACTAATTGATAGTGGGTTTTACTAATTGATTAGTGGAAAGTCTGATCACTAAAAAGATTAGTGGAATTTCCACTAATTCAACTTTAGAGAGCAGAATTGCTTTAACTTTTTTTTTACAATCAAATTTAATTGCACGATTTAGTAATACATGCATTTAAATGTAGAGTATCTTTATTAAAACAAAGTAAGTATTCTCAAAATTACATTAATTTAAATAGTAATTTTGAGAATGATATACTTAAGCGTTTTTTTAAAAATGCTATTTGCATACTGAGACAACGGCTTTTTTAATTCAGAAATAAGAACTATTATATAAAATGTCTTATTCTTAATTAATAATAGTATTCATTTCCCAGAATAAAAGAAAAATTATACAATCAAATCATATGACAATAAAATATTCATTATGTAATTGATTGTAGCTCTTATTAATATTTTTTCTTTGAATTATTACGTACACTTTTACTTCCTAAATTCCATATATATATGTAGATATCATTATGATAATAATAATAATATTTAGTTTCTCCTTTGTCGTTTGAAATTTGCAATTGTTACATCACACAATTACAAATAATTTCCAGGATTCTTGCCTATAGATGATGTCACGACAAGATGTTGAAAAGTTATTTAAATTATTCTTAGATGTTTTTATAGAGTTTACGTAAATGCAGTGAAATCATTAACAGGCACAGACACAAGCATGGGTATGATAAAATTTTATATAAACTAAAAATTATAAATATCGATGTCACAATGAATTTGTTTTTTGTTTTTTAATTATCAAAATACAATAATAACTTTACGGCTTCTTTAAAAAATACTTATTTGTTAGTTACAACGGTACTTTCAGTCGATTGAAATTTTTTTCACTAAGTTTTCCTTCTTGCAAATTGTCAGAAATCACACACACGCAGAGAAATGTACTCGCATTTCAGTTGAATTTTTCTCCTGCGTCTTGGACGACGAGTGGAAAAAAAAGAGGTAACGATGACGAAAAGAAAAGGCCAGATCATTTGACCATCTCCTTGTCCTTGCAAAATTCGAGCCATTGTTTCCGAGTCTCTCGATTAATGGGGCCCCAATTGTTCGCCGAATCCATTGACCTTTTGAAATTCTGCAATAAAGTTTATAAAACGATTTGATTTTTTCGTTTGTACGACGAAGCAAGCTCATTATGCAATCTAATCGCTACCTCAGGAAAGCCGTGCTTCCTCTTCTTAACGATAGCGACTACCATCCACAATGGAATTTGTACCAAGGCCAGGCTGAATAGAATCCATCCGATGGCTAAAAAAATGTTCGAGGAAAACATTGAATAGTTAACTTGTTAATTATCATCTTTGTTATTTTAATTGTAAGAATACCTTGATTATTGTGATTCGGGCACACAATTCAATAGTAATAGATGTAGCGGTAATACATAAGAAAGTGTTACGTTAAAAATTACTGTAGAATTGCTAAAGCCAGAGCATACTCAAGAAATAAAACAATTGGTATAATTACCAGTAAATTTTACTGGAAATACAGAAAAATTTAATTTAAATATTCTAAAACTCACTGTTGCGACGTTAGTAATGCTCGAATTGTAATAATAAAATCTATTAAATTGAAATAAAAAAAAATGTATGTGAAGTCTTACCGTAAACGTAATCAGGATAGGAAACTCCATTATAAGTAATTTGCTTTACGCTGATCATACTGTAGATGAAGATGACGGTGATGATGCAGGGTGTGAGGAAACGCCAGCAGAATCGCCAATAGATGCCAAGTCGTCTTTTCAACATGAATTCCACATCGTTCAGGAACTTATTGTGACCTACGAAAAAGTTGTTTTTATTGTTTTTTTTTATTTTTAATCGGTAATTTAATCAATTTAAATAATCAAGTTTAAATAGTTAATGATAAATCGATAATCTACGTTTATTTCTGTCTATTATGGATGATACATTAAATAAATTAATTAAGACTACGATGTTTTAATAAGAAATTAATTAATTTTAAAATTAATAATAATATGTAATGTTTAATAATTTTATTCAATAATTTGGTAAATAAATCAATGAGCGAAGTGTATACCGGCAAATGTCTTTCTCGAGTGTAGGTGCAAGTAGAAACAGACAGACACGATAAGACTTAAAAAAAATTAATAAAACCTTAATGTACACATTCATATCATAATAAAAACTTATATTATGTTTCATCTTTTGTTTTTAATAAGATATTCGTCACATATTTATTTTCAGAAATGGATTATCGTGTCTGGCTGTTTCTACTTAATCCCGCACTTCTACTTACGCCTGTACGAGAACATCACTTGCTTTATTTACCAAAGATCTTAAGTACGCTTGTGTAACCATGAAATATTTAAAAAAACAAATTAAATCATTTTGGCTTTTTCTACTTACATCTATGCTACGTCCTAAGAATACTTAATATTTAAGAATAAATTAATATTCCTTCTTTTTAGATACTCATGGAAATAATGTTTGCCCTTTTGAACCTTTGATCAGTCCATTTTATGATTTAATTTCAATTTTGTTTACGAGTTGAAAGTAGCGTAAATGTGAAATTTACCTAATCTAATCGACTTACCGTAGGCGTAAAAAACCGCGACTAGTTCAAATATGGCAGGAACAAAAGCGATGAAGGAAGTAGCGTAGTAATCAACAAACGTAACCATAAACTGACCTCCCTAGAATATACATTTTCAATAATTTATCAATTAATCTATAAATTAATTATTTTTATCTCTTATCACAATAATGTTACGTACGTACACAAGTAGGGTAAGATTATGAATTAATTTACAATTAATTTTAATTAATGTTTATAGTTGTTCAATTACTATTATTTTACATCATAATTACAATTATTATCTAGCAACTTGTATTTAAATTTCAAAGTGCTAACTCACATTATAAGCATTCTTTAATTCGTTTAAAAAATAAGTAAATAAATATACTGCTTTATATGAACGACTAAATGGGAGAATCGTTGCTACAGTGTACAATAATTGTACGATTATTGAATCATTCTGTTTTAACACCGCATTGAAATGGTCTTATAAAACTCCATAAAATAGTGCTTTAAGGGGGCCAGCCTGGGTTAAATTGAAAAAAAAATACACTTTTCAGTATAATAGGTATAACAATTGTATTCATCACTTTTGATTGCTGGAACATTTTACACTTTAACTACTCGCACAATTTAAGCTATTTATTCATTATTAAGATCCAAACAGTGTTCTTTACCTCTAGTATTGTACATAAAAAAATTACATAAAAAGTTATTGTAGACACTTTTTGTCCAAAATATTAGGCAATTACTAATATTTTGCACGAAAATGTCTACAATAACTTTTTATGTAATTTTTTTCAGAAAAGTCATCCGATACATCTGAAGTGTAGGTAATGAAGAGTATTTTAAACCTGTTCCGGTGACATATAAGTTACTTTATTGAGAAAAAAGCTATGGTAAGTGGACAAATAAATACAAATTTTAAATGTTTTAAGAGGTAAAGAACACTGTTTGGATCTTAATAATGAATAAATAGCTTAAATTGTACGAGTAGTTAAAGTGTAAAATGTTCCAGCAATCAAAAGTAATGAATACAATTGTTATACCTATTATACTGTAAAGTGTATTTTTTTCAATTTAACCCAGGCTGGTGCCCTTAAAAGCTTCATAAAATCTGATAAACAATTTATCGGATTTTATAAAATTTACAAATTTTTATAGTATTTTATAGTATTTCTTGGAGTAAGCATATTGAATGAGATCAGCTCACCGGTGTGACGTAGATAAGGCCAATGCAGAATTCGAGTAACACCACACCGCAGGCCACGTGCCACAGTCGCCAATGAGGGAACTGATCGTGCACTATGGTGATGATGCTGGATGTGAGGGCAGCTTCGCTGCCTATTCCCAACACGAACATCATGACGAAGAAGACAACGGCGAAGAACTGCGGCCACACGGCAAATTTGGCAATTGCGTCTGGATACGAAATGAAGGCCAATCCGGTGCCTCCTCGCACCACACCCGAGATGTCATCGGTACCCATCTCGTGGGCTAAATTACCCAGGATTCCGAAGATCGTGCAGCCTGCCAGCAGACTCGTGAAAATGTCCAGTGTCGTAACGATTTGAGCATCTCTGTTGAATTAATATATTTCTTCAATATTTTTTTAAATAAAATATACTTTCAATCAAACATTGAAATATCTCAATTTTAATTTATTTTTTTATTAGTAAATATAATAGAATATTCGTTCAGTCAAATATGCAGATGTCTCAATGTTAATTTGTACAAGAAGAGAAATCCTCTAGTAACTTTTACAATGTTTACAATCTAAGACAAAATTACAAGTTACAAAATTTACTAACAAATTTATATTTGTGTAAATCATTCACCTCCACTCAAATAATTTAAAAATCCCGAAAAACAAGAAGAGAAATCCTCTAGTAACTTTTATAATGTTTACAGTCTACGACAAAATTAAAAGTTACAAAATTTACTAGCAAATTTATCTTTCTGTAAATCATTCACCTCCACTCAAATAATTTAAACATCCTGAATAATAACCCAACAGTGTCAGATAATTTGACACATTCTTTCGATGATTAGAGAGTATCAAAATGTATAAGTATAAAAAAATTTTTTGATAAATAATTTAATCGACCACGAAGTTTAATAAAAATCCACAATCAACGAAATGAATTGACTCTATCCCAGACGCTGTTTATTATATCTTCGATCTTTGTACCGACAATAAATCAAACGCTCGTATCTATGTTATCGTGCTCGTCGCATCTGACCCCACTGCTGTCGGCAGTCGATGAATCACTGCACGCACGGTTTCCTCACCTGTAAACATTGTGCTCGAATTTGTTATGCGACGAGAACATGACGATGGCACCGAAACAGACGGTGAGGGAGAAAAAACACTGGGAGACGGCGTTGTACCAGACCTTAGGATCGCCTAGTCGTTCCCAGTCGGGGGTGACGAAGTAGAGGATGCCGTTGGCCGCGCCTTCGAGGGTCGCCGCCCGAATTAGAAGGCCGATCATCACGACGTAAGGGAAGATGGCGAGGAAATAGGCTGCTTTTCCGGAGCTTTTCACGCCGCGAATCACCACCAGCAGCACCACGCACCAGCTCCCCGCGAGACACAGAGTCAGACGCCAGTCTGGGAGGCCCAGTCCGTCGTCGATGTTCGCCGTCTCGCGCAGAACCTCCTTGCTTCAAATATTATTGTTTCGTTTTAGTAGTTCTTCGCGTGGATCTAATTTGATTTTTTTTTTACAAATTTTTTTTTTTTAGAGCTTCAAGGAATTGATTCAAGTTGATGTGAACATAATTTATTTTAGAACTTTTTTCGAAAGAATCTATCGAACATCGTATAGATGTAATTTGATTATTTAGAGCTTTTTACAAAAAGATTGATTGAAGTTCATGTGAATATAATTTATTTTAGAACTTTTTTCGAAAGAATCTATTGAATATAATATAAATGTAATTTGATTATTTAGAGCTTCTTAAAAAAAATCGACTGAAGTTCATGTGAATATAATTTAATTTATTCTAGAACTTTTTTTGGAAGAATCGATTGAATTGAACATATGCAGTTATTTGGAGAAGGTTAAACACTTAATTGTTTTAAGTAATTTATCTGCAGTTTGCTAACAAGTTATGATTATAGCTTCCTAGTATTGAAAAGAATATTCATTTATAATTAAATACGTTTGCAGATACTTTTTATGGAAAAATAAATTAAAATTCATGTCAGATCTAATTTTTCTAACGGACTATCAGACTAACAAGGCAATGAAAAGTATATTTACTAGAAGAAAAGTTCTGCGGAGCTTTTGAGACTGGTGTTTCCCAATAGCGGCTGGACGGATGAATTCTTCGTACTGTCAAAGCAGTTGGTACCCCATTCTGGTCTACACTTGGACCAGGGTAGTTCCGAGCTGAAGCTTGAGATCAGATAAAATATTGTCAGTGCCATGAGCGAACAGTAATATGATGCTAACGCCACCAGCACCATAAACTGAGCAAATCCAATACCTGCAACAACATTGAAATTTTCAGTACAGAGACCTGATATCATCTCGGATACTATTTTCACTATTAAATTGACTAACTAATATAATAAATTAACAATTGCAATGAGAAAATTTCCTACCCAAATAACAAAGAAAATTTCTCAGATACTATTTGCACTATTAAATTGACTAACTAATAATAAATTAACAATTGCAATGAGAAAATTTCTCAGATACTATTTGCACTATTAAATTGATTAACTAATAATAAATTGGCTATTATAATGAGAGAATTTCCTGTACAAATAACAAAGAAGATTTCTCAGATGCTATTTGCACTATTAAATTGACTAACTAATAATAAATAACTTCCTAAAAAAATAACTTGAAAAAACTTAGTTATGGGTGGTTTTATAAGCACTAGAAATTTCTACGTAAAAATCTAAAAATAAATTTTGATAGCTTCGTAAAGTTTTGTGTTATTTACTAATAATTTTAATGGAAAAATCCTCGTAACTTTGACGGAGCTTTCTTTGTTGTAAAAATTACAGTGTTTCATCGAGTGACGAAACTTGAAGTTAAAATTATAGTGTACGCAGGAATGGGTGCAATGCATTTCTTATCACACGGACCTTTGAACGCAGGTACCATATTCCATATCTTAATCGTGGATCTGCTGGAGAACTGGCCGAGGATCATCTCGAGAAGGTAGAAGGGCCGGCCGACTACGGTGAGGATAAAAATGTAAGGTATCAGGAAAGCGCCACCGCCGTTCTCGTAGGCCGTGAACGGAAAGCGCCAGACGTTGCCCAAACCAATGGACATCGCGATGCAAGAGAGGAGGAACTCCCGATCGTTGCCCCATTGTGCTCGCTCGTGTTCCGCAGGTTGCGCCTGTTTAGGAAAAAATTAGCTTAAGTTTTTATTCGGATCTCGGAAAGAAAATTTTAACTTTTATAGTAAGAATGGGGGTACTGGTAGAGTTTATCACCAGCGTTACTTTATTAGTATGAAAATTCATGCAAATAATCATGGATTTTGAGCTTTTCAAGTAGACAGTGTGACGTCCACTCAATTCCCGTTTTCTTTTTTTCTTTCTCTTTCGTCGGTAAATAAGTAACATTTTCTCATCCCTTGCCCTCCGAATTCCCGGGCCCAATCCCACTAACGCCGTTCCTAGTAATGAAAAAGGGACTTGTACTTTATTTTTCATTAAGCAATTCCCAAAACATTCCTATGATAAATCAGCTTAAAATCGTAAATTAAATTATAAACTTAAAAAGAGAACATGCGTGTTTCGACATGTTCGGGACGTTTAAACGGAAAAATTCTCATTAACAGATTTATTACGCCCTGACCCTTGCGCGCCGACCGCCCTACCCCTAATTACCGCTTCGAGTATACCTGGACGCAGGAAAATTTTGCAATAATCTAAAAACAAACTCTTTTAATAAATAAAAATTTGTTTCAACCATTTTATAAACATATAGAAATTAAATTTATAAGCAAAGTGATACAAATTGAAAGAAAATCGAAAAAGGCCTTATAAGGGAAAAATGAAAAATCGAATTAATTATTTTCGAGTTTGAAATTGTAATAACTTTTCTCCTATAAATATTCAACACAGTTTTCTTTTTGCAACAGATTTGTAATCTCCTTCCGAATACTGTAGTATATTTTAATAATGATTTCTTATAAAATTTCATATAAAAACATTTAAGAATAATAACTTAAGTTACTTATATTCATAAAAATAATATTAATTATAAGAAAAATCCAGGATGAGCAATGAAATAATAATAAAGGCTCTGTTAGACGCTTCGCCCTTACTCTAAGGACTTTGTTGTTATTTTTATTACAAAAACTAATTCTTTTTCGTTTAACAATTTACTGTTAATCTTATTAATTAAAGTTTGTAAATAAACATTAATAACGGCTCTACTGGACGCCTAGGCCTTACCTTAGGACGTTGTTGTTAAAAATGTTTATATACAAAGAAACAAATAGAATTAATAACTTATTATTATAACAAAATTCATAAACAATTAATTCAAATAAGAGGAATTTTTTTTTGAACATACGAAGTATCAATGTTGTATTATATGATAAACTATTCATTTTTTATAAACAAATTGAACGATAATAGCACTAAATTCACAATAATTCAGCTTAAAAATTAATCCATATTATGTACAACTGTACATTGTTACATTGTCTATTCAACTAACTTATAAACAAATGTTGAATCTTAAGAAATAAATGATTTTATAAACAAATTCAATTAACTAGCCTAATGTTATAACTTCAACTTCAATTTTTTTTTGTATTAATATCAAATTGTATTTACATTTCTTTTTATGTAATTATTGGTTTGTAAAATTTGCGCTACATACATATAAATAAAATCTATAAATTGTGTGTAACTTGGAGTGAGAGAGAAGATCGAGGAGAGAGAGAGTCGGCAAACTTCGCCACTACCCTCGCTCGGGCCACGAAACTACCCCCTCTCCGCTTTTCCGATACCCACGCTGCCGAATTTTCGCGGATCTCGGCCAATCAGCATTGATATTTGACCCGGTGCCCCTAGTGGGGATGTTTGGACTTTGGGCCTTAAAAGGGACCGCACGCACTGCAGAATTCAGTCTACTTCAGTCCTCTGGTCTACTCCAGTCTACTAGCCTTCTTCAGTCTGGCCTCGCTTCTTCAAGCTCCATCATCCATCACCGCTCATTTAGGCTCACCAGGGCTTCATCTACAGCACATCTCTCTCTCTCTCTCTCTCTCTCTTGGTTGACTCAGTTCCAGTTCCCAGGGGAAAGCGTGAATAAAAGTAAGTTATATTTTTCACCAAATTTTGACATTCTCCATTTTCTTCTTTCCAACGCTCGTGTTTATTGTTTATAATTTTTAAGTTAAGTCTTTCAATATACAATTTCCAATCGTACAGTTTACTGATGATTTAATGTGAATTTTAGTGGACCAGAGTACAGAAAGCCAGGTGCCCAAGCGACGGACTAAACTCAACCCTAAACAACGGAAAAAGAAAAGGGAACAGCTAATAGAAAACTTAAAAAAGGCGGGAAAGGAATTTCTTCCCATACAGGAATATAGGCGAAGGAAAGCCTTAGAAAACAAAGAAAAAAAAGAAAACGGGAATGGAGTGGACGTCACAACTGTCTTAACATAGTAAAAAAGTAAGCAGTCTATAAGGCGATTCTATAAGCAACATCGGAAAAGAGTGTGAACGCCGTGAAACAGTTGACAGCGGACGTTTTTTGAAGTGCCGCATCTCGAACATGGCGTAGCTGCAGAGCTTTGTAGTAAGCGAATCATAGTATAATAAAGCTATGGAAGCTTTAGAACGGGAGGAGGAAAGCATGTATACTACAATTTTATAGCATTTCTGCTCTTGGAGGACCATATACATAATTTATTTATATGTAAATAAATTATATTTATATGTACTCCTTTCTATTATACTATAATATAATTCATATCTTAGAAGACTGTACTAAACACTTTGAAAGTATGTATAAAAACTTTAGAAGTATGAAATTATACTATAATAGTATAAGGAACTTTTCCTAAATTACAAGCATATGGATTCTAGTAAAATACCTAGACTGTAAGTTTTTGGACGTATTTTCCAAATGCAAGCGCAATTAGAAACAGCCAGACGCGGTAAGACTAAACAATAAATAAGTGGCTAATGTATACATTCATATCATAATACAAAACTTATATTATGTTTAATTTTTTGTTTCTACTAAGATATGTCACATACTTATTTGTAGAAATGGATTGTCGTGCCTGGCTGTTTCTACTTAATCCCGCAATCCTAACACTTATATACGAGAATGTAACTCACTCTATTAACATATATATTATGTACACTTATTTGACAATAAAATATTTTTAGAAATAAATTCAATCATGTTAAATAATTTATTATTTAAAAAAAAAGTCTTGCGCAACATCACCTTTTCTACTTACACCTATGCTACGGTTTAAGTATACTTCATAACCAAAAATGTTAATTTTATCGGCTGTAAATTTTTGGATTATGTCTTCTTTATCTCATGCTGTATAAAGATTAAGCTCAAGAGACTTAGATTTCATTTGAAATTGTTTTGCATGTTGGAATAATACTTATCAAGAAATAGAAATTGATAATATTCTTGTACACGTGATTTTTTGCTTATTTTTATTTGACTTTTTTATAAGCAGTAGGCTATATTGCTATACAAAAAATAAATTATAGTCAAATTAATTTCGGTAGAATGTTCAGAATCTCATTATATTGCAGTACAGTTCAAACTGTCCCGGACGGGATAGCCATATGCTTTTTCTTATTCATCTCTACCAATAACTATTTATTACTAAAAATTAACATTTTAACAAATGTTTAAATTGAAAAATAAATGATTATACCGTGTTGTACTAAAAAAAACAATAACAGTATATTCTCATTGTAGCACGGAGAAATAAGAAATTGAAGTTTTAAAAAATTTAAATACTATTAAATGGTAAAATTGAGACTAAAAGCTCACCGTTTCCGCATTCGTCGATTTCTTGGCGACCCCATTGACTTTATTGACTCCGTTACACGCGGGAGACTCGTCGCTTACGTAGGCATGATTGACGACTCCGTTGCTGGAAACCTTGATACAAATCACTGTTACTCAATTGTTTTAATTAATTTTAAGTAGAAGATCCTTGATAATAACTGATAATTCAGATTATCAATCGATTTTTTTGCGCTCCCAGCACCTTGCTCATTACACTAATTTCGTCTCGATAATTTTGAGCAGGAAATTCTCGGAATATCACACGTGTCGGATTGATTGAAAAATAAAAGAAAGAAGTACTGAATATGTCAAATCTCGCTGGCAATTTTGACATATTGTAGATAAAAATTGGACATTATCTCATCAGCAATTAAGTGTTCAGTCCTCAAGTAGTCAGTTACCCGTTTTATTCAATTTCGATGGAAGTAAAAATCGTAGATTCAGTCTCGACGCGTTGTCTGTTAAGCTTTAAAATCCTTACGATTAAGCGTCATTTAATCCACATTAGAGAAAATTATGATAGAAATATGAAAATCCGGCGATTCGGTTGAATGAGCAAAGCACGAGTTAACTGAAAGAATTATTTGTCTGTCTGTTTGGAAATTTTATCGTGCATCGTTACGCGCTTAGTTCCTCAATGTTTGCACTCCAAATACATTTTTATTGCATGTTCAAAAACACTTCGCGAGATATCTACAGCTTTTTAAAGCTCTGTTTCTTTCAAATTTAACTGCTTAATCGATTTCCGCCGACCAGCGTGCAAACATTAACTTAGAAAAAAAACATCGCTAAATAAACATTGCTTTGTTACATACTTAAAAAAAAGTAATGCAAATAGTAAACAAACAATTGTGGTTTAATTGACTTATATTTAATCAGAATACAATACAAATAATTCTCAAATGTTTTATTTATTTAGATATTTAAAAAGAGTAAATGGAAAAAATGTTATTTAATTACTATAAATATATTATCCTTTAGAAGACGGGATTGGTCCCTTTAGAGACCACCTGACACTTAAGGTATTTACAATTAGCGACCCAATGTTTTTAGACATTAATTTTAGTGAAAATAGAAATTCTTTTAGAACCGGAAAATCCCCGTCCTCTAAAGGTTAAAACTAGTTTATAATTATCAAATTGCCTTCTTTTATTTAAAAACAACATTCTATCTTTGAAAGAAGCTGGGAAATTTCGGAGAAGAATATTGGATTTCCTAAGCGATTAATATTCAACGTTACCCTTTCAGACTTGAATTCTTTTACTGCATGAAAAAATTCTAGAAAAGCTCTATCTACGTTCATTATTTCGTCAATTTTTTACAATTCATTTTTTTTAGTTTAATGCTAATTTTCTCAATATGCATCGAGACTAAACTAAAAAGTCCCACATTATTTAAAAGACAAAAAATTATTCACTTAATCCGAAGCATGACTTTGTATCTATTACGAAATTTATGATTATTTGTATCTATATCACGAAATTTTATTTTGCCAAATTTCAAGAAAATCAAAATATAACTTTGTACATGGGAATGTACAGAACCAATGTACATGGAGTCTGAAGGGGTTAATTAAAACGGCATAAAAATAAAATAAAAATTTACTCAATTCCATTGATATAGAGTAAAAAAAGGACTCACGGTATTCGAGTCGGCCATCTGTCGTCGAGGTGCGAGGAGTGTGGACGCGTCGACGACTCGTCGCTCGCGTTTCTTGCAAAGCTAATTACGCTTTGTCTTCCGCGGAGGCGTCCGACTGTGGACTGGTGGAGGGCTTTAAATGAGGAGACGCCGACGGCGGCCTGCAAGCGCGAATGAATACGAGGCGCCGATTTATTGGCGAATGCTCGTCGACACTCTTTTTTTTCCTCTCGAGTTTTCTTTGGAGATTGCAGTGATTGCGCGCCACGAGGTGCGAGAGGGGACTAAAACGCGCCCGATTAATCGAGCCCGGGCAGAGCTCCGAACTGGGCGGTCGCGATAGGTGGAGGTGTTTCGAAGATAAAGGAATCGGTGGATAAGGAGGGCAGGTAGAAGATGCTTGTATTTTTGTATTATTAATTATAGTGTGTAGATGTTTCTCTCTTGGGGATTGACAAGTGCTGAATTTGAGGCCTGTATGATTATTTGACTAAATACGTTTTTATTTATTTACTTACTGTCTAAAGTTGAATTAGTGAAAAACCATTAAGTCATAGTGACTATGCACTAATTTGAAAAGTGAAAATTGCTCCACTATGAATTAGTGGAAATCTACTATTTGAAATAGTGAATAAAATGTACTAATTAAAATAGTAAATATATGCATTATTAAAAGTAGTAAAAACTACTAATAAATTAGTGAAATCAATTTTTTTTTAATTGGGGAATTCACTATTTCAATTAGTGAAAATTTTTATTTTATATTTATTTTCCACTAATTTAAAAGAGTATTTTTTACTCATTAAATAGTAGAACACTTTTTTATTATTTCAATTAGTAAAATTGTACTAATTAATAGTGGATTTTACTAATTGATTAGTGGAATTTTCACTAATTCAACTTTAGAGAGTACTTGTTGTGTTTTAATTAAATTATTTTTTGTTGAGAATACCATGTGATTACACCTGTAAAACTTGGTTCTTGAAGTACAATTTTGACAAGGTAACTATTAAATATCAGAAAGTATTTTTTTAATTACTTATTTTTCAATGGATTTGAACTTCTTTTTTACAATAATCGTAATAATAAATACGAAATGTTAAAATCTAAATTTTACAGCAATAAAATTAGGAAGATAAATTCTTTTATATGACCCATCTGAAACTAACCGATATAATTTATTAAAATTAAACATATTAAATGTATATTTATTAAAATTTGTTGTACAATTGCAAATCTTAAAAATCTATTAGAACATTAAGAATTATAGTTAAAGTATTTTAATGTTGTTACTTAGAATTTAAACAAAATTTTTAACTCTATTCTTTTATATACATATAATATTCACAAAAAAATCGCAATTTCTTTTCTGAGATTGAAACTGAAGTTCTCTTCACTATTAAGCGTACGTTATAAAGTGTATGGATTTTTGTTCTAATAAATAAATAATTTGTTTTTTTTTAAATTAATATCTGGCGCTTACGTTTACTTGTATTTATAGTTTGCTGTAAAGTTTTTATCTAATTTTAATGAAGGATGCCTATAAAATAAATTTTTATTTTCCTAAAGTCCATTTATTTAACCTTGAAGAATATTTTTCTCTATTCATTGTGACTTCCTATAAATCATTTATATTTACAAAGAATAAAAAAAAACGTAAATTTTAGTGTGTATATATATATATTTCTACGTCTATCATTATATTTTAAATCAAAACTCATTCAAAATGTTAATTATTTAATAACGTAATATAATATAAAATTAAAAACAAAACGGAGCTCCTTGAATTTTATCTAGTGCTTATATTAAATTAAGATGAAATCTATACATATTTAATATTTCGCGTCGACGTTTTAACCACCTGACATATTTTTATCTATCTACAAAAATTGCGCTACCGTAGCGAATGAGCGTATCTGCCATATCGCGTGAATCGATAATAAAAAAAAGTTATCGTATCGTGTAAACTTGGTTTTATTTATAATTTTTAAAACCTCGACGCTCAATTTTCATAAAGTTCACGCGTAATAAATTAAATAAGTAATGTTTCTTGCGCAGATCGTAAAAAAAAGATCGACAATTAATCATAAGAAATGCTTTTCTGTACTTTTCACTCGACCATCTTCAGACTTCAATAAAAAAATATTACAAAAGCAAGGAATTTAAAGTAGTAATTGCACGAAAAAATTAAAGTTAGATTGAATAAACATCGAATAATTGTCCATAAAAATCAGGGAGCTTTAATATTATACTTTGTAAGTTGAAAAATCTTTTGCATGTACAGCCAATTTTGAGATTTTTTTGTTTTTATTTTATCGCATTTCGAGAAAGATTTACAATTGACAATTTAACTTAAGATGATTTAAGATTGTTTTATTGCGAATTATGTCAATTTACTTCAATCTATTTTAAAATGCGCATTATTAAATAACTTTTAAATTATTCAGTAGTCCATGCAAAAGATTTTGTATTTAAATGTTGTACTGAGAAGTGTACTGTATACTTTTATTAAACATCTGTTTAGAATCAATAATTTTTTATAATCTTTTATTAATTACTTTTTTGTGAGAATTTATATGCTCTCTAAAGTTGAATTAGTGAAAAAACACTAATTCATAGTGACTATGCACTAATTTAAAAAGTGAAAATTGCTCCACTATAAATTAGTGGAAATATACTATTTGAAATAGTGAATAAAATGTACTAATTGAAATAGTAAATAAATGCACTATTAAAAATAGTGAAAACTACTAATAAATTAATGACATTAACATTTTTTGTAATTGGGGAATTCACTATTTCAATTAGTGAAAATCACAAAACAAATATTTTTATTTTATTTAAATATTTTTTATAAATAATTTAAAAGCGTTTTTTAATTAAATACTAATTAAATTTAATTAAATACTATTTCAATTAGTAAAATTGTACTGATTGATAGTGGAAAATCTGATTACTAAAAAGATTAGTGGAATGTCCACTAATTCAACTTTAAAGAGTGGATTCTATAGACCTACAATAGCCGTACCGTTAAAATATTGTTCCTAAAAACAAATAATAATAATAATTAATCGGTGATACGGTACATCAAAGTGGCGGTGATATCGCGTTATCCGTTGGTCGGTATCGCGACAAGTACGAGGCCTCCTTTTTTTTTCATCGAACGCCCGGCCCTCCGCTACAGATAATAAGTGCGCAACACTTTTTTGGTGCTGTCCTGTCGCGCGCGTCGGTTTTCTGTTAATAGATAAGGATATCTAGGTCCCTCTGCCTTTTTTTCGATGAAAAACATAATCCAATAAGTCCAATGTAAACGACTCGTTTGTATGTGCATTAGGCGGCCGTAATTGCAAGTGCTTAGTGCATTAATTTAGCCGAGTGAATTTTTTTAGCGAATGCGAAAATTGCTACTGAGTAGGAACTGAATTCATTTTATCATCTACTTGTTGCAGTAAATTTTAGTGCTTGTTGTAAGTGTTTTTTGATTCTTTTAAATTTTAATAAAATTAGAATATTTTTATTTTTAAATGATTATGTATCTAGTGTTCTTTAAATTTAAAATAATGTAATAATTAAAAAAGAGAGTAGAATGCACTAAAATCTATTGTAATCCAATGTGCTCAAGAAAAATAAGAATTTTAGTTTTTTTATTTGATTCAATTGAGAATAACGTATCCATTGAATTGTTTGTATAAAAAATTGTAACAAAATAAAACAAATTCAAATAAATTTAATAAGTAATAATAAAAATCATATTCACACATACAAATGATCAAGTAGGCTTCTACCGTTCTACCATAAGCAACTATATTCATCAGTATTGATTTAGTAGAAAAAGTAAACACAATAAAATGGAAGAGTCTAAAGAAATAGCGAAACTCTGCTTGAAAAAGAAAATTATTGGTCACAGTGAGCACAAGAAGATTATCTACGATCTACTGCATTCCAAAGGCGTGGATGAAGAATTAATTGCTGAAATATGTAGCTGTGGCATCAGCGACGAAATGATCGAGTAGGTCACCTAACCTACACTTCTCTTGCTAAATATTTCTACTTTCCGCGATTTTAAATAATTTACTTTAGTAATTTTTATGTGCTTAAAGATGAACTGAAAAATCGTCTATAAAAGATCGAGAGATTTAACCCTGATCTGTACATTGTAAATATTCTAGATGAACCCTGTGGAAGCTATCGTATAAAATACTATAAAAATGTACAAATTTTATAAAATCCGATAAATTATTTATCAGGTTTTATGCGGTTTTTGCACCATTTTATGTAGTTTTATAAGACCCTTTCAACGCGAATTTTCTACTTTGCCTCCCTTTTAACGCGAATTTTCTACTTTTTATCATAAATCTTTTTTTATAAACAAAAATTTTCCTCTGCTACGATCATTACGAATGTGATTATCTCAGCAGCACTCACCAATATACTCCTTCAAAACTTAAAACTTAACAAAACAAATTTGTACAGACTTTATTTTATACAGAGAAATTCTTTAGTAAATTTTACAAGGATCACAAAATACTGCTGTCACAGACTGACGATTTAACAAATTTTTCTGCGTACTATTGAAATTTTTAAGAGTTGTTCTAGAAAATTCTTGCAAAAACATCAAAAGGAGCAGTCTGTTCAAGCTTTTCACAAGTTTTTCGAAAGTTTAAAACCAGTTTGCAAAAAGGTTCCGTGAAAGATTGCTGTAATCTTTCGGGGAACCTTATCCCAAACGTTTTGTATTTCCGGAAATTTTCATAAAAGCTTACGGCAAGATGTCAAACATTCATGAAAGCTTCCAGGAAGCTTTCACGATGTGTGGGTGCCGATTTCATAAATTTAACTGTGTACGATCGGAATTTTTAAGAGTTGCTCCAAAAAATTGTTGCAAAAATATCAATAGAGGCAGTTGGTGATAAAATTACAATGACACCGTACACATACAAAAAATGTATTCAAAAATTTAAAACTTAACAAAACACTTAAAACTCAAGTCATTCGTTAAGAACAAAATTTAAAAGCTCTCGTTTCCCCCAAGAAAACTCGAGTGCTGGGGTCTGACGTACGAAGATGTAGTCGCGGTGGATGCTGCACTCAAAGAGATGAAGGCGGATACGGAAGTCTGCGACTGCAAGTATCGCGTGCTTTTACGTTGCATCGGAAACTGTCGGTGACACTTCTCATCTCGATTTTGCCTTCAGGTACATTCGAAAGTGCAAGCAGCAGTAGCGCACGATCTTACCGCGAAAGCGAGTACCTGAAGACGAGCTTCGAGGAGGTGCTGCCGTTGGCACTGCGCGAAGTCGCCACCAGGAAACCCTACAGACCTCTTGAGTATCTCGGACACTGGTTACTCTACTTCAGAGTGAGTTGGGGAGGAATTTTATGACGTGCTTAAGGGGATGCCTGACTTAATTTCCGCGCTCTACTATACCGACGATTCTCTATATTCTTTGCTAATCTTTAAGGCAAATTTGATTTTTCAAATAATTTTGAAGCGGCTTTCTTAATGCCATTTCTGATTGCATCAAAACATTATTTATAAATCGTAGAATGTGTATAGACTTCTTTCAGTACTGAAAAATAAGTCGGTATTTTCAGCAATAGGAATTGAAATCAGCCAAAAAAGAAGTCTATGCACATTCGTTGTGAATGCAACGTCACAATACTAATAATTGAAATTTAATTATCTAAATCGAATATCAAATTTCGTAAAAATAAACAGAAAAAATCCCAAAATAGTAGTGTCTAATCGTTCGAGAATAAGAAATATTTTACAAGAAGCAAACGCCGATAAGATATGACGTTGACAAGCTCCGCCTAAACTATTCGTCTAATCCCACCTGCCAGCCAAATAATCCAAAAATAAAATCCCACGCCTCACGGCTGCAGCTTCAAGCCAATTAAGATAATCTCCGTAATGAAAAGCACGAAAAAATTTCCGTTTGATAAAAAGGAATGCGAGGAGCGCGAAAAACAGCGACGCGAATGGGAGGCGGAACTCCTGGAGGAAAGATTGAAGTACATGAAATTCGAAGGCCCGGTAATTAAATGAATTTATTTACTCTTTGGAGTCTACTGGCTGAGCTTCGATTCATTCTTCGTTCGATATTCTTTTTTCGCAGGAACCATCGGATTATGGAGAGGAAGAAGAGGCCCGTACAAACTACGCCGAGTCGGGCGAGTGGTAACAGCAATCGTATGTTAATTATTTCAATTCCAACTTTTTTTTCAAGATTTTTTTATTAAATATTTACAAATTGAACCTCGATGGTGTCCAGATTTTCGTCACTGAAGTTATTGTTTGTCAGTATAATAAATTTTCTTGTGTTGCAAATTATGTTATTTGGTTCGTCGTATACAGACGCGTGTGTTATTATTAATATATAAAGCAATTTTTTTTATAAAATATGTATGTAAACATCACAGTGGGGTCTTGCAGTAATTTGCATCCCATTTAATACTGAATATCAAAATCTCATCAATCATGAGAATTTTTCATAGATGGAAGTGAGCACTTAACGACTAAAATAAAAATGAACTACAGCCGTTATCTTTGATCTACTTTGATACGTTCGCATTGGTTCATTCCTATGTACAGTTAAGATAGCTACAAGTAAATGCGTTTAAAATTGTAAAAAAAAAAACGTGGAACTTAATAAATTAAGGCACAGTAAACATTCGGAAAGTCTCTGCGTTTTACGTAAGTTCAACTAAAAAATATTCCTATTTTTTTTCTTAACAACATTTTTAACAAAAAACAGTGTTAAATTGCTTTGTCTACATTCAACAATATTTAAAAAAATATAAGTAAGAACAAACTAATTATTTATACGTATACTTTGAATTTTCTCTCATGATCTCACATTTCGTAAGTAACGAAAATAAGCGGTTGTTGAGAAAGTTGCACAAGCGATGTTTCTTTTAAGGTTTAAAGATTTGCGCCGATCTTCATTGTTTCATCATCGTTAAAGTTTTTTTTCTTAAAAAAAATGGAAAAGCTTATTCAGGTAAGTTTCGACTCGCAGCCAATGAGTACGAACAGGAACTGCTTTAAGCGTGAAGCACTGCGTTTTTCGCGCTTTAGTCGTCGTGCCTCCTTAAACCGGCGCCAGGCCAATAAATTCGATTGACTTAATGGGCCCCACTCCTTGCTCGGCTTTATCGACTCCGTGAGCATCTGTCGGGAAAGCAAAATATTATTTTTAATCAAATACTGTCATTAAATTATAAAACTTCATTTTCTTCTATATTGATCGATGGAATTTTTTTTAATCGAGGATCATGTGGATTCGTAATATATTAGTATATTAAAATCTTATATTTTTAAAATTTTGTTAATTGAAAATGATACGTCGAAGCAAAAGTTCGATCGGTAAATCGTTTGTAGATACTCTTAACGGTCCAAGCAGTGGATAAGGAAGGGATTCCGAAAAGTTTGTAAAACCTCACCTTAGGAATTCCTAGATGTCTTTTCGATATGATGGTATACGCGAACCAAAATGGAACTTGTAGAACACCAAAAGCTAGAAGTGTCCACCCTGCAGCTAAAAATAAAAACATTTATTTTTAATACAAATAAACGAAATAACAAAGTGTTGCAATTATGCAAAACTTTAAGCTATCAAAGAAGTATGGAATAGATGGATGAGAATCTACGATATAGAAGCTATTTTGCATCATTTAAATGCAAACAATTTTTTTTAATTGCACTCGTACACAGAGAGAAATGTTGTAGTAAAAATTACTATATTTCGTAGGAACAATGGGACATACTCGACCTATGACGATTTTTACTATAAAACATACTAAAAATTCCTATATACATAGCAAAAATTGCTATTTGTATAGTAGAAATTGCTAGGTACATAGGGATTTTTATTTTTGTTATAGTAAAAATTGTACACTGTTCCTACGGAACATAGTAATTTTTAATATAACATTTCTCTCCGTGCAGTATCTTTGTAATAAGGTAAAAAATATTTACTTTTGTCAAAGAATATTTACTTGACTCTATTGGATCTTTCAAAAATGCTTTAAGAAATATCTCCAAATAATTTTGATAATATTTCAACTAACGATTAATCTGTTATATTATAACTATATTTTTGGATTGTAATGTCTTATAGTTCGTTTAATTTCTTTAAAATAAATAAACCATTTTCGTTTAAATTAAATTATAGTGCCCTTTCTATAATAAAGCAAAGAATATTTACTACTTTTTCTTTTAAAAGTTTTCATTTACAACTTTCAGAGAAAAGTTTTACTTTCTTACGTTATTATAATACAGTTGTAAATTTTTCAAACTATTTTTCACTCATAAATAGTATTACTTGATTGAAAAGCAGACGTTCCTTGCGCTGACATTTATCTTAAAAAAATTTTAGTATTTTTCAAAGTCATAATTTATTTAAACCACAAAAAATTGAACGTCTTCTTGGAATAGTGGAATGCAACTAAAGGTGTTTTTAAAGCGTTCTTTAAGATAACATTTGATAACGTCCAGCGACAACGAAAGTATAATAATTACCATGAGCACTGGCAGGATACTCGATGCCACTGTAAGTCAAGGGGGTGAGATTAGCCACCGTGTAAATGAATATGGTGATGAGCAGTAAGGGCGTGACAATGGTCCAGCAGATCCGCCAGTAAAGGCTCGGCCTCCTGCTCAGCATAAATTCAACGTCGTCGAGGAAGCTCTCGAGGCCGTAGAGCCAAAAGACTCCGGTCACCTCTAAACTCGCCAACACGAACACCACGAACGAGGCCGCGTAATAATCTACCAGGCCCAGTGCAAATTGGCCGCCCTGTGGAGGAAACGATTTACATTTTAAGTATTTATAAAATAAAACAATAATTTTTTTGCAAGCTTAAAGTGTAATTGAAAATTAAATAATCGATCCACTTTAATGAGTGGTTTAATTATTTAGTCGCCGATCCTGAACATAATCGATGTAGAAGAAGTTAGAGGTACTTTTAATGAGGTATTAAAACTTTTTAACTGAAGAACTATTAATTAATTCTTAGATCGTTACAATCCTTAATGGCAACTTCATAGCTGGAGAAATAGAAATGGCCGAAAAATAGCAGCCATTTTTAAGCCCACGATGAAACGCTTTTCTAAATCAGAATCTCACATTTAATGTGAATAATTAATGTGCATAATTTAATAGGAAAAAATGGCTTACAAATGTGTGAAAAGAGAAAATTATAAAAATGATTGAAATTCACTAATATTCGCACTGGAAAGTGAAAACTGAGTAAATCGTTCACTATGAGCTTATTAAATGTTTTTAATCAAATGTTGTTTCATAGTAATCCGCTGTGTGAGCTCGGAGTCGAGATCGCAGTTCCATATAAAGAAGCTATAATTTTAATAGCCATTAGAAGCTAATATTTATCCAATATTTTTTCATTCTAATAAATGTGCGAATACTGTGAAAAAAAGCGTTTCATCTTCCACTAAAAACAAGCCATTTCTTAGTTTCGTGACTATTTCAACTAGACGGATTTCTAGCAGGGAAGTATTACCAGAATTGGACAAAAAAAGCAATGAAAACGGATTAATTAGACGATGTTATAGTTTATGAAATACCGATTGATTGTCTCCTAAAAACTGTACTTACAATCGTGAATTAAAGATTTTTAAGAAAAAATCTAAGCAGAGTACCTTTATATAGTAAAAAGTAACTTACTCAACTTTTAATGTGTAAGGCAAAGTATCTTCGAGATAGGCGCTTAAATGTTTGGACTGAAATTTCACTCTTAGTATATACTATATAGTGAAATCACTCGTCAACTTATATTTGGCTCTATTGGAGTCAAATTTAACTTTACGTGAATAAAATGATTTAAACTCACTTTAAAGTATTTATTTAATTATAAAATTCACCCAAAAGTAGTTTAACATATTACAGGTTAAGTCCCTACCTTTGGCTCTACTTAAGAGTCAAAAAATCACTCCATCAAGGGAGTTAATTTCACTATAAAATTAGAGCAAAAAGGTGACTCCAGTAAAGTTAATTTTCACTCTATTTCTTTTATGTGTACAATTCTTTGGCAATAAAAGATCTTTTACGCGGTTTAAGAGGAAAAATTGTGCCTCAGAGATAAATTATGCCTGTTATTTACGTATAATTTTAAACGCCAATCAACTACTCAATTATTTCCGATAGTGGATCAATACACGTAAATGACGGAAATAGGCTTTGTTTATTTATAAAATGACTCACTTACCGGCGTGCAATAAACCATACCGACGCCGAAGCCCACAAGTGTGGTAACGAGGACTATGTGCCAGTGCTTCCAGGTAGGAAATTGATCGCTGATGATACTGATGATGCCGCCAGCCAGTGCTATGCCACTGCCGATGCCCAATACGTACAGCATCAGGAAAAACAGAAACGAAAACATCTGCGGAACGCAATGAGTGCAATTAGAGTTATGTCCTTTTTATTACATTTTTTATTTATTGTCTGTCGAGGAAAATCTGCAGTGCCTGCGGGGATAAATAAATATTCAAGCTTTTGCGGTTAGCGTCGAGGACTTAAATTCTGTTCTTAGGCACTGCAGTTTATATTGGTTGAAAAATTAAAAATTATTTTTATTTTATACGGAGAAGTCCTTTAGTAAATTTTACAAGGATCTCGGAAAGAAAAATCTAACTTTTATAGTAAGAATGGGGGTACTAGTAGAGTTTATCACCAGCGTTACATTATTAGTATGAAAATTCATGCAAATAATCATGGATTTTGAGCTTTTAAAGTAGACTGTCTTTTCATAGCAAAAAAGTAAGCAGTCTATAAGACGGTTCTATAAGCAACATCGGAAAAGAGTGTGAACGCCGTGAAATGGTTGAGGGTTAACGTTTTTTGAAGTTCCGCAACTCGAACATAGTAGCTGCAGTGCTCTGTAGTAAGTGAATCATAGTATAAAGCTATGGAAGCTTTAGAACAGGAGGCGGAAAGCGTGTATACTACTGTTTTATAGCATTTCTGCTCCTGGAGGACCATACACATACTTTATTTACGTGTGAATAAATTATATTTATATGTACTCCTTTCTATGAAACTATAATATAATTTATATCTTAGAGGACTGTACTAAACACTTTGAAATTATGTATAAATACTTTAGAAGTATGAAATTATAATAAATAGTATAAGGAACTTTTCCTAAATTACAATCATATGGATTCTAGTAAAATACTTAGATTTTTCTTTCCGAGATCCCAAAGTAATGTTGTCAGAGACTTGATAAATTACACCTTAAAAAATTTGTGCACGAACCCTTTTTTAACATGTGAACATTGATGGGTGAACTTTTTTTTGACTATCAGGAATGAACGGGCGATGAACGTCGATAATTTTTTCTTGGCAAGTATTTTTTTAATAGTCCACGCGAGTCTTTACGTCGTTGACGCACGTGAAATTGTGCAAGATTTTACCTGCAATTCTACCGCGGAAAAGAAGGAAATTTAACAGATAATTTTTTTTTAAATAAGAACTTTACGCATTTAGTCTATTTTCTTTCTACTGAAGAATTCTTACTGAGAAAGGCTTTTTTCTGTTGCAATTCATATATAACTTTTTTTTTAAACACACAACTTAAACCCATGGTAAATCGAATCGCTATTATAAAACTAAAATTATTCAAATATTGGCTAATGAAGGTCAGTCATTAAATTCATCAGCATTCACAATTAAAAATGTTGTGTTTTGTATTATTTGACAAAATAATTACACAGAGATTGTGTTTAAATTACACTTTGTTTTTGTTTGTACTATAGGCACTACACAAAATTCCATATAAAGTATACAATTTATATATGAAATTATTTTTGATTGACAAAATATTTGTGTACTTTCTGGCGATGTAGGAAACAAATTTACTGTAAGCATTGTGTTAAATGCATTTTTACTAAATATTTGTGCAGTTTACTGGAGCAATTAAAATAAAACGTAATATTTGTGTAATGTCATAACTTATATACACAAAAATGATGTTTATGTCAGTTCAATTCTAAACAGAAAAATAATGTTTAGAATTGAATGGATTTTTAACAGTGTTGGTGCATCAGGAAGTGATAGGACTACTTCTAAATACTTAAGTCTGTTCTCTTGCGTGATTCTTTTAAAAAACTTTTTATTACAGCCGAATAAATGCCGCGGATGAAATTTCCCCACCGCACGCGAAATATTAATAAATAAAACGAACCTATAAATATTTATATTCAGCATTCAGTCGATATTATATGCATGCGGAGGTGTGCACTATTAACGTTTAAGTGGAGTGCATTTAAATAAGGTTCGATCGCGCCTAACGAAGAACTCATCGAAGGCCTTACGACTTGACGGTCGACACGAGCTAAGCGAGTTAAAGTCGTAAAATGTTATGGTTCCGTCGTGACGGCATCGTTCGCTGCAAGAGCGAGCTTTGTGTCATCATCCTTTTTTCCATGCGATAAGAAGCCAAATGCCTTTGTGTCGTTCCGCCAATTCGACGACCAATCGAGGAAGAGTGACCTTTTCGCAAAAGTTGGGAGCGATCTGCACTTTTTAAACTACTCGTTTTTTTTTCTCGGGGCTGCTTTATTACTTAGATACTCCGTCATTTTCCAAGAAGGATATGCGCTGTTTGGGTACCAGTGACTTCTAATTAAATGTGGAGTTGTTATTGAGATGTAATTGCTTTTTTTTTCTTTAAATGATTGAGCAATTTTTAGCTGTTTACTATTTATGTATCATTATTTTTTTTTGTCATGTTTTTTTTCTAATAAATCGTAAAAAAAGTATATTTAAATTTCATTAAAAAGTTTATATGCTTGAGTAAGCCCATCCGTTTTTTTTTAATAAGTGCAAGAGCACTTGCGAAATCTGTACTAGGATTAGCTACGTGTATATAAATAGCTTATTATCTTAGATAGTAAATTTAAAAGTTGAAGGAAAGAAATAATACTTCCTCTATTTTTTTTGGTAAATTAAAACTACGTTGAAGGAATATTATTAACCTGCGGTAGAAGGGCAAACTTGGCAATGGCATCAGGATAAGAGATGAATGCAAGACCGGAACCGCCACGGACGACGTTGCCAATGTCTTCGGTGCCCAGTTCATGGGCGAGATTACCCAGAATTCCGAAGATAGTGAAGCCAGCCATCAAACTTGTTAAAGTGTCCAAAGTAGTTACGACTATTACATCCCTGTAAAAAAATAAAATGAAAAATATAATGAATCAGAAAAGAAACAGTGTCAATATTTAAAATATTTTTAAAATTGGACGGTATGCATTATCAACAGTTTCTGTGAATGAAACTGCCAGGTTTAAAACAAAATTTAATCGGAGAATGATTGCAAGCTCAGAATTTTGGATGGTTGGTGGAGCTTTTTAATTATTACAATTAAAGTTCTATAATTTTTGCGAGAAATTTTCCGTTTTTTTTTTTTTGTAAAAATTACAAAGCTTCATCAATCGTTTAAGATTCTGCTAAGAAATTCCAGTGCTTGCAAGCCATCCTGCAAATAATTTTTAAGTTGAGCTTCATAACAGATTTAACGTTTTTTATTCTTTCAATATACAATATTTCAAAGGTATCGTTTAGTTTAATTTCTAATTTTTCATAAGATTCTGAAAGCTTCTAGATTGCATAAAAATCCTAAAGCTCCTATTCAACGATCAAACTCCACGTAAGCTATATAAATATGAAAAAATAAACTTTGCAACTTATAAAAACATGTAAATAAAAAGAAGACAATGCCTACCTGTAGATATTGTGATTGAAATCGTTAAAGGACGAATAAGTGATGAGGCCGCCGAAGCACACGGACAGCGAGAAGAAGCACTGTGTTACAGCAGCGTACCAGACGTCGGCTTTGAAGAGCTTCGTCCAATCCGGCTTGATAAAAAAGAGGATGCCGTTGACGGCCCCGTCCAAGGTCACCGCGCGCACCAGCAGGGCTATCATGATCACGTAGGGGAAGAGGGCGAGGAAGTAAGCAGCCTTGCCGGAGCTTTTTACACCCCGAGCCAATACTCCCAGTATGCACAGCCAGGCGAACAGCAGGCATAGAGTCAGACGCCAGTCCGGTAGACCGAGACCGTCGTCGATGTTCGATTTTTCTTTCAGCACCGTCTTCCTGGCGAAATAACGACTGTCAGCCTCGTACTTTCATTGGGAATGATTCAAAAAGAGATGAAATTGCATTAAAAAATCGATATGTGCATTTAAATTAAAAGAAAAAAGAGATTACATTAAAATAGTCGATATTTGTTTAATTATTTTGAAAGTACACTGAGAGAAAAAACTTAATAAATATTACTGTTATGATGAGGAAAGGGATGACAGTCTTGACAAGCGAGAAATTTTAGTATGGAAAATAACAATTATTAACACTCAAAATAGTAATTTTTAGTATTCAAATAGTAATTTTTTAAATGTATGATACTAAAAATTACTATTTTGTGTATGTAAAATTCTCACTTGATAAGACTGTCACTCTTTTCCTAACCACAATAGCAATTTTTATACATTTTTTCTCTCAGTGTACGGCAAAAAAGCTCCCCATGAAAGTTACTTCTAAACATAATTGAGGTCCGATTGCAAGCACTGAATTGTTGTCCAGGAAAATCTCTGTAAATTTTACATGAATCTTGGATATTTTACAAAGCTTTATAAATTTTACAAGAAAAGCTCTGTAAAGCTCTGTAAGAATGAAGGGGATATTTTATTTGAGTTTTGAACTTTAGTCTTCATAGTTTCACGAAATTTTATGGTTTTTGCAAGAAAAGCTCCGTAAAAGTTACGGGAATTTTCCTGTAAAATTGACGGAGCTTTTTACCTAAAATTAGTAACAAAGCTTTTCCGCTAATAATGATAAATATATATTACATTGAAACTTACTACGAAATTTGTAGTATTTCTAGCATCCGTTTGTAAAATTGCAAAGCTTTGCCATCAATCTAAAGTTCAGGTAAAATTTACAGTGACTTTCCAGCAAAATATTTCAGTAGTTGTAAATTATTCTGCAATTACACGTTTTCGCGTAATTTTTTATTAAAACTTCATGAAACATAAAATACACATCCAATAGAAATTCAAACGTTCAATCATAAAAAACATATAATCACAAAATTAATTAACCAAGTCCAGCAGTGGATTCACCAAGAAAAAAAATTTGGTAACTTTAAGTAAATATCTATTTCAATAGTACTTGTTAAAATTTCTTACAATCGCCTAAATATCTCTTTAAAACTAAATAATTTTATTTGATTCTATATAAAATGTACTAGTTTAAAAGAAATAATTATTAGATTTAGACAAATATATTTAGCAAGTACCATTCAGATAAATATTTACATAAAATTACCAAATTTTTTTTTGGTCCCCTAGGACACTGTCCCCTTCGGTCGGCACTTCGTCACTCACGTAAAGTAGAGCTCGGCAGAGCTTTTCAGCATGGTCGTGTTAATTCTGACGTCGATCCCGGTGCTGGAGTTCTCGTGCTTCCCGGAGTCGACGCACGACTCGCCCCACTCTTCCAGACACCTGGACCAGGGGAGCTCCGCCTGGAAGCTGCCCACCAGGTAGTAAAGAGTGACGGACATCAGGGAACAATAGTAAGTGCCGACCGCCACCATAGAGAACATCTGGGCCCAGCCGACGCCCCTCAGGCACGGTGCAATCGCCCACATCTTCACCGAGGACCTGTTGGTGAACTGGCCGACTATCATCTCCAGGTAGTAGCAGGGTTTGCCCACCAAGAATAGAACCACGATGTACGGAATGAGGAACGCACCACCGCCGTTCTCGTAGGCAGTGAAGGGAAAGCGCCAGACGTTGCCCAGGCCCACGGACATTGCGATGCAAGACATTAGGAACTCCATGCTGTTGCCCCAGGTCTGCCGCTGAGGCTCGTCCTCCTGCTTGTCAGCCTGAAAGATGGATATAGTTTTTGTTTTTTTTTTTAAATAGAGGAGTGCGCTGGGAATTTGGATGATAAGAACAACATTTTAAGGTAGTAATAAATAAATTTGTTTCAGAAATTGATGAACTTGATTTATCCGACGTGTGATATTTCAAGTTTATCGGGCTTTGAAATGTGCTTTTTTTGTTATATGTGGACATTTTAAATTTAAGAAAAACTTCATCCGAAGTTTGTATAAAGTTTTGCAAGATGATTAATTATTTAATCTCATTGCCCATGCTCATATCAACGACCGCCAAACATGAACTTTGACTAAACTTTATCCTAACTTAAATTTTTTTACGTTGGTGTACTTAAAAATTTCTACTATGCACATAGTGATTTTACTGGTACTCGTACTCGTCCTATGACGATTTTAACTATAAAAAATAGTAAAAATTATTATACGTACATAGTAGAAATTTGTATTTACATCGCAATATTTATTATGTTTTATTGTAAAAGTCATCATAGGTTGAGTATACCTCACTGTTTCTATACGGAACATAGTAATTTTTACTGTAATATTTCTCTCCATGTATGTACTGAATCAGATGTGTATCGTGTATTCATTAATCGAGGGAATTTTTATTGCAATTGTTGCATTAATGTCATTACACGTCATATACCTTGAGCTTTTTATCACTCGTTCATTGCAGAGAATTTTTTTATTTATTTACCATGCATCATTAATTTCGAAATCTACTGTTCGATTCTTTTGTAAATTGTGTGAGTAAGTGGCTTGCATAAATGCTCTGCGCCATAAACTCACCATCTCTGCCGTCGATGATAAAGCCAGAGGTAGTTTGCGGTCATCTTGTATCCTGTATTCAGTGTCGAAACCTCCATTTTTCTAAATAACAAAAAGTTTTTATTTATTTACACGTCGATTACGTTGCATTAAGGGGGTCAGTCTGGGTTAATCTGAAAAAAATTACATAAAAAGCTATTGTAGACATTTTCGTGCAAAATAATAGTAATTGTCTAATATTTTGGACAAAAAGTGTCTACAATAACTTTATATATAATTTTTTTCAGAAAAGTGATGCGATACATCTGAAGTGCAGGTAATGAAGAGTATTTTAAACCTGGTCCGGTGACATATAAGTTACTTTATTGAGAAAAAAGCTATGGCAAGTGGACAAATAAATAAAAATTTTAAATGTTTTTGATAGAACAATACTAGAGATAAAGAACACTGTTTGGATCTTAATAATGAATAAATAGCTTAAATTGTGCGAGTAGTTAAAGTGTAAAATGTTCCAGCAATCAAAAGTGATGAATACAATTATTATACCTATTATACTGGAAAGTGTATTTTTTTTTTTTCAATTTAACCCAGGCTGGCCCCCTTAATAAAGCAATAAACACCTTTTAAAATAAAAAAAGTATAATTGATAAAAAACTCAATAAGTTTAAGATACAAAAGTATAATTACCCGTTCGAAATTCTGGCCATTTCCTAAATTTCCAAGCTCCACGCCGTCGTCGCTCACAAAAGCAAGATTATACTTTCCGTCCTGTAAAAAAAGAAAGAAAGAAACGTTAAATGAAAAACGTATGAAATTGAATTAATGCGTCAAGGTGTCGATGCCATGATAAACCGATTGAAAAGTTTCAACGATCAATAAATACATAAATTACAATAAACCGAACTGTAGTAAAGATAAAACTTGTTGACTAAAGTTTAAGTGGATATAAAGCTGTTGAATAAAAGTGACACTTTAAAAGAGTACAGGTAATAATCGACGTTGTGTGATATCCGCATAGTTTTGCAGTAGTCTGTACGAATCTAAATTTAGCACTTGCTCAAACTTTTATACCGACATAAAAAAGATTTATTGTTCTTAACCAGATGATATCTCGAAGCTAATGTATTAATGTAATTGCGTTTTTTTTATCACTAGGAATTTTACGAAAATTTTTAAATGACTCATTTTTCATGTGGTATAAACGAATTCTTACTGTTTGCAGTTTATGATGATCTTAATGAAACTTTTATAATCGGTGAATTATCGGCAACTTGCACAATAAATTTATGTGTCGCGTAAATGCATCCATTCAATGAGAAAAAGCGACCTTTTTATGAGTCACCGTAAAATAAAATTACACAGGATGCGTTTATTTTCGGGTTGAATTATTCGTATTTTTCATTGCGGCGACTCCAATTATGATTTATTCTTTAAAATCGACAAATTTTAAAATAATTTTCAAGCTTTTATTCAATCATGTCGTCAAACAAACTACCAGGAAAAATCTTAAATATGAAAGTTTTGATATCGTCTTTTATAGGAATACTTCAAAATTGTATAGAATTTTTTAAATGTTTTTAATAAACATCGATAAGTTCCTGCTAAATAATTGCACACAAAGTTATAGAAGAATTGTGAACAATATCGATAATAAGTTAGCAAATACAACATTAAGATAATTTACTAGTGTACAAACTAGTTAACTTCGAAAATCATTATTACATTTTTTGTATAATCCTTTCACTGACAAAAAAAAAATTAATTATCAGTTTCAAATAAATATTTCTTTTAGGAATGCCAATTAGACCCCAAAACTTTCTTTGATTCAACTATATATTTCTTGAAACAGCTAAACATTATATTATTAGTTTCAATAAAACATTTAACAATTGACACAAAGAAAATTATTTATTCGACATACTTTAAAGAAACATTTAGCAAGTCTCGCACTCAGTATTAAAAATTCCCCCCCCCCCCCCGCGAGAAAATTCTCAGGAGCCTCATTATAAATTCTTCCATCGATTGGCTTCTTTCACCGATCCGTCAGTCTAAACTTAACGATCACTGCCGAGGAGCCTCGTAAAGACAATTCGAGATCGTCGCTGCAAAAAGGACGCTTCCCTGCGCCGCGCAAACTTTCACCCAAGTGCTCTCGCGCGACTCTCCGACGCGCAAAACGCGCTCTCCACTCTGCGCGTTCCGCGGGTCAACGAGGAATGTAGCGACTCGCTATCGCATGCCTCGATCTATGCCGATTATGTAAAGGGAAAAAATGCACTGTCGATGGAGATCGGACACCGCGGCGATCGACACGCGATATCGCAAGGACACTTTCTATTTTCCCTAATGAGGGAGCCCTGCTAGCTGTGGGTGCTTTATATGCAGTTGTATTTACATGTATGTGCATGTACATGGAGAGAAATGTTATAGTAAAAATTACTATATTCCCTACTCTCTAAAGTTAAATTAGTGAAAAACCAGTAATTCATAGTGACTATGCACTAATTTGAAAAGTGAAAATTGCTCCACTACGAATTAGTGGAAATCTACTATTTGAAATAGTGAATAAAATGTACGAATTGAAATAGTAAATATATGTACTATTAAAAATAGTGAAGACTACTAATAAATTAGTGAAATTAAAAGTTTTTTTAATTGGGGAATTCACTATTACATTTCGTGAAAATCACAAAATAAATATTTTTTTATTTTATACTTATTTTCCACTAATTTAAAAGTATTTTTTACTAATTAAATAGTAGAACACTTTTTTACTATTTCAATTAGTAAAATTGTACTAATTGATAGTGGGTTTTACTAATTGATTAGTGGAAATCTGGTCACTAAAAAGATTAGTGGAATTTCCACTAATTCAACTTTAGAGAGTAGGAACAATGGGACATACTCGGCCTTTGACGATTTTTACTATAAAAAATACTAAAAATTCCAATGTACATAACAGAATTGCTACACTAAAAAGAAAAATTGTTAATTTTAAGAAAATGATTTACTTCAATAGCACTTATTAAATATTTCTTTGAATCAAGTAATGGTTTCGTTAAAACTAAATGGTCTTATTTGTTTCTAAATAAATTTAGTATAGTTTTAAAAAAATATTTTTTTTACTCAATAAAATATTCAATAAGTACTATTGAAATAAATGCTTGCTTAAAATGAACAAATTTTTTTCTCAGTGTATTTATATAGTAGAAATTGCTATATACATAGCAATTTTTCGTATTTTTTATAGTAAAACTTTTCATAAGTTGAGTATACCCCACTGTTTATACGGAATTTTTACTATAACATTTCTCTCCGTGTGCAGTTGTATTTATATATATCTGGATGTACATACGTATAGAAAAAACATATTTACTAAAAATTGATAAGGTTCATGGTAATGGACTTGCATACTGCGACGATATTGAAAAAAAAGAAAATTTACTATTTTTATTTACCTCAATTTTTTCAACACTGAGAGATGAATTTGGTAAATTTCAATAAATATTTACTTGAATAGTACTTATGTTAAGTCGACTAATTATTCTTTTGAAACTGCTAAATTTATTTAGACCCAAATAAATTCATTTAATCTCAAAGAAATGTTAAACAAGTACTATTGAAGTAAATATTTATTACTGAATATTACCAAATTGGTCTCTTAGTGTATAAATCATGTAAAATATAATTTTCTGTGGCTCATGTTAATTTTACAAAAAAAATTATGATCACATAGTTTTTTCAGTAGTATTAGTCTGTGAGGATATTAAAATTGGGTTTTCTGTTTCATCGGGCGAGTGGCTGGTTTGGCATTGCAAGTCACCGCTGCTTTCGGATGAGGCGACGATTTACCGAGATGAACGTAGGCGCTTCGATAATTGCTTTGACAGCGTGGGAAGCTAAGGACCTCAGGGAAAAGTACGAAGAAGAGTTTATTCGCATTGTAATTGCGATCTGATTAATTCAATTCTGCAGTGCAATGGAATGCATTTGAAAATGTTGTTTGGACGATAAGACTCCTTTATATCTGTTTAAAAATGAACAGGAGATTTTGAATTAAATTTGTCCATTTAATAATAACAATAAAAGTAGATTTACATAAAAATTAAAACTTAATATTATTTAAGTACAGAAGAAAATAGCTCGACTACCGTATTTAATGCATATTTTGAAAAGTAATTTAATGAGTGCATTAAAGTAAATTGTAGAATATTAGATAAAAGATCCTTATGGATGGTGAATGATGTTCGTTACGATCTCTCCAATCGGCAAGAAATATTTGACAACGAGATAAAAAAGTAAAACAAATAATAAATTAAAATATATTTGGATAATTTCTTGATAATAAATTAATAATAAGTTGATAATAAAAGCTTGATTTTGAATTTCCTCGTTAACTTTCTAATTTGAAATTTAATTATACTAGCTGATAAAAAACGAAAACAGATTTTTAAATAAAATAAAGTGCTCGAAGTACACACTATCTGCAAAATAAGCGTTGGTTTAAAAGAAAGAAAAAAATATATCCAAAAAATTGCAACAGTTTCGCAAAACATGTTGTTAAATGATACATGTCTTTTGTTTACAAAATCAATAGCATACCGTAGAATCTTGCACAGGTGCCAGGCGGTATCATAAACCCGCCGCGAGTAGGTACAGTTACTCATTAAGTGACTCGTCACTTGTTGGAAACCTCTAATAATTAATCCATCAATCGTCCCTGCTCTCCCCTTCCTGACATATCTGAGACTGAATTCTTTAAAATTGCAGAAAAAATTTTCGTTGCAAAACTTCAAAGAAATTCATGCAAGACTCTGATAATAAATAAAAGAGGAGTTTAAATGCAACTAAACAATTGTGTGAAAAATTTTAATTCTTCTCAATATAATCAATAATTCAATAAGAAGTTTAGCTAAAAATTCTAATGCATTTTCTACCTTTTTCGTTAATCACCAATAATAGTTCTTAAACGAGTTGAGCTAATTTACAGATTTTTCCAATTTTTTACATTATTTAATATAATTGTGTAAAAAAATCAAGGATTTAGTTAAGGATAAAGTAATTAAGAAGCTCTAAAAGAATGTTATTTTTAATTTCAGTATTGAAGAAAATTAACTTGTTATTGCAAGTATCAAGGGAGGTGGAAAACTTCGTCCGGGAAGTCTAAAGCACAGGGTACTTCATTTCTACACGTAGAAAACTAAAACACTATCCTAAAGTTTCAACAATATTCGTAGCCCAGATTTCAAGTTTTCTTCTTCTTAGACGCAAAGTTATGAAGTAAAGTCTGTATTAAATCACGCAAAGCTCACAGAAGTGCGTTCGCAATGGAAAAAGATTGACGTCAATTGTTGTGAATCGTCGATGGTATTTATTAAAGGAAGCATATTTAAAGATTAAAAAATTGATACGTTTCACCATATGATTTCACCTTGATTCAATGAAAATGGCGCGCCGCCGATAATTAAAACCTCAATCAGCGAATGAACTTTTATTTTCTGCGCGCCACGCGGCGCGTGAAACTAAAGGACAAGACATTAAATTTTCCAAGTTTATTATTTTAATTTATTTTTCGCGCATTTCCGACACAACTACTTAGAGAAAATCGTTCTCCATGTATTTTCTTGGTTTTTATTACTGTCATTCCATTCTCGGCCCACGCAATATTTTGTTCTTTTTTTCTTATTTTTTCTTTTTCTTTAATGACCATAGATCTTGTACAGTTCAAGACTCCAGTATGCCATCATCTAATTTTTTGTTCACATACATACGCATACATCGAAAAATTCGTGGGTCTGATCGAAGCAAAAAGGGGTCCAATTGGAAAAGGTACCATTTCACCATCTTTTTCAATGGAGATGGCTCCTTTTTCAACCGGACTCTGAGATGACCCTTTTTTGCTCCAGACCGACCAATTATTATACCCCATCAATTTTTCATTTTATTGCAATTTTTATACACTGAGAGAAAATTTTTTTACTTTTAAACAAACATTTATTTCAATAGTACTTATTAAATATTTTATTGAGTAAAAAAATTATTTTTTTAAAACTATACTAAATTTATTTAGAAACAAATAAGATCATGAATGAAATTGTGAATGAATGAAATCATCTTGATTCAAAAAAATCTTTAATAAGGGCTATTGAAGTAAATCATTTCCTTAAAATTAACAAACTTTTTCCTGTGTATACGAATATAAAAATATTATTCACTGAGTGATACTTAAGATGAAGATACGTAAAAATGTAAGGGATATTTTTTTCGATTGCACAGGGGATGACTGGCAAATTAATAATTCCTTTTTCGTCTTGTGACAATGAGTTTCCAGGCGCGTGCTACTGACGCAATTACGGGATTGTCATTACCGTGGAACGCGTGTGCGAAGGACTCGCGGGAGCATTCACTCGGCGTAATGTCGATAATTAAGCGAATTATATGATAATTTTGTACGTTACGACAAATTTTCCAATCTACTATACTACTATACAAATTTTCAAATGTACTGAACCTTCTTTAAATTTCTTTTAATCTATCCAAGAACGATTACATTTCTTTTATTCATTTTATCTTCGTGTTTTATTTCAGTGCTGGTGCAACGAGAGATTATGCCTGAGATCAAATTTTATAAAGTTCGTACGCGTGATATTTATACTGCTTGACCTCGCGGTAAATCCACGTTTAATCAGATTTTTTACACGATGATTTGCGGTGTAACTTAAGTAACAAACATCCTTGCAAGTAGAATTCTCATTGTTTTGCAAAAATGAAGATTTTGAGATTTTGAGATTTGCAGTAGAATCAAGGATCGATCTTTATACTTCATGAAAATTAGACAATGTCTAAAATGTTTTTTCCTCTGGTATTTACCTTAGTGCATGGTCACTTGCTAATTATAATGCTCTACCATTAAATGAGTAATCGTTTTCTTCCTGCGAAAAGCAGCAGTTTTGCTTCAATTTTATTTCACTTCACTTCACTTCATTTATCAACGTGATAATAAACAAATGGCAGATTTTTAAGAAATTTAAGATTTAATTGTAAATCGTTAAAAAATGTTTCTTTAAATGATTGAGTAGACGTCTAACAATGGTTAATGTTTTCAATTTTTCAATTGTTTTCACGTTTCAATAATTTGTATTCAACAATCATATTCAATAATTTTCTAAGAATTTGATGAGCACTGAAAGCGCAAGATGAAATAGTAAAAGACAGATATTGAAAAAAAAATTAACTTTTTTATTACTACGCTATTCACCGATTTAATATTAAAATGGCATTTCCGCGAAAATAAAATTTTAACACTGCTTTGGCAATAAAATAAAAGAAAAGATAAGGACGATAGTACAGCAGAAGAAAAGATGCAAGTGGAAAACTTCGCTTCCGCGACGCTCAGAATTTTTTCTCAGAATTTCCTTTTCGCCCCTGACCTCGTTATAATCAGAAATTTTCGAGATATTTTCGCCACGTTCTCTCCGCCTTTTTGGCTTAATTGCGTTTCTCGCATTATAGTTAATGCTTATTAACGAGAACTCCCCTCTTCTGATGCTAATTTATTGTATTTTATTCTCCGTAAAAAATTATTTTATAGAATGATCTAAATATTTAGTTGAATTAACAAAAAACAAATTGTAAGTAAAAAAAAGCAGTCGTAGTTAATTTAGTCCTGAGTTTGAATCGATACTTTGACAAAAAATTCATTAAATCATAGGGAAAAATACTCGAGTAGTGTGTAAAAAGCGTATTTAGAATGATGATAATTGTCAAATTTTATAGGGTGATGCAATAAAGAATTTTTTTACCGCAATGCGACTTATTTCTTTGTGCCAAAAATCTTTTCGAATTTCATTACTTGGACAAATTGACCATATAGTATAAACCGTGAAATTACATCATCGAGATCGAATAAAAAAAAAAAGGAAAATGAAATCCTTTTACCGTACAATAATAATTGGAAACAGTCAGCATGTGATACAAAGCACTACTTTCGAATGTGTAAAGCATAGTGAAAAAAGAAGTTCCAATTAATTAACGATGGAATTTAAAAATCACCGCAAAAACTGTATCTCGCTTTTTTTGTTCAATCGATACAACTAAAATCAAACTGCCTGTCGCCGGAGTAAAGTAGTTGGCGCTCGAAAGTTCAATCGACGCCTCGGGCGATTTGGCGGTGGGAGCGAGGAGAAACAAGTGGAAGGCGGGAGCCGTCAATCGCCCTCCGATGAAAGCGAGAGCCTCATAAAAGGGAGCACCTCGCCGCCTCTTTTTTTCTTCCTATTCCCTCGAAGTGCCGAATCGAAGAAAGCAGACACTTTTTTTTTGACGATAGCTCGTCTCACTTTTTTTACCTCCTCGTTTGTTTTTTCTGAGTGGTATCGAGTATCAGTTAACTTAACTTTTTCTACTTTTGTCTTTTCACGCGTCTTGGGCGATAATTTAATTTTTCTTTTTTTTTTGTTGCTGAGTGAAAGAAAATATTAATTCGTAGCCGAGTAAAATAATGAACAATGGCCCATTCACAAAAAGCATACATAAGTTGATTTAGAAGTTAATACTACGTATTCAGTCTCTCTGACTCAAGGAGATATATATTTCGTATATTTTGTAGGTTTCGTTTAAATAGAATTTTAAATATTTTTATTTTATGTTAAGAAAATAAGAATCGATGACTAATGCCGTTTAAAATAATGTGAAACAACGTTGACAATGTATTCTTTAAAAAAATACAGAACGATTTATATATTTTTCTTGGAAAACAAAGTAGTTCCAAAGAAAATGTAAATGCACTAACAATTTTGACGCATTCGCTGGGAAAAAGCAATTACGAGCTTTTGCAACGCGAGTTGCACAAATGGATCCTTGTCGTCACTTCCTCGACGACGGAGGAAATAAGAAGAGATTTCATAACGACGAAAAACGAGGAATTAAGAGGTCGTTTCTATCTAAATTTTTCGAGTGAAATTTTAAAATGCATACTTTTTCGTGGACAACTCATTATTTATAGCGAATTTGTCATATTCAAGGTGACCTCGAAAATCGTGGATAAATCAACTAAAATTCGTTGCGCAAATGAATAATTTAAATCATCGGACACGATCGTCGCACTGACCTGAAATATGAGAACGAGTTTAGTTAGACCCATATATTAAGAAAATATATTCCTTTTTTAAATCATTTCAAGGATAAATAAATCGTAACGTTAATTTTCCATAAAATTATATCATTCGTTCTAAATTTACACCAGCATAATCGATTTAATTAAATCCCGATGCTTGATGTTAAATAAGAGCTTCTCAAGGACTTGAAATGTAACATATTAGAATGAATACAAGAAGTGAAGTAGTCCTATGATTATTTGATTTAATTAAAGCAAAACTGAATTTAAAAAATATAAAATATATTGTTTTTTTCACTCGTTCAAAATAAAGTGCATAAAAGAGTTTCGTAAGTGAACTCATGCTTAAGGTGGGTTTAGTGCAACACTATAAATTACGAGGTACGAATGAATTTGTATCCTGCGGCACTTTTCACTGAGGCTAAAAAACTCAACCTCTAAGCCGGTACTACATTTAATATTTTTTAAAAAGGTCACTGATACTTGTACAATTACGTAGATTAATGCATTATTCATTATACTGATTTCAAGGACTTTACTGCGGCTTATTAAACAAACTAAAAGTAAAATAATAAAATAATAAACTCTGATCAAGTAGTAGGAACAATAAATTTTGCTAAATAAAAATTTTTAATTTCGCATTTAGATGTTCGCAAAAGCTACTTAATATAAACAGCACCGCGGATTTCCATCTGACGTTCACGTGCAATTGTACATACAGCGGGCAACTAAAATTAGAATTTTCGTAACGTTAAAGGCCATTAGATTTTCGAAAGATTTTCCAGGTGCATCGAGCGAGCACCAAGGCTAAGGTCGAACTTTCGAGCGCCGTGTCTTACCCAAGCCGCACTTGCACTACTTATCGCGCCACCGGCTATAAAGTGCACGGAAATCGTTAAATCTTGCCTTTGATTTTTTTACGTAGACTTATAGTATTCATTATTGTTAATTATAGAAATTAAAAAAAAATCTGTAATATTTACGTGAATAATATAAATCATTTTATTCTTTGTGCATTTATTTAATTTAAATCATTCATAATGAAATATTTCGTCACAAACTCGATAAATTCAAATTCGATGCGTTTAATGTACAATTAAAAAAAAAGAAAGTAAATACGTCCGATAAGCAGTATAAACAAATTAATGACCTTCATTCTTCATGAATTTCAAATAGTAAACTTTTTCGTATAATATCAACGACTTATTTTTTTAACTAAATACATAAGCAACAAGTTGTATAAACCGTAATATTATTGTTAATAAAATATTTAATAAATAAATAAAAAGGAATAACTTCAGGAGTAACGCGATTAGGCGAGTTGGAATTATATCTGCAACTCCACGTTGGATCGTTATCGACCGGAAATCTGACGGGCCCGATCGGCTTCTAGTTTACGAGGACTAGTTTTTCCAAACAACTTCTAAGCATCGGGCCAGGTTTCGCACGCTTGTTTGCATTTTTTTGCAATTGCTGATGATCTTATTGTTCGTTGACAAACAAGAATTGTTTCAAAGGTAAATTAGCGTATTTGTTTTTCTACATTTAATACAGTTATTAAATAATTTTTCTATGTCTTACAACAATCATTCTTTACAATTACCAGAACAATAAAAGTGATTAGGGAGCCATAATAAATTACATTTTATTAAATTTTAAGCCATAATAATAGGATAAATTTTAATTGAAAAATACGGTAAAGGGTAAACAATTATATTTCTCAGTTTAACCGTACATCCGGCAAAAATCACTTGAGCATCGCAAATAATCGAATAATTGAATATATTATTTTCACTAAATAAAAGAACAAATATAGAAAAATGTTTAACCAATAAAACTTCAATAAAAGTGCAATGCGCTTTCTCGCAGATTTATATTAATTATGTTTATTATTTTTATAAATAAATAAATAAAATATAAAATCTTTAAATTATTCCTCATGGACTAATTGACTATCGCCCATGAACTAATTTCACACAACAGTAAACAAATCAACAAACCTCCATAGACCCCATTTTACTTCTAGTCAGGCACAACAAATTTAAAAAAACAACAATTGTAGTAGCAACAATTTTTGCACGATGCTAAAAAACTGTAACACCACTCTAACTCGTTGAGCGTTCTATGGCGAAAAAATGGTCTACCAGGAGTACGAACATCGCGGCTCTGATTGCGATCAAGTAAAAGGGATCGGTGGGACGCGGCAAACCGATCGCGTCGAGAAACCGCGGCAGACTGGCCGAGCCGATCGCCGGATGGCTCGTCGCTCCGCTGGGAAATCCAAGTGAGCGCAATCCTTTTCATTCTGCCGGTGAGATTATTTCCAATGCCGATCTTTTCTTTCCTGGCCAGATGACTCGATTGTTTACTTGAGATAAAGGGTTTATCGTGTCCGCTTGTGTGTTATTTTTTTTTTATTTATAATAAAATGTATTTTGGATATTTTTAAATTAGCTATATTAATTTGACGCATAGAATTCCGTGTATCGTTTGGGTTATTTATATTTTCTATTTGCACTAAATTTTGAATTAAATAATGAATGAAGTAATATTTGAGATATTGACCTTTTTTTTAGATAAATTAATCGTCGTATTGACTCGTGTTTTAATAAGATATATCATTTCAAAATAGAAGTAAAGGTAATTTGTAGGAGTGACTTTTTAACATTAATGTCTTTTACCATTTTTTTTTAATTCATGAACAAGCCTTTCTTTTATTTCATCTATGATCATGCACGTTAGACAAGTTGATTAATTTTTATTTGTATTTTTGGAATATTTGGAATTCATTAATTACTGTCTGCACTGGAATAGTGCGGCAAGTTCACTCGACCCGAAATAAATATTTTATTACTAATATTCAATAATATTCGTATGTTAATGCTCACATGCGAGTTCAATGTTTCGAATGGAGAAGCATCAATATTTATGTTACTCAAGCTTATTAATTGTTTATTTTTTTTTTTTTTTGTTACTTAAAATTTATTTTTTCCCCAGGTAAACTTAAAATAAATTGTTTTAAAAATTAAGAAACATTTAAAAACAAATGAATTTTGCTATTGCATAATAAATAGGTGCATATGAAGTCGTACTCGATGCGATCGCAGTGCGTACAAGCAGTGACACTATTTACTCTGTAATAACATGTACAGTGTTGAAAAAATGTTGAAAACGAGGCTGGACGTAAATTCCCGACCTTCGCGATCACGAGCCTTTCGCTTTGCCGTTCAATTCTTACACGCCGATTTCCATACGCGATTTATACCTAATTTCATACTCAAACTGGATGAAATATTTATCAAGTTTTAAAAATGCTCAATAGTTTTTTTCATCCTATCTAATAATAATAACAATAATATGAAAAATATTATGATGATACTAGAGAGAGGTTATATATATAAATGTGTACGAAAATTAATTTTTCGTAGAAAGTACACGAAACTTACAAAACAGCAATTCAATTTCACGAAATTGTAAATGTTGGTACGATTGTGCTATCGCAAAATTTAACAATTTTTCATCGTTTAATCTTCATTCCTAAAAAAAACTTACACGAAATACACTTTATTGATGTATTTGTTGGACAAAGACAAATATCGTAAGAAACGTCGTTAAAAATCGTTGGAAAGTCAAACAAGGCAAAGCGATCAGGACGAAAGAGAAATTTTTGGCATCCCGATGTCGTACCACGTTCAAAATTGACAATATTATTTAAAAGAAAAAGTTGTTCACTGTCTAATTATTCACACGTTGATCGATACAAATTTGAATTATATAATTTTAATTGTTTTTAAAAATTAATTACAGTGTGGCGTTAAAATAATGTAACACCTGAACACAAATCATCCAAAATTTGACTCTTTTAAAAAATAGGAGATCAGTTCTTGTTTCAAAACGATTAATGATAAAAATATGGAAAAACGATGAGGGAGTCTATGCATTCCTACAAAGTAATTATAAATAAAAGCAAGCTTTCAGCAGGGGGTATATAATCAAATTTCTGTGGAATTCGTTAATTTCATTGTATATGCGATTTATCCTTCGAGCCAGCAGGATGATCGGCGGAAAAAAATGTTCACGCTGTCGCGCGCAAACAATGTCAGTGTCGCATTTGCCGATTAAGTGATGAGCTTCCACGCCTGCTTACGTTAGTTCCAAATTACGAATTACCAGCACGCGAAAAATGTTGACTAGGAATTTGTTGTATGGAATACACTTGAATTCGTACGCGAATCATATTTATTTTATTTTTACGTTGTTCAACATTAAATTATCGAGAATATCTGATAATTTAAAATTGGAGGGTTTTTTCATTACCATGCGTCTTACGGTGGAGTTGATTGCTAACTTCAATTAGTCATAACAAAGAAAAATGTTCGTTTAATCTTCTCAGTATATAAGACTTTAGTATTAATAGTAACTGTTATACAAGTAAAATTTTTTTATAAAACAATACAAAAAGACGAATTATTTTTTTTATTATTTTTGAAGGAATTAATAATTTTATCATCGCAGTTTCATGTACGTAGTGCTTTATGCTTGAAAACCAGATCTTGACTACTGTAGGTTAATCTAGATAGTAACAATACATCAGACTAATCGTAAAGATAGAGAATACTACTGGGCTAACGCTTCGGGATAGTGAGAACCCTCAGGGTGGCGTTAAAATTAATAAAAAATAAAGAAAAAAAAAAAGATTTACATATAACATTTTAGCGAAAAAAAAAATTAATAACCCCGACAGAAAATATCTGCGTGTCCGTTGGAATTATTGAATTTATTATTAACCATGTGAAAAAATATAAATTTATTAATTATTTCCACTGTTGTTCTATCGGAATGTTTGACATAATCATAATTAGGATAACGCGAACCTTTACGTAATGCTGTCTTGCTATATCCGGACCGTATCTACTCAAATCAACATAAGAACCTTTATCCCAGATTACGTTACAAGTTAATGACCGTGTACACGAGTATTTGGTATTTTGGCAAAGATTATTATTGTTTACTATTTTTACAGTCTCATTTTTGCATGGATATAAGAATCTTTCAATGCCACAGATAAAAAAATATATCACTAAATACATGCTAAAGATAAAATAATACATCGCTAAATAAAAATGGTAAAGAAAAAGTTGGATTGTAAACTACAAGACCTATGGAGCGGATTAAAAAAATAGTCATATTTACAATCTTAAGCATTTATTATGCATTTACGTGTCGTGCTTTAGATGCATGAATAATCAAGAGCTTTTATTTTTGCGAAGTTTCAAGTCAGTCGGTTTTAAAAATTCATGGAGAACAGTTATCTTTGATTTATTATGCATCAACTTACTCGATTAGAATAATCCACGAATGCAAAATGTCCAGTGACATATTACTTTGTATAAATATAGTGTGAGGAAGATTCATAAAAATTATGACCACACTGCAGCGTTTCCTATGTAGGTGTCGCAAACGTAATCGTATAATGAAAAGAAAAAGGATAAAAGATGTTTATATAAAAAAAAAAAGATTATTAATGTTTCTTCCTCCCAGTATAAGACCACCCAACTAGGGAATTATTCCCTGAGGTTGTTAGATCCACCTGTAGAAGATCGCTTCTAGCTGTATAAGGATCACTCATGGGCGAATAACGAATATTCGAGTCCTTTACAGGTCGTAATAGAAGGAAAAGACAATTCAAATTAACTTCTTATTTTCATTGTTCATTTGATATATTGGGGAGATTAAGAAATAGAAAAAAAGGAAAGCGAATTTCAATTTTTCAACTCGTATACTATGATTTATATATTTAAAGATTGACAACTAAAAGAAAATAGATCTCCGTTATTTCGACCATCTAATAGATAATATCGACAATTTTCAATAAAATTCAGCATCTAAGTGTGTCTTTTAGTGATTCTGCTAAATTGTATATATATAGTATGCTTCTAAATTGGTAAATTTCCTTGTATAAATGTGTAATTCATCAACGATGCATTGGAACGCCAGAACAGTTGATCGATCGTATCGCCTGATTGTTACCACCATTTAAATAGATGAACATTATCTTCAGGAAAAAATGTGACATTGTAATTTTCTTTGCTTAAATGAATTTTTCATATAACATTAGTAGCATTAAATACAAATGTGCGCTAAATTGTGAACATTCTGAGCAATGCTATTACAAATCGTTTTACACAAAATTATCAGATTAACATTTTGTTACCTCTAATAAAAAAAAGTACGTTTCAGTTTTATGTATCGGTGATAAAACGAAGATTATTGCATTCCTTCGCGAAGCAAAACATACTCTTTTCAAAAGAATTTCGCGAAATTTGCTTTTTTGGGCTTCCTTATCACAAGAATTTTTGAGAATATGCATTTTCTACACGCCGTGCGCAAAGATACGATTTTGCGCTTGGTTGCTCAAATTTGCTTGTGTAAAATCGTATCTTGCACATATTGTATCGAAAAAAATGGTTCAATACGATTGTGCGAGGAAGTGAATTTAACCTCGTGCGAGATTTAAAATCACTTTCTATTCTTCGTTAAACAAAAGTGTAACGTTTCTTTTTTTTTTCATTACACCCAACGATTTATTGAGTTTCGAACATCGACGTTCTCAAACTTTACGAGCAAAAAGTTTTATCAGATCCCTAAAGTCCTAACACTTTCCCCGTAAATCTCACAAATCGTCGGCATTCCGTGTAAATCTGAAAATGTGAAATTCACTTGGAAAATGTGTATAGTGACATTTAATACATGAAAAGCCGTTCACCGAATTGCCGTTCATGAATTTCACATTTTCAGATTTAGAGAGTTCAGTATACCTTTTCGCAAGAAAAATTCTATATAATCCTTAGCGTTCCATATATCCCCCGAGAACCAATAAAAATTATGCTTTACGCGAGCGGCGGGCCCACTTGATTCTCAGGAAGCATTTAGAAATCTCCTCACCTACGCGTTCCTCGTCGACCACGAAAATCTGTAAATTAGCTTTGCTCTTAAGAGGGTCCGAAAGGCAATTCAAAATTCAAATTTCGCGCCATAATATAGCAGACGAAAAAACAATTAAAAGGATTAATGAATTATCGAAAATCCAAGTGATACTTGCCCTCCGCTGGGTAACGATCTACAGCTTTTTTCAGTTCCAAGTTCCTTATATCAACCACTTAATGAGAAAAGCTTGAATTATATTATTTGTTTACATTTTTCAAGCTTATTTCTCACCAAGGGATTGTGATATACGAACTTGGAACTTTGTAAAATGATAAATCGTTACCTAACCGAGGACAAATATTTATTTATTTATTTATTTAATAAAATTCAACAGACTAGAGTCCTTAAAGTTACATTTGGAAATTACAATATTAACTTAAAATTAGGTAAAAAGAAGCAAAAGTGTAATATAAGTAGAAAGTTGAATTACACACAAGAGTATACATAAATCCTGAATACGTGAAGAGTTTAACAAGAGTTTAATTACATTGTTAAAAAAACATTAAATTTAATGTAAATACTGGAAGCAAATTTCATCGGCGTACATGAACTTTACCGAATTTACATTAAATTTTATTTAATTCACATTAAATTTAATTCAATTTACATTAAAATTAATGAATAAATGTACATTAATCATAATTCATGCACGCCGATGAAATTTGCTTCCAGCATTTGCATTAAAATTCATGCAAATTTTTTTTACATTGTAGGAAAGCACTTGTTCCAATCAAACACAAGTTATTAAAGAAGCACTACAAGAAGGAGGCTCTGGAATTCATTTCCTTCTGCCCTAACTTCATCAGTATCTATTAGCACTTTCAAATCGACTCTCAGAGATTTAACTAAGGAATTTAATCTCTTGATATTTCGATATTTCGATAATACTCTTTATTATAAGCAAATTAATTGTTTTTTCGTTTGCTACATTATGGCGCGAAATTTGATTTTTTAATTGACTTAATTCAAACCCCCTTAATAATAAGATACTGACGCTGTCATCGGAGACGTAGGCATCGTCAGGCAGACCGTCGAAGTCACTGGCCTCCTCCTCGGACTCGCTGCTCTGGGCCCACCAGGAGAACCTCAGCGAGACCTTATCGTTCATCCTGAGGAGACTGAATCGCCGCAGGTCGACCCTCAGTGTATCATCGCCCCCCCGTGACCAAGCGAATTGGGTTACGCACTTAAGGCGGAGAGGCTCGCGAAGGAACTAATTCGTCGAGTTGACCAAAACTCCTCGAAATCCGGGAACAGACACGCACGATCACGAGAAAAATTCGCATCCGCTGACGTAGAATTTTGATTAAATCCGCGCAAACGTTTCGAGGTATTTGCGTGATTAATGCTGGGAGGTACATTCCCTGGCTCTTTGACTTCGCTCGAATAATTAAGCAATCGACACGCACTGAGTAACGAGGAATAAAAAGCAAAAAATAATAACATGAAATTTTGATTTAATGCATTGCGTTGAATAGCTTTTTGTTTAAATAGGGGGTGGGTAAATTTGTATTTTTAAATCTGTGGGTGTGCGTTTTGTAATAGGTAATCGGTGCCACACAGCGGCATGAGATTTGGATTTTGTTTTTTTGGCAAAAATTTTGGACATTAATTTTAACAAATATATGTAAATGGAATACGTTGTGGGAATAATTATATATATATAATGTGCATATGTCAATAATAATTATAGCATCAATATTTACATAGTGTAATCATTAAATTTCATCGTAAAATTAAATAATAAGTAGCAATGCAGATGAGTGGAATTTAAAAAGCACTTATCTTATTGAGTAACGTTCGTAAATCCTACTAATTGAATTGCATCACAAGAGTAAGGAGTTTTCTAAGAAAATATGAAATAATCTCAATTTTATTTAGAAGTCGTTAAAATGATAAAATTTTTTTTAAACAAAAACTAAAATCAATATTTAAATTTAGCATCACAATGCATCTAACAAAATTATCAGTTTTCAGTCATTGTACTTAGAAGCTTTATTTCCTTAGAAAAATTTTCAGTTAATAGTTTCCTCATCACCTTACTCTGTCCGTAGACAAAAATTTGCGCATGTAACGGAAATTCCTAAAAAAAAAAAAAAAAAAAGAAAAAGAATGCAAAACTTAAATTTTACCACCACTTAAATGAATTTATAAACTCTAATATAAAAAATTTTATATTTCCTTCAAACATAAAATAAACAAATTATTTTATTTAAGTACAAAATATAAATTTATGTAAAAAAAATGTAAGAAAAAACAATAAATCAGTGTAAGCTCTAACTTAAAAATACTAATTAAGAATAATTAACTGCAACTAACAACTTAATTAGAAAGAGCGACTGCTGCCGGTTCATAGGCGTAAAAATCGCACCTTGAAACTAACAGCAACAAAAGCAAAGCCGATCTTACGAAGCAAAAATTCAGATTAAATCGTAAGCACGCGAAAATAATAATCGCAAGGCGTTGAAATAAAAAGAACAAATAAAAAAGGATCAAAACGAGTTGCTGTGTCGTTGCGAAAGCGGGAGACATCGCGGAGCCGACGGAGCGACGATCACAGTCGCGCCGAAGGATAAATCGGCCAATTAGAATATTCCTCCTTTTTTTTTCTTTCTCGCTGAATATCGACGGTGGTGGCGTGCGGTAACGCGGGCGCGCTAACCAGTTACCGCCGGATTCAACCGGAGCTCCTGCACCGCTCTGTTTACTTTCACCTGCACGCTGGGCTCCTTTGTTTTTTTTTCTTCTTTCTTTCACTTTTTTTCGTTCGCAGTCAACGGCGTGCGATAATCCGAGATCGCGCGATTTATAGCGACTCCTAAGGCGAGGGAGCGCCTTTATACGGTGTAATTCGAGATGCGGCGTATTGGTACTTACAGTCTAAGGATTGCTGTGAAAAAGGTTAATCTACAGTAGTTACGGAGCTGCTTTTATTTTTAGTTGGAAGATGAAGTGAAAATACCCGTTGTTTATAAGAAAATTAAATGAAAATCAGTGTACTTAAAATAAATGTTATTGGTCCTATTTAGTTTCTCCTTAGAAATCGATGGTCCGTCTATTTGTCATTTTTAATAATTTAGAAGCACAATTCAAGCAAAAAAATGCTTTATACCGATTATTTATTGCAGTCAAAGTTAAATGTTTTTGTAGTTATTAAAGTATTTAAAATATTTATCAAGATACAGCAATTGAAATATTGAATATTAAAATAGTGCAGCGGAAAAAAGTGTCTGTTACTACTTAAATTCCACATTTTAAAATTGCGCTGTTTTTTTTTGTAATTCACAAACTACATTCAGCGATTTTTTTTTACCTATTATTAAATACAAACAAATCTACAAATTATTTTTTTATAGTTACCAAGACACAAAAACTGAAATATTAAATATTAAGTTACCGCGTAAAGTTACGGAGTAAAGTGTCTGTTACTACTTAAATCGGACCATTTAAAATTGCGCTGCGCTTTTTTCAATGCCACTTTGTCGTTGTATTTTTATTTGCTCTACTTTTTTAATGAAAAATAAATAGATAAATTACTTATTAGTTTACTGAGCTCACTTAAAAAAATTATTAGACTGCGTAATGTAATTAATGAATAATTATGAATTCTCAGAATCATTAAATCATACAAATTTTGCAATTGAAAAAAAAAAATTAAACTATCCTCCTAAATTTAGTTGCAGGTAGAAAAAGAATGAAAAAAGGCAAAACTCTATATTTCATATATATATATCGTGAGTGATTGCGGCTCAACCGATAAAAACACATCAGGAAACTTTTTCATTGGCGCAGCGTACCGCTGGTGTCATCTGGAGTGCCCGCGAGGAAATGTATAGTGACGGCTGGCGACTATCAATTGGTAATTTTGCGTGGCAGCCAGTAATTAATTTACGAGTAGGGAATGTCACTCGACACTGCATATCTAAGTAATGCATCATCGAAACAGGCGATAAAAATTCCGAGAGAAAAGAATTCATTTGATTTTGATTAAATCAACAACATTTACATCAAATCGATACATTTTTTTTGTTAAAATGATTTACAACGTGATAATTTAACAATTAATGGACGCGCAGGAATTTTTGAGCCATAAATTGCAATACGCAACTTTTATCGGAACTGTTTAATTAAACTGAATGTTTCGAATACATTAATATTTCAATAAATTAGATGAAAGAATTTTTTTCTGTAGGATTCGGATCGTAGAATCAACTTACATGCGATCTTTATTTTTGCAGATTTGAACAATTTTTTTCTTTTTCAAAAATGTATATTGTTAATTCGATTTTTTGTTATAAAAATATATGTACTACTGAATTTATTTATTTTTTTTTGGATGTGTAATTATTTCTTACTACTTAAAAATCCATTTTTGAGATGAGAGAAATCAAAATGTTTATCAGAGGATAAGAGAGACAAATGAAAGATTTGTTGTAAATTACTCTCAACAGAAGTAAACGATTTTAAAAACATCGCAGTGGACTATTTTAAAAGGAACACATAAACATTTTCATTTTCTAAAGCAGGCCACGCCGTTCGCGCGATAATATTTCTTCGCTGAACATTGTTTTTCAATTTTACTAAGACATACTCCATGCCATTTTTCAAAATTAAAGATTACAACGATTACACCGAATATTATTCTTTTAGGGCAATGTACATACGTAACGATGAATAAATGAACTTTATATATTTTACTAATCAATTTATTATTGTTGATAATGTTGTAAATTTCGATATTGATTCGATACAGGGGATTTGTCTTATTCATGCGACTTTTAATTTTTAATAGAAATTTTTTTATGATTATTAATTTCTGTTATCGCATGTATTTAAATTTATTCAAGTTTTCTTTTAATACATTTACTGCTACTTTTGTTCTTGTTTGCTGTTTTAAAGATTGTATTTATCTATTGTCAAAAATTATTCATTTGAATCTATAATTAACCGTTTATATGTGTATAAATTTTAAAGTCTTAACATTTCCCCCTGCGCAGACTGACTAATTATTTTCTGTATTAAAATAAATAAGGTATATGGTACCCAATCTCCAATGCATTTTTTTTAAATAAAATCCTTTCCAAAACAATACTGTCAATCTTAACGAAAAAAGTTCGCTTCAATTTGGCGGCGAAATCCCGTTCATCTCAGGAGCCTCGCAAAGAATGCACATTTCGCGGGGTTGCAAAGAAAAAATGTACATTTCGTGCGTTCGCGAAATTCCCTTGAAGAAAAGTACATTTCGGAGTTTCGCCGCTAAGAAAAGCACGTTTCGAAGTTTTGCCGCTAAGCTAAAAAACATTTCAAATGCGTTAAGCAATAACATTTGCCTTTCTTTGTCAAACAATTAAATAAGTATAATTCTTTTTTTTTTAATACAAATTTAAACTAAAAAAATATACTGATCCAGCCCTTTCCAGTACTTCCGGTCTCCTTGATCCAGCGGCAATTCCAAGGAAAAGACAAAATTGATTCTTATCGTAAATAAAGGAAGCGTTCTTATCGTAAGTAGAAATAATTATAATTTTTGTTTTTTTTAAATACAAATTTAAACTAAAAAAATATACTGATCCAGCCCTTTCCAGCACTTCCGGTCTCCTTGATCCAACGGCAATTTCAAAGATAGGACAAGATTGATTCTCATCGTAAATAAAGAAAGCGTTCTTATCGTATAAGGTAGAAATAGTTATAATCATTGTTTTTTTAAATGCCATTTAAACTGAAAAATAAACTGAAAAATAATCCAGCCCTTCCCAGTACTTCCGGTCTTCTTGATCCAGCGGCAATTCCAAGGAAAGGACAAGTTTCTCTATTCTCATCGTGAATAGAGAAAGCGATTCTCCCGAAAGTCAGTAAATTAATAACGACCAAAGTAAAAATGAATCTCCTCAATTTCCGTTCGATCAAGTTATTTTAATGAAGATCAGGCCAACAGGTGCGACATCGGCCGCGCGACTCCCATCAGTCAATTTCCTTCCAGTAATCGTCTAAAACGGGCGTCGCGCGAAAGGCGCCGGGATTTTCGTCGCTCTAAGGATCCCGGAGCCAATCGGCAATTTCTCTCTCGCTACCCCTGCGCGCAGAGCAGCGACTGATTGCGCGCGCCTCGGCGCTAATCGTCAACTTCCCTCCAGTGAATTAACACGCCCACCGAACTTTGGAGGCGATTATCCAAAATAGCCGTGGAGACAACTTCTGGCTAGCCATCGAGCAGAGTTCGAGTGTCTCGGCAACTTTTAGCGCCGACGAGTTCTTCTCTATCTCCCCTTACTTCCTTCACCCGGCGTCCCGAATTTCTCGGAATTCCGGAGCGAAGAATGACGGAGAGACTATTTGAATGATAATCATAAAGCTATTCATATGCTTTGTGATATTTTGCCTTTCTACTCAGTCCCCTCTTTCTATCTCTCTATTTTATGAGAATGTGTATTATATACTATATAGTATTATTCTATTATATCACAAAATTTTATTTATTTATTCAACAACAATTTTAGTTGTTGAATAAAGTAACCACTGCTACTTATAAGATTTATTGTGCGTTTTGTTAGTAATAGTTTTAGAAATTGTGTTTTAAAAAATTGTTTGTAATTTAAAAGTAAGAAGATTGTAGCCAACATCAAGAGAATTAGTTTAGTAAAATAATTTTTTTTTGTGTTAATCAGGGTGTTCAAAAATGAACTGGACGACAGTATACCGTGTTCGATAAAATTCTAGCACTTTTCTTTGTAGTTGTCGCTATTATCGAGTTATGACAATCAAAAACTTCGAAAAGCAATCAGCGCCTAGCTGAGCTGGTAGGGGGGTTTACTGAGCACATGGCCCGCGGGGAGAGTTATGCGGGGATCATCGTCAAATCGAATTGGATAATTATTGTAGATTTTAACTAACAATAACTCCATAATTATCCCAAATTCTGAAAAATGCCAAAAGTGAAAAAATGCTTAGAATGTTATTCTGAACACGGATATACTGGTCATGCCAGTTCATTTTTGAACACCGTGTATGAATGAATTAAACGAATTTAAACGTTTGCGTATCTGAAATACAGATAAGACGCACTTCGAAAGAATTGAAAGGAAAAGTCATTGGACATACGAAATGAATTCATCAAAGCGATAAACTCCTAAAAACTGCGTTTTAGTGCAGCGATTCTGAACTCTGATAGAGTACTTTTTTACTTCTATACGCTGGTATCGTAATTTCCCTAAGAAAGTTTTTAGCTCGCACTTTTAGATCGCTAGATTTTATTACTTCAAACCACTAATAAAATCATTTTTCGTGTTGGATCCATAAACAGAGGTCGTCCTTCAGCGCAAAAACTTTTTCAATTTCCTTCGAAGAAAATATGCGCATTGGTCCATTCCTTACCTACTTAATAAAAAAAAAAACGCCATCAAATTTTCAAAGTAAAACAATTTTCTGCTAAAGTCAAAAATTTCATAGAAAGAATAAAAACTTTCCTATCAATCGACTTCATACAAGACCTCTACTACATTGTCGTAAATTTTGTCATTTGTATTTTAACAAGATATTTTTTAAAAAAAATTATAGTTGCAGTTTTTTAGAAGACAATTAGATTCCATATAATAAATTACAAAATTTTCATAGAAAGTCGAATACTTTCCTGTCAATTGAAAAATACAAGAATTGTTCGCTTGTGCTCTAAAAAAATCGCTAAAATTGTCAAAAAGTAAAAGCAACCTCCCGTAGTAAACACAAAATTCATCGAAAGGTATCGAATAAAAAGTACAAGCAGATTTCCATCAAAACCGAATTCACCGAATATAAAATTTCACAATTCATTTGTTCAAGCGAACTACCGTTTCGAAATGTTAAAAAAAAAAAAAAAAAAAAGAAACGACCTATCGACCAAAATTTTTTCCAAAATAAAGTGTACAAAGCAAAAATATTCCGTTCCGTCTCGCTCATTCCTCTAAGCTACGTACCACAAAAAATTAAAAAAAAAACTAAATAAAAAGAACCTTCCGCAGTCCAAAAAATTTTTCCAAACCCCAATGTATAAAAAGCACAAAATCATTCCCAACAAAAACAAATTCATAGAAGATAAAATTTTATTCGCATTCGTTCCTACCATTCCATTCGCTTCTCTCGCTCATTCGTCAAAGCAAAATGCCGCTTGAAAATTTACAAAAAAAAAAAGATTCGAACGAACCTCCAGCAGTCTAAAAAGTTTTCACCATAACGCAGTTTGAAAGTACAAATACCTTTCCCATCAATCGTGGCGTTACCGCATTGACGGCTGTTTTGTTATCATACCAAACTGTACGTCGGTATACGCGCGCTGCACGTAACCTACATAGCGCGTATTACTTAGCGTCGCGAACGCGCCAAGCAAACACAAACTTCCAAAGCACAATAAACGAAAAGATATCCACTCAACTTCATCGGCGTTAATTCAGCGGCGATCGATTGCGCAAACATTTACATAAGTTGGAGTGTGCGATTCCGCCCGAAAGACGCTTTTTCTCTCTACTTTTTTTTTTTTTTTTTTTTTTTTTTAATCTGTACGTAAAGGCCGGGGCTCTGCTCTCGCGGGAGCGATAAAATGAATCTCTCGCGGGGCGCACGCGCAGCTGCTTTTCGCAATCGGTATCCGTGACCCGGAGTTCGCCTTATCGCAGCTGACGGATCGACGATAAATAAGCACACGGCGGTGAATCTGTAATCTGGACTCCGCGGACTGATCGGAAAACGTTCCTCGCGACGAGTTTCTCTTCCGTATTTTTAATTTCGCGAATTCGCCCAGGCGGATTCTGCGAGATGGATGGAAAGTCCCCGCGTAAAAATAAATAAGACGATAAAAAGATTCATCTCTATTATGTCCGAATTTAAGATTTTTTAAGATTCAGAAAGATTCTCTATTAACAAGTACCTAAAAATCAATTAATATCTTTTCAAGATCATTAAACTAATATTAATACAATATTAATATTAGTTTAATACATATAAATTAAAAAAATATATATACATATGTACGGTAAGATCTTATGTATAGAAAATTAAAAAAATTATTTTTACGCGGGTCCTGATGAAATTTGGATGGACGGGATTTGTTTATTCCGATTTTGTGGGATTCAATTTTTTTATACGGATGCTACAGTGATGTATTTGTGTAATTGTTGAAAAAATGGGCAGACCCTTGGGTCTTGATTAGAGTACTCGATAGTTTTGAAACTGGACGCTGCACGCTGTATATTAATAAGTGAATAAATATTTATTCTGTGTTATATATTACTTATTTTATGTTTGCTATTGTAGGACATAAATTGAAAAAAATTTCGTTGTAAAAATTACGGTAAAACGAGATCGATGGACAGTTTGCAAGCACTAAAGTCATTGTTATTTTTACGTGAATTTTACACCCTGCGCAAAGCATTGTAATTTTTACGAGAAAAGCTTTAAAAAACTGCGGACTTTTTTCATATAAATAATAGAGCTTTTCATGTAAAAATCAAACAGCAAGGGGAACAATCTTCAGCAAAATTATTTAATTTTCTTATTGCATGTTTTTAATTGCTTTGTAAGATATATTTTTTATTGAAATTATCTTTGCTGCAGGGATACTCTAAAAAATTCTTGAGAATCCTTTAGCGGTAAGAAACTGAACGAAGATCCTGTTTGTCTTGTTGTAAATTCTTTAAAAGTATTTCTAATTGTGGCAAAGCTCCAGAAAGTATAACTCTTCGCGATAAAATACTTAGAGGAGCTTTTCTTTCATAGAAAAAGCTTTTTGTCGCGTTTAAACTGGATTCTCACGAATTTAAATGGTATTCAAATCTAATCAAAGAAGAAGTTGCATTGGTATAGAATAAATTAATTAGTTAGGTCATTAATTTAATTTTTCGCCATATTTTACAATATCTCAATTTACCCTCTAGAGCTTGCAGATTCTTTTGAATTACTCAATAGAAAACAGCAGTCATAAAGAGTCAAGCGATTTATCTGGTTTCGTATGTTAGATTTCTAAATTAATCGAGTTTCATCCGGAATTGCAGATGCAATAAAAGCTCCTCCACAAGAATCTACACTTTCCAAAGCGGTTGATATGTCCGTTAAATCGAAAGCGAATATGCTCTTAATCAATTATAACAAGGATTAAAAGAGTGACCTCCAAACGCGTTGAAAACGTGAATTCGCATTCGAATGATAAATTGCGATGAAATTTTAACCACGCTAAAGGCACGCAATTAAATTTTTTCGCATCAAAAGTACGGCTTTTTCTTTTAATGCATAGCATTGCATAGGAAGTTTGCGGCATTCAATGCATACCAATTGCAATTATGCATCTGCGAAGGAAATTCTAAAAGCAAATTAATCAATTAAACAAAGAAGTGCTATTATTAGCTGAAAATTGTTTCACGATGCGTGAGTTTACAAACCAAATATAAATACGCTTCCATCGGTACTGCGCGCGCCTTTAGATGAAAAGACGAATTTGACCTACATTTAAAAAACGATTAAACATTCAGGGAATTTAGCCTTTTGTGAGTGGGCGTTTCAAAAATGTGTAAAAGCTTATTATTTACATAGAAATGAGTTCCCCATTCCCCTCACTTAGGACGTCAGAATGGACGGGTTCTGCACAGTCAGCCCTTCAGGCGTCCCGCCAACGCTCAAAAGGTCGAACAAATAAAAAAATAAAATAGAGTTTTCAAAAACAATGTAAATAGTTAACAGTTCCGCAAAAAAATCAGTGTTATTTACTTGACAATCCTTCAATAAAAAAAAAATTAAAAATAGTTCTATTAAATAGGCAGAAAAAAATCATCACACTGAAAGGCAAAACCAGCTGATCCTTCCCCCTTGCATGAGGATAACGAGACCCCGAATCCCCGGGCGCCAGAGGAGAAAGTCACGGCTGGCAAGGGAGGCCGAGACTCGCACGCGACACCCCGGGGCTCGATAGCAAAAGATACGACCGTCTCGTCGTCGTGTAACTTCAGAGAGTAGGAAAGGCAGAGAGGAAAGAAAAAAAGCTGCATCGCACTCTTTCGCCTTATCAGAAATCTCGGCACCTTTCCCTCACTCGTATGTGTGTATCTGTGCGTACGTATAGTTATGAGGGTCGTCTATTTAAATTATTCTGTACGCCAATGTGTGCGTGTACGTGTGACTTTCGCGTAAGTGCACTGAGAGAAAAAATGGATAATTTTCAATAAATATTTACTTCAATAGTACTTGTTAAATAATTCTTTGTATCAAGTAATTATTTTTTTAAACGACTACATTTTTGTTAAATAAATAAATTCCTTTAGTTTTAAAGAAATATGTAACAAGTACCACTCAAGTAAATATTTTTTTAAAATTACTAAATTCTTTTTCAGTCTTTGTACATATGAATGTTGTATGGCAGTATCTGCTTATGAAGATTGTATGGATGCGCGTATACATGAAATCCGTATGTGTGTTTGTGAATGTACGATGATATGCGGGTCGTATAGATGTGTGAGTGTGCATGAATATGTGTGGATTACATCCTGTATATATAGATATATGAATTTCGAATGGATGTTGGTATGTACACTGTCGGTCAAAAGTTTGGAAACCCTGTTGAAAAAATATGTGTTAAAGACATTTTCATGAATTAATTAGTAAATTTATTTATTACTTGTTTGAGACACAGTACAACAGCATAAAATGTATATTTTACAACAATACAGTGTGTCTAGACATCACCGTTATAAAAAGAAAAATACAAAAGCCCGTAAAGAAAAGGTATGAATATATCAGATTCTTTTTTCATAAAAAAATCCACCTTTATTTATTCAAGTTACCTGGAAAGGCTTGTTTCTTTGTTATTATGAGCAAAAAATACTTTTCTTGGGGCAAAACTCCTGGAAAAACAAATACATACTTCAAAATCCGAACGAAGTGTTTCTAAACTTTTAGCCGGCAGTGTATGTGTAATCTTTTTAGTGATCAGATTTTCCACTAATCAATTAGTAAAACCCACTATCAATTAGTACAATTTTACTAATTGAAATAGTAAAAAAGTGTTCTACTGTTTAATTAGTAAAAAACACTTTTAAATTAGTGGAAAATAAACATGAAATAAAAAAATATTAGTATATTAGTACACTAATATATTAGTAGTCTTTACTATTTTTAATAGTGCATATATTTACTATTTCAATTAGCACATTTTATTCACTATTTCAAATAGTAGATTTCCACTAATTCATAGTGGAGCAATTTTTACTTTTCAAATTAGTGCATAGTCACTATGAAAGTTTTTCACTAATTCAACTTTAGAGAGTAAGTGTGGTATGGCTACACGCGTATACGAATCTCGTGTACATGTGTGAGTGTACATGAATACCGTGTACGTATGTGTATGAATCTCGCGTAAATGAATATGCATATAAGGCCCGCATAGATGTGCGAGTGTACACGAATTTCGTGCAAGTGGTTGAATAGACATGAACCGCGTAGGTATGTGAGTGTACACGAATATCGCAAGGGTGTGCGCGTGTGCATAGAGACGAGGGCGCGAGGCCGCGACCCTGAGCTCGATCGTGCACACATGGGCAGTGCAGAGTCGCGCACGCGTGGCTCACATCGCTGCGCCCGGCGTATGCGCGCGAGAACTGCCGCGCGTGGCGTGAACAATGAAATTTTCGCCTCCTCTCTTCCCGCCATGCCGGGGGTCGTAGATTTGCATCCGCGCTATTGACATTGACTTTCGCTGCCGCCCGGCGCCCCTTACGTGCAGCGGAGAATCTTCTCTCTCTCTCTCACTCTTTAAGTTGGCGTAACGCGCGGGGCGATCGTTGATTTAACCCTGGGCCGAGCTTGCACGAGCTTTACATTTTCGAGGTCTGCGAGCATTGAAATGTCGCGCGTTTCCTGCGGAGCGCTTTTATGCGGGGATGTGGGGCGACGGCGTCGTGCGCGCTACTCGGAAGCGCACTGCACTATGCACGAGTGCAGGCGTACACGTGCACGCACGTGCGACCTGAGCTTCGTTAAACTTGCCGTTTATAATTCTCCACGGAGCTTTTGCGTTTATACGTAAATTTTAAAAAAAGCGACTCGCAGTTTTTTTGTTTTCGTGCAATATACTTCATGCGCGTGCAGGTGTCTGCACGGTTCGTTAAAAAAATTAACACATTTCTTGGATTAAAATAGAATAATGTGTATAAGCATAAGTGTTAATCGAACGCACAAGAAATGTGTCTAAAGAGTTCAGTGAAGACTGTACTTATGTCACTATTTCGGCCGCACTTTCTTTTTTGTAATTTGTAGAACAAAAAATATTTTTATATTAACGCAATAACACAAATATAATATTTTTCTAATAACAAATGGTAGAGCAAACTCTTTAGGCGACACAAAAATGCATGATAACTATTTGAACGCTCAAAATGTGACAGTCTAAATAAAGAAATATTATATTTTACGATTTCGCTTTGAGTTGTCTCTGTGTATTTATGTGTGAAAAAAAAAAACAAGTTCGTAAAAACTTCATGGAAACAGCAAGCTTTTATTCTGATCGATTTTTTTTCGCCGCAGTATGGTCAATACACCGATAAGATTTCGAAATATTTCGCTTTCCTAAAAGCCTCCACTGATGGCTTCTCATCAAGCAGCCAAAGTATCGCACAAATGTAAGTTAATCATATTTACGTGAAAAATTCGTATTATTTATTAGCTTCTCCTGGTTTTCTACTTTCCGAAAGATTTTATTACAAACCGCGAGATTACGAGGGGGATGAAGGAAAGTGCGTCGAGATAAAAAAGAGACGATAAGTGCACGCATAATGCGACCTGGAGGGGAAGAGTAGTAGCCGAAGGCTGGAAGTGGGTGTTCCGGAATTATCAAGGAAAGAAAAAAAAATAAATGGGATTTGCGTTAACGAGATGTGTTCGTGGAGCTGAATTATCAGAGGGAACGGTGATACGAAAATTTCGTGACGGGAAACGACGCGCGATCGCTGGGGAAGTGTAGTGCGCGCGCGAGCTCGTAATTAGCGACTCGATTTTCCTCTAATTACGCCGACGGCGCCACTAATCGTCTGATTGATAGGTTCGACTTTCGTAACTTTGATTCACGGCGAAATTGATTTTTCGCCGGTTATTTTGGGACGCGTTAGGAGGTGTTTGAACTTAGTCCGACGCTGCGGTTGATTGAACTAGGCTCAACTTTAAATTTTAATATTTTGTTCTTTACTTTTTTTTTAGAGTCACAAGTAAGTGCAATGTTTTTTAAATGTTATTATTTGTTTCTAGTATTTAAATTATTATTTAAGAGTATGCAGATTTAGTGTAGACGTTTGTAATAAGTTTTGAAACTACGTTTTTTACTTTTCGTTAATCATAAGAAAAATTTTTGCAACGATAAATTAATGTTACAGCATTTTTTACGATTAAATAATAATTATAAAGTTTTAGTAAATCGTAATTAATTTTATTTCATTGGATTATTAGTTGAAACAAAATAAACTGAGAAATAATCCAGTAATTTCTATACTGTCGGTTCAGTGAATTGGTCATCGACTAACGAATCCGAGGAATTTTACTAAACCTAATGAACTGCTACTGATCTTTTGGTAATTATTAAAACATTTTTCTCGTGCTGCATGCATCAAAATATTGCATTAAAAATTTCTAAAGTCTTTACTAAAGTAAAGATAAATTGAAAAAAAAAAATATATTTTACTTAGTACTCTCGTAATTTTAAATGCAGTATTTTTTCTGTGTAACACTGCTGTACAAGAAATATTTTGTTTCTTTCATTTCTAGGTCGAATGCTGACTTTAACTCGACTTTAATCTGTTATCCCCGGGAATTTAATTTATAGTATACTATAAAGAAAATGCTTCCGATAAATAAATTAATAGCTTCTTCAAGGAATCTTCAGGATGTACAGTGAGGCCGACTTCTTATATTTCCTAAACAATATTGTTCTTGTCAGTACAAAGCGGCCACGTGGAAACAATTTATAATTCAAGATCGCATACAACCGTTTTTTGTCCATACATTTTAAGCAGCGAACATTTCGAGAGAATGTAAAAAGGGTCTGCTTGTAAACCTCGACCTCGCGATGATTATCGACCACTTGACCGATGCTCGCATACGGAAAGAGAAAAAAAAACTCTGCCTAAAATGAATTACCGCGTAGATTTTTAATGTTTCACGCCGCCGAATGAGGCGCGATTATCCAGAGCGACTGCTTATTTCACGAATAAAATTTAAAAAGAAGAAGGAGACTCGTAAAATGTATCCGAGAATGGTATTGCACTCGATAATATTGAGGCACCGGAGAGATATTTGGGTTTTATTTTTAAATCGCATTAAATTTTTATTTAAGAACGTTGTCAGCTAATTGACGAGAATACATCCGGCAGAAAAACTTTGTGTCGCTTTATCTTCATCGCATTTCGGTAAAGCACTAATTTTGGAATATACGAGAATACAAGCTCGAGTCGCGTTATTTCGTCGTGGAGAAAAAAGTTGTACGTACGACCTTTTGTTCGCAGTTTTCATCGAGATATTGCGAGTGAAAAGTAAATGTACTTCGTCGTAATATTTTTTTTTCATCAATACTGCACAACTTTCAAAACTGTAATATTTTTTACACGACACGCAAATTTTCACTTGAATTTGAATATAAAAAAATATCAACCATAGATTGTTCATGTTTTTTTTTATAACCGAATCTTTTATTATCTTTTAAACTTCGTAATATGCAATTTCGCTCGGTGAATTTGATTATTCTCGATTCGTACACACGAAGTGCAAGCTTCAATTATTTTTTACTCTAAAGTTCTTGCTTCTCATAAAAAAGTATCAATTATACTAAAAAAAAAGTTCAATTTCATCCTTTTCATTTCGCTCAGCATTGAAACTGGAAATAATGATTATTTTCTTCGCAACGGCGCAAATAAATTTAAAAAGACTTGCAAATTTTTAATCCGTTTTTTTTTTCAGAAAAAAATATCTGCACTGAAAAAAAATTTGTTCATTTTAAGGAAATGATTTACTTCAATAATACTCATTAAATATTTCTTTAAATCAAGTAATGATTTCATTAAAACTACATGAATTTATTTGTTTCTAAATAAATTTAGTAGTTTCAAAAAAATAATTTTCTGACTCAATAAAATATTTAATGAGTACTATTGAAATAAATGTTTGCTTAAAATTAACAAATTTTTTCTCAGTGTGTAATCCTCGCAAAATTAATCTGCAAATTTTCTTTTCAAACTAACAAAAAAAAAAAGAAAGAAGTAAGAAAAACTCGGGTGGACTTATATGCGAGCCGATTCACAAGCGCTATGCACGAATTCTACATCGACGTCAGTCCCCGGCGAAGGCGTAATGCGCTAATCGTCCCGAGCAATCGCTATGGACATGTAAAATCGCATTTTCAATCAATACAAATTATTGCTGCCCACGCAGCATCCCAGCCGCAGAGCATCACACCCCCGCAAAGTCCCGACACTCCATCAGCTCCGTACCGATCAATTAGGTCGGTCCAGCTGCTCTCCTCGAGGAATCTCTCTCCCCGAGTTCACGCACATAATCCCCGGGACGTCAGTCGCTCTCCTCTCTCTCCCCGACTCTCCTTCGGTCCTTCAGCGTCGGGCCGCCAGATGGCACTTGGCCGCTCGCCCACTCCCACCCCACGTCCGCGCTCGCGGCCTCCTCCGTCGCGGCGCGGCGACGGCGCGTTCAGTAGTTGCCCGTGGACTGTGGTGCGAGTGCGTGCGCGGCGAACGAGGTACCCCGAGAGGCCACACGCGGCGCGTCGTGCGCGACAGAGACGAGCCCCCTTATCCTCGGCCGCCCCACCCCCACCCCCACCCCCGCCAGCGCTCGGGGGCGCCGTGCGAGTTCCCGGAAGACGCCGCCGCAGCCAAGCTGACGACGGCAGCATCCGCCGGGCCGCCGTTCCTCGAGGGGTTGCGCCAGCGAGTCTGTGCCAGGATGCCGTTCTTCGGCAGGCGGGACGCCGCCAAGAAGCCCAAGAAGGACGCCAAGGACGAGAAGTCGCCCTCCATCGAGGACAAGTACATCCTCAAGGAGCAGCTTGGCACGTGAGTGTGTGGCGACACTGTCACTGTCCCGTCCTCTGGCTTTCTAACAGCGTAACGTGTAGAGACACGAGAAGTGCGCGCGCGCGCGTTCCACCCCCCGCGGGGGCCTGCCCGACTGGAGTGGAAAATTTTCAAAGCTCGATGTATGCAGCCTGATCGGGGAGGTGACGAGGCGCCGCCGTCAGCTGAGCCTCCGCACCGACCAGAGTCCGATGTTTTCACTTAGCGGATGTCGGTGTTGTTACGCTATAATGTGGCCGGACTGTACCTTCTGTTTTTTTTCCAGCGAGATCAATTTCGATTCGAATGCCTTTCTTTTACATTTTGAGATCTCGATGTTAGATGCGTTTCTTCTTCTGTTTTCTGTGATCCTGTCGAGTATTCTACATCCTTTCCTAGGATTGCCACCCGTAGAAACTTCAGATGTAAAATATTCATTTCTTAAAAAAAGATGATCTTTGATTCTTTCTTAATTTTTGTTTTTAATCCTACCAAGTATTCTACATCCCTTCCTAGGATTGTCACCCGTAGAATTTTCAGATATGGAATACTCATATTTTACAAAGAGATAATCTTTGATTCTTACTTAATTTTTGTTTTTAATCTTAGCAAGTATCCTACATCCTTTCTTAGGGTTGTCACACGTAGAACCTTCAGGTGTAGAATATTCATTTTTTACAAAGAGATAACTTTTGATACTTACTTAATTTTGGTTTCTAATTTTACCAAGTATTCTACATCATTCTCTTGGTTTATTAAATGCAAGAACCTTCAGAAGTGGAGTATGTTTATTTCTTGTAAAGTTTTCATGTTAGTCTAGTCTCTTCAGATTTTTTCAAACTTAAAAAGTTTTTCGTAATCCTCTATGAAGATTTCTATGTCCTTCCTTGGTTTATTGTAGAACCTTGAGATATGGAGTTATACACTGCTTACAAGGGGATGGACATTTGATTCTATTTTCTCAGAGATATTAATGCCATCACCCTCTGTGGAGTATGGTATATATGGATATATATTGGAACGACGATGAAAAGGTATCCTCTTCCACGGTCCTCCTCCATCTCCTCATCACATTTTCATCGAGCGCGGAATTCGTATAAAAATTTAACTACCAGGATATAAATCAATGGAAATAATATTCGAACGAAAGGCCAATAAAAATTTTCACACTCCTTCGCCGGCTGCAAAGGAAACGTCCCTTCCATTTCAATGCGCTGGGAGGTGCGGCGATTCGTCCAATACTAAACTAATTACGTTAACACTCCACTGGAGGATTATCAAATGAAAATTCGAAGGCCAGGCTCGGCCAAGAGAGGATATTATTTTCTATATTAAAAAAAAAGGTCCGCCGCATCTTCCGAGAGGCGGGATATAGTGGGAGAATTTCCACGGTGACTCTTCTCTAGATTATTAATGCCGTCGGTGTGTGCATTGGTGCCGAGTCGAGGCTGATCAATCGAGAGGCGCCCGCCGCATATCGAGGAAAGCATGCAGATGCATCCCCGGCTCGCTCGTTATCAACGAGCAAATTACGTTTCCACCAAGTATTTCCTCGTGCACATAAAGCGATTCGCCTCTGCATTAGGAAAAATTTTGTTTCGCGGGGTACATCAATTATTGGCCTCTTGAAACGAGGATCAACGTGTCTTTATCTTAAATTTATGTGCTTGCTGTTTATCGCGCTCAAGCCTCGAAGGACCTTAACAAGCTAAAAGTGAAATTATCCTTGTGGTAATTGCTTTTTAATTAAAATTAAGAGAACGACGTCTTGCCGTGGGATTCATTTATCATCGTGAAAATAACGTCGTTATCCTCAAAGGGGTTGAGCTGCGCTCTAAATCTAAAAAAAAAGTTGACAGTCACTCCCTTTCAAGTCACAAGGCGAACCCCGTCTTTTATGAGTGAAAAATTCCTCTCACTTAGGTGTTTCATCACTTCATTGAAGGTAGAGTGTCTCTTTGATTGCGCGAGTGAGAAGGAACAATATTTCACGCTCGGCCATACTTTTTCGCTCCTTGCATTTGGCAAAGTAGGATTGCAATATAATCTACTATATTTTCAAATTTTTAATAAAATTCAAAGTAATTTTGCGGGACTCGTTAGGACAGATATTAAGTGTTCGTAATATTTTAGCAAATCGTGTCTTCGAAATACCTCAAGTGACCTTATGTCTTCGAAATACCTTATGTTATCTTATCTTAGAATTACCATAATTCAAAATACTTAACATAATCTCACTACGTTATTGTTTCATAAAAAAAAAATTTAAAACATAATTGACTTGATGATATCTGCAGTCATTACCATAAAATGCATAATTCTAAAAATTATTGAAAACGAGTAAATTATTTGTTGAATAAAAAAAAATATTGTTATCTTTAAAGAAGAATTGCTGAATTATATTGGTGAATCGATAGTAAACGGACGTCTTTAGAAGCACAAATAAGATAAAAAAAATTAAAAATTAAAACGAGTGTCTTGCCGTACTCGACTGTATCTACTTAAAATTCAAATAGGTCTAATTTAGTAGCGATTTTTGTAATTGAAATATGCAATCTAAGTGTACTATTTATACACTTATCGCTATACTAAATTAATAATAAAAAATAAAATAAAAAATACTTTGATGCCCTTCGATGACCCAGTAACCCCAGAATCCCAACGGCCAAACGTAATTTTTGGAAAAATGAAGCCGATGTTGACCTAACCTGGAAACAACTACTTTACAATCGATTGTCCCTGCAGAAGCGTGCTTCCTCCAGACAGCCGAGTCTGGCGATGTCGAAAAGGGGTTAGACGTGTCCTCGAGTTCCAACGGGCGTAGGCGGAAAGGGGTGGAGGGCGCGGAAAAGTTCGAGAGGACTCGCCCGATACGTGAGTAAAATTTGGTATGTGGCCCACTGGTCAAGGTCATAAAACATCCCGCTTAAGACGATTTCAGCAGCGCAGTTTGGGGTGGGTGGAGCAGCGATCGGATTGAGACTCCTCGGGATGGTTTTTCAATGACTTCCGCTGGTAGGACAAACTTAACTTCGCGGAAACTCTCGAGAATATGCGGGCAAAAACGTTGATGGCTTGATGCGCGTCCGCGAAGTCGTAAAAGTGTATATATCTCCTGGGGCGTTGCTTACAGGAGACGCGACACGCTATTGCCGAAAAATGAAAATTACCGGAATGGCGTCGCTTTACGATGCTGCTAAAGAGCGAAATTCCTTTTATTAAGTGCGAAGGATATTGCTGGTCCTAATTAGAGTAGAAAACTTCGTGTTTTTAAAGCGGCTTAAGGTCTGACTTTACTCCCTTTCGCGGAACGTTCCTTTTAGCGGAGTTAGTTGTCCAAGGCTGCAAGGTCGTCTCTATTTGATTAAAAAATTCTGCGACATTTCGAACCTGTAGAACTTTCCGGTGGTTAAAAGATTTTATTTTATTAGCATGAGTTAGCAACTTTTAATTGGCCTCTTTGAATCCAAAGGAATTAGCGAACGAAAATCTTTTTGAAACAGGATTAACAGTTTTATTAGAAATGATTTTAAGATTTTGATGAAGGAATGTGAATAGTGACTATGTGAATAGTGAGGATGATTTTGATGAAAAATGTAAATAGTGACATTTTTTATCTGAAAAATCGTTCACATACTTAGTATTAAATGTCACTATTCACATTTTCAGATTTAGAGAGCATGTTTTTCTATGTGCTGCTCTTCGTGTTACCCAGCAGTACATCATGATTCTTGAATTATTTTACAGTATTTTTTAACTTACTAAATGCCGACGTTAAATTCGTGAAGCAATTTATTTTAAAATGGGCGACAATTAAGGAAATATCAAAGTCAAAGCTATTAAAATGCAATATGGAGAAATTGCTTCATTTGAACTTAAGCTCAATTTGAAATTTTAGAATTGTCAATAATAATCTGTAAGTATCTACTTACTTACATTAATTAACCTTTTCATTAGTAACGACGGAACTGTTCGCTCAATGATTTATTTAAATAAATTAATTCAATCGGTATTTATTTAATTCAATCGGTAGCTAAAAAAAGTATTATTTGAGATTAATTTGGAACTTGACAATTATTCGTGACGAAATTCGTCGAAAATTTTATCGATCGTTTTCGTTCATTTAATATGTTCTATGTGAATAAACGAATTATTCGTTTCTTAAGGCATTGTCACCTACTCTTTTTATTTAAATACTACTCAAATTTCAAATGATCCGTAGACGTATTTATTTGCGATTCGAGTCAATAATCGTTTAAACTAAAAAATATGGTATTTTTATTTGAACATCTGTTACTAAATTAGAAATATTTTTAAGTTTATTCTGTTTTTTTAAATAACGTACTTACTAAAACGGTTGGAGTCAATTTTCACTCTTAATAGTTTTTAGTGAAACTATGCATTTGACTCCAAAAGAATTAAATTTGACTACAATAGAGTCAAATTTTAACTCTAGATGAATAGAGTAGAATATCCGAAATTATGTCCACATATTTCGCTATACATAAGAGACAAAAAAAGTCACTCTATTTCACTCCAACTGATTTAGCGCGTAGCTCTAACGACGACACTCAAAACTGCCTTTTCCACATTCACATGAATATACAATTAAACATTCTTGTTTTTCTTTATGTTTAATCCTTGAAATTCAGCCGAAAATTATTCACCAAATAAACACGTGCAAATTAAAATAACATCAACTGAGTTCTTTGATGTTAATTGCAGCAATAAACAATTAGCGCTCTTATTGCTCTCTGCCACTCATTCGCCAGTTTCTCATTCGAAGTACCAGTAGACGTGCGCAGTTTTATTCGTAAAGCAAACAATTGGAATTATAGCATCGACAGGGATCGAAACGGCTTCATCGCGAAGGTTTATAATTATTGCGAGATGGACGGTTGAGGACAGGGGCCGCGGAAGGAAGGGCGACCGCGCCCTTGATCGCAGTTATTCTTAATCTCGGGTTGCCCTTTGACGGCGGTAGCCCTTCAAAAAGTGACGGCCGCGAGCAATGCGCCGCCCTTTTCCACTTCAGAGGAGAGCGGGAGAGATGGCGCGCGAGGACGGACAGAGTAAGAAGCGCCCGAGCCCGTTCTGAACAGGGTCGAGAGAGAGAGAGAGAGAGAGTGAGAGTGAGAGAGAGAGAGAGAGAGAGAGAGAGAGAGAGAGAGAGAGAGAGAGAGAGAGAAAACCGACTTGGTAATTGCTCAATTCTCTTTTAAGGACTCCGGGCATGGCATGCTCGAGGCAATAAAGGGGCTTTCCTTCTTTCCTTCGCTTTTTTTTAATCGTAATTACGAGATTCCGTTGCACTAATCCGCGAACCCAATGGCGTTGGCCTTTTTTTCTCTTAAACGTAGCAGCTTTCATTGAGCATGGAAGACTGCGCTTGGCGCTTGGAACGAACGAACTCCCTTAATGGGGAGAAAATATTCTGGTTCATTTGCATTCGCAAGACTTCCGGTTGGCCTTAATTTATTGGCAGAACTTGATCGCGATTGAAACATCAAATCTGAGGTGTAGACTATTTGGCCTGTTCTTTTTTATAGCTGCATTTTGAAAACGCATTCAGGCAGTTGATGTAATACAATTACGGGAAACCGCAGTTTTAAGTAGATACAGACCGAGTACGGTAAGGCGATCAGTATTACTATAATATTCTTTAGGATTTTTTTTTCTTTAAATTCTTTAATCATATTATAACTAAATAATACTTTATTTATTTACTTTCATTGATTTTATCGAGGTATTTTGAAAAATCCTTAGTATACCGGCGCAATAAATTCACGTGAAACTTCAGTTAAGTAGATACAGCTCGAGTAACGTAAGACGATCGCTATTATGCGATATTCGTTATATATTCGTTAAGAATATTTGCTTTCGTTCAATATTTAGTCATAATGCAACTAAATAATTCTTTATTTATTTATTTACTTTTGCTTTTTCTATCGTTGAATGTATAAAACGTATCGGTGCATTTCGCGTAATTTATTTACGTGAAACTGCAGTTAAGTATAGTTAGTAGATACACTTCCTTAAGAATATTTGATTTCATTAAATATTTAGTCGTAATACAACTAATTAATTATTCATTTATTGACTTTCGCTTTTTCTATCGCTGAATGTTGAAAATCTATCGGTGCATCTTGAATAATTAATTTTATGTGAAACCGCAGTTAAGTAGATATACTCCGGGTATGGAAGATGATCACTATTATCTGATATACATTAAGAATCTTTGATCTCACTTAATATTTATTCATAATAGAACTAAATAATTGTTTATTTCTTTACTTTTTATAGAATTATTAATTTTTAATAACAAAAATGATCTCTAACTAAAAAAAATAAATAAAATTTTTATATTTTCAATAGAATTGCTTGAATTGTATGGATGAATCGATAACAAATTGACGTCCTTAGAAGCATAAATAAGATAGAAAGTGGAAGATTTCAAATGAATGTCTTACGGTACCCATCTGTATCTACTTTGAAAGTGTAAATCTAATTTATTGGCGTTTTTTGTAAACGAAACATCCAATCTAATCGCACACTTGTAACTCATTTCTTATCGCTGTATTTTGAAAATGCATTAGTGCATCTGGTGTAATTCATTTGTTACGGCTTTCTGAAATAAATCCTCGTATGGTATATTAGATAGTAAATCCCTTTACTTTGGATGAGTTAAATCGAGGTCGCACTGAGGAGGGGTTAACTAAAGTGTTGTTGGTAAACTTGTGTTTTATGTACGCACAATCGTGTCGAACTATTAATTCTCTAAAAAGCAAACTACTGTAGTACATATATATTTCCCCCCTCTCAAACGTTCTGTGTTACACAGTTCGTTTGAGATTAAACGAATTGAAAATTTTGTGTCCAACATTGTTCGAGTATATTTATGCAAATTGCAAGAGATTTTATGAATTCTAATTTAGATTGGTGAACATATAATGAAAAGTAAATTAAACTGAAAAACGTTGTTTACTCTTTTCTCGCACAAAGAGAAGCGTTCCACTAAAAATTATACTATTATGTTCTTTCTACAGTGAGGACAAAAGAGTAAAAGATCAAACAAAGAGTAAAAAAAAAAGATACATTCAAATCGTGAAATGTTTTAAATACTTTTTAAGATAAATGTTTTGCATAATATCGTAAAACGTTCGGACAGATTTAATTTTTCCAATGTGATGAATAATCTCCTGAAATTTAATTAAACAATTAATTATTGAAAACCATAATAAATATGCAATGTTAATCGTAAGATTTTCGTCATTTTTCAAATTCCTATTTGCCATCTCAAAAATGTCAGAAGTGCTGCAATGAAGTAATGTAATTTTTTAGTCGTTATCCGATCGTTTATTATCTTACACAAAATACGATTCTTTAGAGTAAACAAATTTTGTTATTTTTGCAGTGTGCCCTTGTTTTACTGAAAAGTATAAAATAATTTCCGATGGTAATTTCATTGCAGATTATTTACGCAGATATTTTATGCAAGAATTTTTAAAGAATACTCATAGCTCCTTTTAGGAGATATTATAAAAAATGTGTCTATAAAAAATTACAATAATTTTTTATAACTTTTCCTCTTTCTTTTTTGTCAATCCTTATCGACTTTCTCAAACTGTATTATGTCATATTGTATTTGTTACTAGCACATATCTCTCAGCGTGTCACTACAGTAAACGTTATAATCCTATCCCAGAACATCGCGCAAATCTCTCCAACATCGCAGGTTTACAGCAACCGAGTCTGTCCTTCTATTTTCCCTTCAAAGACATACAGCAAATGCGGATATGCCAGTCGACCATGCGCCGTGGTAAAACCATTTTTGTATCGGATAATCGCATCGGGACTGTGCCCCGTCCGTTCCGCTTCCAAGACACCCCCACAAGAAGTCTCCGACTTCAATTTCTATTTACCTTTCTCATTTTAGAAGGAAGCGACTTTACTCGTCGCTAATAATTTTCTTCTTTTTTTTTGTCTTCCCTCGTCAGCTACTCCTTCTTTTTCTTCGACACTCGCCGGATGAAGTAAAGAGACGAGGGATAAGTAAACGATGGAAAACGAGGACAGGGAAGTTCATCAGAATTTTAGACACGCTCGCTTCATTCTTTTAAAGTGCACGCGAAGCCCCGGCGATTTAAAAACTTCGCCAGAACTTCGCCAAGAAAAGCCCGAATTAAAATGCTCGATATGGAGGCCATGCTCAGCCTTAACTTCTCTTTTTTTTCACCTCTAACCTTCCCCTCCCCAGTTGATTGAATATTTTCCAGGAGTTCATTAATTATAGACGCGAATCAAGCAGCGGCGCGGCTTTACTCAATTCTCAGTTCCTCCTCTTCATCGTTGTTTTACCTCCAACAGTTCGGATCCTCAAATTAGGAAGCACCCGATAAGTTTAAAACTCTGCTCTTTGTTCTAAGGTCTGCACAAACTGGTAAATTCCTAACTCTTTCTCTCTCCGTCTGTCAATTCAAATCGATTTCCAATTTTCCCGCGCGTCGATACCAATCGAGCTCTCGCTTCTAAGGCTTCCAAAGCGCCGCTCGGCTGAAATTAAATTTAGAGGGAAGGGGAAAAAAAGACGAGCGATCGTCTTTTTAGAGGCGCTGCATCGGTTCGCACATGGTGACATAACAATTAACCTACTTTACTTCATCTCCGAGTCCCAGTCGTAAAATTAAAGAGAGAACGGAGGCAGGTGTAATAGCCGCGATGCCGATCGGACCAAAGGCGGTGCGTGACACCAGGGTTCGTTTCCGCGGACGCGATCGGACGAATACATCGAGACGCGCGACGTTTGTCGGCCACTGGCGAGATTTACGGCTCGCGGGCATTGTCCCGCTTCTTTTGGCCGGCGCGACTTTTTTTAGCTGCGATCGAGTTTTGGTACGACGGTGCACCGGCGCTTCGATGCGAATTTTTTTTTAAACTTTAAGTAGGTTCGTACGCTCTCGCTACGGATAAGTGAAATATTCACACCGAATAAGGGAATGTACATTTGTAGGACGTGATAAGTTTTTCATTTATCGGATAAGTCAAAAACTTGGCACGTATATACTGACTTTTTTTTAATTAATTTCACTTATTTATATTATTTAGAGCGTAATGATAATGCCTTGTTATAGTTAGTTAAAACTTGTTATGATTAAGGCTTATGTAGTCAAAACTTGTAATTAAGACTTATAATTAAGATAAATAAAAATTGGAGAATTTAAAATTGAAGAATATATTTTTAAGATTTTGATGTGCAGTACTTTATTTTTAATAGCAAAATAAACAACACTGAAACTTATGCAATTCAACTAATATCTTCTTATTATGTAATATTAAAAAAAAAACATTTCATATCTGATCGAAAGAAGCCGATGTCAAAGCTATTAGTTAATTACGTTACTACTTTGTCAATTTTCGTTTAATTTTTAAAATGAAAGAATGACAAATTTAAATTATAAAGACTGATTTGTAATATTTGCATACAAATTGAAAAGCTAATAAAATTTTCTTGTTGGTATACTAAAAAAGGGCACAGTAAATAGACTGAAAACATGCCGACATATATTTGAAAAAAATGAAAAGATGTAACGTCAAAATCAATTGTGCCTTTCAGACGTTAAGTGGATAATAAGAGAAATGAAGGAAGCACTCAACCCAGTATTCAAATAGTTGCAAATTTTTCATAATTTTATACTGCCTGCAAATTGATGTTCTCGTGGTTATACAAGAACCCGATGACTTAACTGTATGAGTTAAGATGTTGGTGTCTAATTTGTATTATCACGCAAGAGCTACAAGATTGAGGGCAATAAAATTTGAAAGTCAAGGAATGTTCACTTCGACGTATTTCAAATCCTCTTACGATAAAGTCCAAGCAAAGAAATTGGTTTTAAGGCATTTTAATTAATTAAATTCAATTTTTTCTTTTGATGATTAAAACTTATTTTTTTTCTTTCTTTACTGGATTTTTTTATTTGTAGGATATTATAAGTTCTTTAATAATATTGATTTACTTAAAAATTATCATATTAATTAGAATATAGTTTGATTTTTTTTAATTATTTCAAAGCATACGTAACATATTACAAAACATACGTAAAGTCGCAATTAAGTAGATACGTCCCGGGTATGGTAAGACGAACAGTATTATTACATTATTTTTTAGAAATATTTTTTTCTTAAGTATTGAGACACGGACTGACTGACTGACAACAATTTATTTCTTTCCTTTTTATAGAATTATCTTTTCTTTAGTCAATGTACCAAAAGTACGATTTTAAAAATTATTAAGTACAAATAAAATATTCACTAAGTAAATAGAATAAAGAATTAAATAAAGTATCTATTTGTATCTGAAGTAGAGTCGATGAGTTTCATTGATGAATCGAAAACAAATTGACCTATTTAAAAGCATAAAAAAGATATTGAAAGTACAAGATTTAAAATGAATGTCTTACTATACCCGTCTGTATCTACTTCAAAAGTTAAACTCGGCATAGCGGAGAGCGCACAGCTGATTGGTTACTCGACTGCAAGTTACGTATCCTTAGAACCGATTACTTCTTCCCTAAGAGTTTTTTACAAATTTATATCGACACAATTCTCCTTCGGCACAATATACGAAACAATCATTTTATCTAAATTGCGGTTAATACTTCTTTAGAAATAAAATAAAAATTCTTAAACTTTAAACTAATTTCACTTTTACATTATCATTGCATTTGAGAAAGAAAACAGTATAACCCTTCGGTAAAGACAAGTTACTAGTTTAATCTTACTTATAAGCAAATTGTTTAAAAAGAAAACAAAGTCCTCTAAATGAAGTTTATGAGCTTCTTTTTTTTTTTACTGAACATTACAATATAATCTTTTTATTTAGAACACTTTCTCACTTTCACTTACTTTCTATTATTTATACATTTTGTTACACAAATCATTAAGAAATAAATATTTGCATCGTTCAACTTTTTCGTAACTACAGCAAAACTCATCCATACCGTAGTCTTAAAAAAAAAAAAAAAAAAAAAACTAAGCAGCAATTTCCTTAAATCGCAGAAAAAAAACGACTAAAAATAAATAAATTCCTTCGCCGCGGGCGCGATGCTGCAAATTTAATCTCTGCGTTCTTTCTACTCGGAAAGAAAAATCTAACTTTTATAGTAAGAATGGGGGTACTAGTAGAGTTTATCACCAGCGTTACTTTATTAGTGAATATGAAAACTTTATATGAAAATTCATGCAAATAATCATGGATTTTGTGCTTTTAAAGTAGACTGCCTTTTCATAGTAAAAAAGGAAGCAGTCTATAAAGTGATTCTATAAGCAACATCGGAAAAGAATGTGAATGCCGCGGAACAGTTGACGGTTTACGTTTTTTGAAGTGCCGCAACTCGAACAACTTTTTCATTTCAATAAATGTGCGAATGCTGTGAAAAAAAGCGTTTCATCTTCCACTAAAAACAAGCCATTTGGGCAAGCCATTTCTTAGTTTCGTGGCTATTTCAATTAGACGGATTTCTAGCAGGGTAGGTTTACCTAGTTTATATGATCCGTAATGGATGAACGAGTGTTGTACAGACTCCAATTTATATGTGAATAAATTATATTTATTTGTACTCCTTTCTATTATACTAAAATATAATTCATATCTTAGAAGGCTGTACGATAGAAAGAACACTTTGAAAGTATGTATAAAAACTTTAGCGTGTATACCCCCGCCGAGAAGCGCGAGCACGCTAACCGCTGGTCTTCGGAATCGATCCCGCTTGGCGGCGCGGCAAATCGCCTCGCGGGGCATATATATACATCCGCGACAATTTTCCTGGGCACATCGGGCGTCGCGGAATGACTAGTGTAGAGTCGCGGCGCGGGTCCCAGGAGAGACGCTCGCCTCTCCGGAGTCAATTACGCGCGAGGACGCGCCGCCGCCGGACGGAGAGAGCGATGGATTTGGGTCTCCGGCCTTCTCTATCGTGCAGCCGTCGCTGGGCTTTTCCTCGACGGCGCTCGCCTTTTCTCTTTTTTTTTCTTCTTCTCTCCCTCTTACCCTCTCATACGAGGTCACTGGTGCGGAGATCAAGCTCCGGAATTTCGGCGCCTCGAGTTTGTCTACTTGCACTTGACTTGACGTCGGTGCACGTGCACTCGAATTTTAGAGCCCTAAACTGCGTCCCTTGAGTATTGAAGGTTGGACAATTTTTTTTTAATTGGGTTTACGATTCGGGCTTATTTCAGTGGAAATTTTGAATGTTTGTTTTTTGTAGCGGAAGCGGTTGTAAATGAAAAAGCGATTTGATTGGTTCGCGGGTAAATATTCGGTTGAATGGCGCCAATTTCAAAAAGTCTTCGTATGAATAGTCAACTTTATTGGTGGTTTCCAATTTAAATTTTGTTGTGAAGTACGCGCAGGAATACAAAGATTGTCGAAAAGTTTTTTTTTTGTAAGATATATTTTTTTGTACAATAGTAAAGTTGATGAGATCACGTAGTGTTATTTCGAATGTGTATAACGTGATGTGGATATGAAATGTAGGCCTTATAGCGATGGAACTAGAAAATCATCTTAGTTTATACCTAAACCGGAAGTGTCAGAGCTTTTTCATCTTTTCTATTAGTTCCTTCACTTTGTGCTTTAATTTCTCTTATTCTTATTGCCTTAAGTCGTTAAAGAGAAAAAATGCAATCGTTCTTCACTTATCAATAAGGAATTTCTCAATTTCACTTTTATTTAAAGATCTGCAAAATACGAAAAAAATTGATTCTTGTCAACACGAACTTTATCATATATTGTATAAAAAAGTGAAGGAAAAATAGAACCTTCTGAAAATAAGAGAAAACTTGGCCTAAGCGAAAACATTGCAAAATCGAGATTGAACGAAAATATCACTTATTATTATTGACACACTTATTTGTCCATCAGTGACGTTTCATTCACTAATGCAGTAGAAGGCAAGCCCGAAGAAAAATGCTTTACGGATAAGAGCAGAAAATATTCCGCTGCTGTTGTATTATTAGCGCCTAGTACATCTTCTCGGCGAATATTTTGACGTTTTTATCAGAAGTTCTATAATTTTTATAAGCTGACTAATGAAAATTCTGCAATAATAAATGACTAACAGTTCTATGTTATTTAGTGAAGATTTTTAAATCGACGTCATTTTTCATCGCGATGCTCGATTTACGGACAGGCGAGTTCGCAACAATGCTGAAGTAATAGCTCACGTATTCTGAATAAACTATGGCGAAAGTCGATTATATCTTCTTCGATTGTTCAGCGGAACTATTTACGCGATACAAATACTATTACCGACAAATTATTTCCAAAATAAAAAATACCATTGGATACGTCATTAACCAAATTCCACATAAAAAAGAGGTTCTTTGAAAATACATGCTATAAATCTCAAACTTTTTTCGATTTTTTTTGCAAGATTTATAGCCTTTTCGTAAAAAAAAGCTTCTTGCTTATAGCATTTGACTTTTCCTAGACTTTTCGTGAAAAAATGAGGATTTAAGCCTTAATATTTTTTTTCAATTAACTTTTTGGAAAAAAATACGTGAGTCTGGCTAGAAAATCTGCAATACTGGCTACAACCAGACATTGCCAAGTCTTTTTTATTTTAACTTCTATGCCAGACTTTTTTTCCTGGAATTATTACTAAACCATGACCAACGGCTCTGATCATTAAATTTTCATCTCGTCTTTTTTCGAGTAGACTGATAGCCTCCGGATATGAAAACGTATTGGAACTCAAGCTCATCGATCCTGTTTTTTAAAAAATATTGCAGACATGAATATTCATAAAATTCAGCGATTGCACTGAAAATAATCGTGAACGCTATAATAATAATCTCTGCATTAATAGCTGCGACACGAACTCCGAGGGTCCTATTATTGAATTCAAGAAGGACTTAGTTCTTTTTTATGTTTCATCGTCCGTTTATCGTTGGCGAATGGACAAAATTATCTCTTAAAATTTACCGTATTTTTTCGTAAAAAAAAAAAAAAAAAGAAATCTCCGGATAATTTGCAAGCATTAAAATTTTCGTGGAAAAATACTTTTATATTTTTGAACTTGAATGAAGCTTCGTAATTTTACAAAAGAAAAAAGCTCTGCAAAAATAATAATTAAGCTCCCCATAAAAACTACGCCGCTTTACTTGTAAAAACTATAAAATTTCTTCAAAAGTTAAACAAAATTACAACAATTTTCCGATAAGGAAAAAATTATTTTCAGTTCTTGCAAACCGTTCTACGTAATTCTCACGCAGAGCTTCTCCGTTAGTTTTACGAGAAAATTCTACCAATGCACGGACAGCCGAATTCCGACGAGTCAGTGCAGGTTTTAACTGAATTTTAATTATACTCGAACTTTTTTTATTTAACTCAAAGCGAAGTTTTCTCCACCGTAAATAAAAAGTGAACTTCGGACGCCGTCGGTGTCCTGAATTTTTTTTACAGCGAAGGTACGTTTCGAAAAGTGGCGCGCGGGGGGCCTATATCGATTTCTCGAAAAGGGGCTCGCGTGTGCCAGCGCCGCTTTCGACGAGATGCTTTCGCGGACTGCACAATGCGAATGGGCCACTGTGGGTTTTCGCGGGCAATGCGCTAATATAATGGTTTCGCTGCTCGAGGGATTTGGATGAAATGCTCGTGAGGGTACTGCGGTAACGACTGCTCACATCGCGTGTAATTCGCTAAGTTCGTGTCCGATGAATGGGGAATGGAAGGGCTTCGTGGGAAAACTTGTAAAAAATAAAAAAAAATAAAAAAAAAAACGTGAGTGCATGCTCGATGACTGGTATATTTTATGATGTAATAGAATAATTTATTGTTTGTACTCGTAGAAGAGACAAATCCATACAAAAAATGTGTCGAGCGATAAGGTTTATGCTAATTTAATGACGTGATCTTTTGTGACGAATTATTTATTTATATATCGAGAGATAAGAATCCTTTGATTCAAGGGATTCACTTCGTTTGTTTTGATGTGGATATAATTTTTTTTTTATTAGAGATAATTTCTTAGTAGTTAAGAAATATACACAGCTCAGTTACGTTTGATTGTTTAGTTTTATAGTTCACTTAATTTTGACATGAAGTTTAAATCTGTCATTATCGATTAATCATTAATTAGATATTTAAATTTCTCAGCAAAAAGTCGATTTACACGAGAGAAAAAAAAGATCCACTCTAATAAAAAGTGAAATAGTCAATTTTAATATCCTCAAAGAATTACTTTATTAGAAAATTATAACGTACTTTATTTTTTTTAAAATTTAACTGTTGAAATTTTTTGAATAATTGGTAATAGTTTAAGTTTATTTTAAGGTAGTTTATAACGTACTTCATATTTTAGAACTAATAAAGGACTATTCAGTCCGTTGAATTTTCATTAAATAAAATAAAATAAATAAATAATGACAATCGATCTATAAAGATATTAAAATTGTCTATAGCAATTTTTCTTTGAATATTTTAAACCAAATTTTCTTTACATTCAGCACTTTTCTTCATTTTTTCGCTCAATATATCCTATACCAAACTGTGTATATAGAATGTGTAACTTGTAAACTTAAGTTTATTGTGTATCTTCGTGGTAGTTTTCTCATATAGTTAGTGCCTCAACACGTTGTTCGTGAACAATTCGCTGAGTTATCTTCTTCATATAGACAATGCCCAGGCACCTGATGGACATTACATAAGTATAGCCAAGAATAATCTCTGATAATTGGCATGCTAACGGCCCTGCAGGTCGACTTCCTTTACAAACAACGTACCTGTCGGTGGGAAATTATCGATTATATCTAATCGTAAGTCCACTTTTAAACATAAGTGATTTTGCAATCTCTTTTTAATCTACCAGTAATTTCGTAATTACAATAATGGATGTTTCGAAATTATCATAAATTGTAATGTCATGATTCTTCGATGTGTGTTTCACAGTCAATAAGAAACAATCTTGTATTAAAAAAAAAAACTATAACAGCATCGAAAAGAAAAGTAACTTCTACTTTTTACACAGTAGATTTAACTGTGAAATTGGAAGTTAATTTAACTCCCTGAACTCTCTAAATAAGAATATGTGAAATTCACATTGAATAAGTGAATATACACTAATTCTACGTAATAAGTTGCTCAAGTGAATGAGAGATCTACTTTAAAAAATAATTTTTCTGATTGTGCAAAGTAGTTTTTTTTCTAGTTCAGCAGATATTACTGTTGCGAAACAGTAAGAACTACTTTCGGTGAGGATATCGTTAAATATTTTAAAAGACATTTTTAACATTCTCGGTTAAATGACTTTAAAATTTTAAATGTTTTCATTAAAACTAAATGAATTTATATGTTTCTAAATAAATTTAGTAGTTTCAAGAAAATAATTTTTTGACTCCATAAAATATTTAATAAGTACTATTGAAATAAATATTTGCTTAAAATTAACAATTTTTTCTCTCAGTGTAATACATTGCTAAAATAATAATGAAACCTGGATATAGTTTTAATTATTTTGTAATTTATTTTAACTTTGAATAAAAGGTAAAGTCTACTAAAACTTGTAGTAGTTGTTTGACATTTTTCTTTAGGAATGTCAACAGAAAAATTCGTTTGTTGTAAAATCTATAAGACTTACAATGAAAGTTACGTACAGAAAATGTTATAAAAAGACTATCACAGTTTTTCCAGTACTGAAGTGGAATATACTGGAATTTTTAGTAAAGAATGTTTCCCCGTATATTTATAAATAATTCATGAAAGGATCAAAATAAAAGCGATTTATTTCATCATTCGATACCAAAGAACAACGCTTCCCAAAGTTTCATCCAAAACCAGTGACCTGAAGACACCACACTATCCTGGCCCGCTTCAGATCAAGATTAAACAACCTCGAAACCTCTGCGTGCAATGAAACAGCACAAAAACAAAAGTAATTGTTAAATGCAGTTAGTCGTTGAGTTCGAGTGTGGAATTAGTATAATTACTGTAGCACAGGAAAACTGTCGCCACGATAAATGAAATAAAATTAATTGAATAGTAAAAATAATAAAATTCATTTAATTATTAATTAAAGGAGAAGTACCGCATTAACTGGAAACGTTCTCTCTAAATTTGATTCAGTGAAATTTTCACTAATTTAAATAATGATTATCGTGTTCACTGATTGAATAGTAAAATTTTACTGATTTAACTGGCGAATCTTGTCATTCACTGAATGAAAATTGAAAATTTCACTTATTTAAATAATCATTGTCGTCTTCAATGATTAACATTTCACTTATCCATTCAGTGAATATTCACTTTAAAACAGTGACCTGATCACCAATGGAAATAGTGAATATTTACTGAAAAACCGCGAGCGTTCACTGAATGGAATTTAGAGAGTACACGCTTAATCAACTGGAGTAAAATAAAGTGAAAATTAACTCTATTGGAGTCAAGTCTTCACTCTAATTTTATAGTGAAATCAACTCCCTTGATGGAGTGATTTTTTGACTCTTCAATAGGATCTTGACCTGTAATATGCTACTCAACCTTAGAGTGAATATTACTCTACTTTAAAATGAATTTAAATCACTCTACTCATTATAGAATTTACTTTGACTCCAATAGAGTCAAGTTTATCTCTACGAGTGATTCACTATAAACTAGAAGTGAAATTTGACTCCAACCGTTTTAGCGTGTATAATCAATCCCCCCAGACAAACGTCTGATAACTCAATACACCACCAGCAGCGTAATCGAATGAAAAAAAAAAGAAGAAAAAATAATAATAGCAACAATAGCTCGAGAGCAGCCAAGCCATCGCGGATATAACCGCTCGAAAGTGACAGTCGTCTATCGGATATAGCCGTCGGTCGCGCTACTCATCCGCGATTATTACGTCGGTGCGAGCGCCAAGGATCCAATCGAGGCGTTAATTAAGAATCGAGCGATTCCGCAGGCTCGCCACTTTATTTAAACGAAATTACCGGCTGGATTATCGGCGGGAGGGATAAGCGGCTCCCCGCATCTGGCCGACTTTCTCGGATATAACTGTAACGGCGTCGAGGACTTGCGCAACGTCCTCTAATAAACGTTCGAGAACTCGTTTACATGCGAGAGTCTGATCGCCGACGTCTCCCCGTGGGCAGCACGGGAGAAAGTTTTCTCGCCGTCGTAAACTGGTTTTCGGACTCGTTTGCTCCTTTTAATTTTTTTCTTTCTCTCTCTCTCTCTGTCTTCTCGTGCGCGCTGGTGTGTACAGCTGTACGCGCCTGTAGTAGCGCTGCGCGATTATCAATTTTTTTTCTCGTCAGCGGAGTTTATTAATAAACGCAGACGTCGCGGAGGGGCGGGTTTCTTCTTCCTTTTTATTTTTTAAGTAGCTGCGGCGAAGTGGGATTTAAAGGGAGATTCAATTTCGTGCGCAAATTGGTCGATGAGATTGAGGATTTATCGGGCGGCTGTCGCTTTTTTTTAGAGAACAAGTTTTTCAATATAAGACTTGCGAATAATTAATGACTTGTTATTACAAGTCGTAATATGGCGTAGCAGGTTGTTGTGCTTTCGTAATATTACTAAAGAATCCTCGTCTTTATCAAATAGAAATTTTCTTTAAATTTCGTAATTCAAATTATTTATTTAGTATTTTATTGACGTGTTGTGAATATCCGTTATAATTAAATTTTTACTTATAAATAGTTTTATATATACAATTCCTCGGAAAAAGGTTTTAACTGGTTAAAGAAATAAGTTTATCGCTAAATGGCGCGAAATTAAAAAAATTATTTCAATTCTTAATTCTTTGAAATAGTTATTTCAAATTGTCCAGGATGTTCAAGGGAGCAGGTCGACAAAGAAACAAAATAGGAAATTAAATCCAAATAAGTGTGTAGATCTAAATGTAAATACAAAAGTTATAATAATTTGAAATTCGCGCTATTTTCGCAGGCAATTCAATCCGCACTTGGCGACGATGTCGGCGTAACTTTTTCAATTATCCGTTTATTGGTTTCGAAACTATGGCCTTTTTTTTAAGAATCACAATAAACTCCACTGCGTTGTTTCCGAAGATATATGCGAGGCGCGGCAACCATTGCCGTGGCAAGTGGAAAAAAGGCCGCGGACGCGAGGAAAGAAGTCCTATGAAAAATCGGAGAGCTCTCGAAGAGCTCTCGCGGGAATTTCGAAATTGAGCGGACGACATGCCGGTTGAGGCCGGAATCCGAATAGGAGTTCGATAGAAGGCTTTTCAACTAAAGGCTGGAGGTGAATGCTCGCCGTTTTGACGTAAATCGCTTCAAAAGTAGAGGACTCGTGCGTCCTATAAATAAAAAAAAACTATAAGCTCACGAATAAATTAATAGCTTTTTAAATTCCCTTTTTTTCACACAAGAAAAAACGAAGTTTTAAAAAGTTTCTTTTTTTCATTTTTTTGTATTTTATAATACGTGTTAATGTTAGTTGATGGAGAATATTTTTAATGATATGTATATACGGAGGAAAAAGTCTAGTAAAAATGACTATACTATTTGAAACGTAGAGACAGACTCCATATATAAAAAATTTGAGTAAAAAGTAAATAGTAAAATTTACTAAATTGTAATATTTACTAGACTTGTAATAAAATTTCCTATAAGTCTAGCACAGTATACTGTACCTTCTAGTAAAATTTCTGATTTGTAGAGTCTGTCCCTTCGTTGAAAAATAGTATAGTAATCTTTACTCTTTTCTCTCCGAGTATGCATTCATTCGCTTAACATAAAAAGCGACCATAAAATAATAATATCATTTCTCATGGTTTCTCAACGCATACACAAAGATTCTTTCTCATACTTTCGTAAGGCACAAGAAAAAAAATGCGCTTATTTATTTTTCAAAACGTCATAATCTACATTGAAACGTTCATTACGCAATTTGAAAATTTATTATTTTTTGCTCAATACATACACACACCTTTTATACGCGTGCAAGCGGAAAGCGTTTTTACGAGCTAACTCGTTGTAAAGATTGATTTTTTTATACGGCAAAACACTTTTTTCTTTTTACAACCCACATGAGCATAGAAAAACCATTTTGAGGTTGCAACTTCCTCGAGCCACTAAGCGGCCATTTTACGGTCCGATCTTGCAGCAGCTGCGAAATAAAAAGTCTACGTACGCGTGTAAAGAATCGCGACGCGACAGTCGACCAGCACCGCGTGTTTCGTAATTGAAATTCTGATAGAACGTTAGCCTTTTGTACCCCCCCCCCCTTCATTGCAATGCGCGTCGTCGCATCGATCGCAAAATAAGTCCGGTGGAAATGGGCGACTCGCGACGCCAAATCATTTTTACTTTTATTCCCGCGCTCGGGGAGGCTCTTAACAAATTTACTCGCAGCGCGAAGGACGTCAAACTCGCATGTAAATTCCCGGAAATTGCACTGCCCTTTACGCTCGCAACGAAATAAGCCGACGCCCTTCGAGTAACAACGCCGCATTTGCAACAGACGTCGAGTGTAGGTCAAAAAGTTGCGACAACATCGAAAAGGCGAAGGAGAGTCATAATTGAGCCGCGCGACAGACGATACTTTTGAGAAAAAATTGGGCACGCATTTTGTATAGAAATTTTATAATTTTTGCGGGAGAATTTGTATGAATTAGTTGGTGAATGCTACGGAACATTTTCGCAACATTTTTGAGGATTTTCTGTGGAAATTCCGCTTGCGAATCCTACGAAAGATCTATATGAAAATTTTGTTTTTGGAATTTGTGAAAAATGTATGGAAATTATAGGCGATCGATGAATAATGCATCTGCTACGTCATTTATTAAATTTAAGCCAGTTTTATGGATACTCCGTCGACGGCTGGGATATAAAAAAGAAGTGTATGCAAAATTATTATTGGATTATACTATATCGTAAAAAAGACTTAAAAATCTCTTCTGATTTTGTTATAAGTTAAAAATATAATTTGTAAAAGAAATTAATTTTACATTCCTATCAAAGATTGTTATCTGTAAATAAATTTGATATTTTTTTTCTTGAAGTTTTATTCATTATATTCGGTATTGTGCTCCTCATTATTTCTACGTGATGAGAAATTTTACTGTAAAATTTAGCATGATTATAGAAATAACACAATACTTATATAATAAATGAGGTAAAAATTGGACTGACAATAAAAAATTACGATACTTCGAGTGAAAATTAAATTTAATTTAATTAAAATTTCAAGTGTGTTTAATAACACGCCAATATTACAAGTTTTAGTACGAATCCGCTAAATTTTTTTGTTTGTCTCGAAACGTTGCAATTTTTCCTACAAAATCTCTCTCCAAGTAACGAATTTTTTATGAAATTTTTTTAGAAAAATTGGAAAAATCTATAAAGTTATTTAAAGAGCGCATATACGAAACCTTGTCGACAAATTTTTGTTGTTTTTCAATATTTCTACAGATTATTTTTTGCAGATTTTTCCAACAAGCAAATAGTATATAATCAATGCACTGCAAATGACTTTGCAATGGAGCCCGTAAATTAAAAATGTGGTTGCGCCCAAATAATCATATGCGTTCACGTGTTAACAGCCGCAAGCTCGTGACGGCACGCGAGCGTCAACCGGCATTCGTGGTCGGACATTAGAGCCAAACTAATACGCGCGAGTAAATAAATAAACGTGCCGAGCAAATAAACATATTAGCGCGGTGTTTGCGAATATGTGTGGCGAAAAAATTCAGTCAGATCCTCCGACATGCGAATACATGCTTTACCCACGTGGCGCGCGTTTATTACATATACAGCGGCAAACAAGGTCGCTGTGTAGATAAGTATAATGCAGGGAAATGTGCGATGCCGCACCGAGTATTGTTTTCGTAACGCGAAATCGCAATTTTTTTTTCAATCTCCATTATCGAATTTGCAAACTGACCAAAGTCTAAATTTACGTCGCAGCTTCTCGCTGTGTGTAAGAATTACATCGATATGATCAACCGGTTCTTCCGGGCTGATTTAAAATAAATGCAACAGGCAGCACAAGTTTTTATTGTTTTCTTCTTTCTTCTTTTTTTTTTATAATAGAGAAATACGCTTCATTTGTCTTTTTATGTAAACTTTTTATTAATTTTCAGAAAAAATATCCTTGCATAAATTACAAACTGTGGATTTCTTATATTCACGTTGCAATGAGGGAAATTTTTAATAAAATTTAATAAATCTAAATATTGTATCTTTTTTACAAGGGACTGATATTTAAAGATTTAATCATGAATTAGCCGAAAAATATTACTGAATTTTCATGAAGTATTACTTATTATTCTACTGGAAATAAGTAAAGGATTTATTAGAATTCCATAGATTTATTAGGCATATTCATTTCATTTGCTTATAATAAATTTGAGAATCATTAAAACATTACAAAATTTAGCGAGTAGTATTAAGGGATTAATATAAATTTAAATAAACATAAACTGCTTTAATGATTCAAATTCATACAATATCATACATTCGTACTATATTGATTTTTAGCGTTCATTTACGAAAAATATCAATTAAATCGATAAATTTACCGCGCAGCATCTCGCCATCGTTTTTTAAAGAGAAGAACGACTCCACGCGTATCAGAATGTCTTGATGTGAAATTCATGAAGAACGTTCGTAAGCGAAAGGTAATTTTAATTAGCACGCGAATTTTAAGTGCAATTAACGAAGGCAGGTAGTGGCGCTCTTTTACATAATAATAATAATGAGCCCGGCAAAATTGGTCAAACAAACTATGAATTTTAAACATTACTCGCAGCAATAATTGCCTTCGCGGCACGTGCAACGATAAAACCGCAGAATTTAATTTTGCACGCACTTAATCTCTCCCTTTTGCGTGCCGCATTATCCCGACCGTGGCAATTCCTTCCCAATAGTTTAATTTTTTTTTATATTTTTTCTCTAACGGTGCGCATGTACACATTTATATATACGTCGATAAAGATTTTAAGTCGTTCTTTTTTTCTAAATTCGTTTGATGGTGCATTTTTAACGAGCTCTTAGTGCTTGTTTTTGTTGTTTCATATTTTTCCACTTCGTTTATTTCCCGTTCTATAAAAAAAAAACCTTCATGGTTAATTGAAAGTCTTTCGTGGGTAATCCATCATGATTGACTCGGATATACCAATTCTGCCAAAGAGCTTGAACCGTGAATCTACGTGTATCGTCTGATAAATAATTTAACGGCTGTTTTGCTATCCAGCAAAACTGGAACAGTAAAAGCTCTAAACAATTCCTGTGAATTAATCCTACACCCGTGACAGTACGGACTAACGCGATAAATAATATCGATTTTCTTTCTTTTATAGATAGTTACTGTCAATTTCATTACGTAGTACCGTTGCATAGCTATTCTGAAATCTATATTGATGATTTCCATTGAAAACAGTTTTGGAATTCTTAAAAACGAGGGGCGATAGCAACGGAATTATTTATTCGAAGGAAGTGCACCCGATCAAAATTAATTTGTTCCAATCGCTTTTGTACTTTGCATGAATCAGCTGACCTTCAGTATAGGGTTGGGTTAGTCACGTGCGGGACAGATGGTCGTACGCAGTCATAAAAACATGTCTTTTACGCTTTTGATCGAAATTTATTTGACTTTATATGAATATATAATTTATATGTTCAAATCTAAAATTTTTCGAACCATATTTATGCTGCAATTGAAGGTAGAAAGACTCGACATGGTAACCAGTCATTCTTAGCGTATTATAAAAAGATGTTTTCTGAAATTCGTTTTAACTTTTTTATCAGTGAAAAAAAATTGAGTCAGTAATAAAGTATATGCGAGTAAGAAGAAGTTGTATTTTATGTCTTTGATCGAAATTTATTTGACTCTATATGAATATGTTCAAATGTAAAATTTTTCAAATCATATTTCTCCTGCAATTTAAGACAGAGTGATTTGAAATTGTAACTAATCATGGTTATCGTATCAGAAAACGATTTTTTCAGAAATTTGTTTTGTCCTTTTCACAATGATAAGAGAATTAAACTAGTAAAAAAGATAAATTTTGCATCCAGATAAATTATTGATGCGAATAAAAAAAATGAAAACGTCGGTAATCTAAATTAGCTGTTGATCTCATTAACTTGTCAGCGACGAAAAAAAACGTAAAAAAATTAATATACACTTTTTCTCCTTCCAGTGGCGCCTTCTCCGAAGTCAGACTAGCCGAGAGCAAGGATCGGCCAGGTATGATGTACGCTGTAAAAATTATCGACAAAAAGGCACTTAAGGGCAAGGAGGACTCTCTGGAGAACGAAATTAAAGTACTACGGAGGTAAGTCGAGCTTTCGAGCTTCCTCTTATCCATGTTTTTTTTTATTCTCCTTTTTTTAACGCGACGTTCGACTTGATTAAAGCAACTATCGAAAATAATTGACTCGAGCGTTTCCGGCATGATCAGTGCTACTTTGTTTTTATTTATTGTTTTCAAGCAACACTACATATATATATATTGCTATTATGTTTCTCCTCTCTTCCGGACGCGATTTGCACTAATATTGATTGATCCATCAAAATCGCCTGGAAGAGAGTATATATATATATACGCATCCTGCAATATACATTTCGTAGACTAGACGTAAATTAACACAAACTCAACAATGACAAATTGATTGTAAATATGAATTCGCTGACGAAAAAGTTTATCCTTTTCTTATCCGTAATATGTGCTAACACATCTATGTGTAAATTTACCAAAGGTATGTTTTTTTTTCTTAATTAACAACAAACAAAAAAAAACATACAGACGTAGCTTTCACTTAAAAAAAATACAAAACAGAACAAAAAAAAAACAGAGCGAAGCATTGCAAAATTTATATTCGTCTTGCTTTTCTTATACATAGTTGTGTAAATATACTCTCTTTATTTAATGCTGCTTATTAACCGCGTTGTTTATGTCTGTGCAATACACGACAGTTTACATGATTTACATTAGATACAAAAGGCCTGGCTGTGAGTATGATCCTTGTGTTCGTTGCTAATTTTCTCTCTTTCTATTTTTTTTTTAATTTACTTACCCTTTTTTGTGTCTCTTAACCAGTGCGCAACCTCATCGCAAACAGACAGCAAAAAAAAAAAGGAAAAAAAATAATGACACGAGAAACGTTCGCAGATATGTTTTACTTATGCATTTTGGCCTGTGACGCAATGATTTCGCTGTATATTCCTCCTTTTTACCACACACGCAATCGCCTAGATTTTTTTTTAATTTTTTTTTTGCCCAGTGGGAAGAAAGTATCTCCTTCTCTCCCTGCAACGTGTTCAAGAAGGTTGTAATTTCTTTCTCGCTAAGCAAAAAAATATCGAATGCATACTGAGAGAAATACTGTAGTAGATATTACTATTGTATACGAAAATTTACAAGAAAAGAATTTTAGTAATCTCCTCACTGACTGACGATAAAATATTTAATTTTTTACGAGATTTGTAAAAATCTTTATTAATCTGTACTTTTTACCTATAAATTGGCATATTTAAAATATTTTTTTTTTAACATTTAAGCATTTTTCTTTTAAACGAAGTCAAAGTAAAATCATTTTTATAATAAAGTCAAATTAAAATTTAAAGTATCGTAAATTTTACCACGCAGTATCATAAAATTATCGAGCATAGACCATAAATTTTCCCATACCGTTCGATATAAAAATGACTTGACTGTCAGTCCGTTTACAGATTACCAAACTTTTTAAGTAAAATTTACTATAAAATTTATCTCAGCACACCAAGGGACAAAGTAAAGAACGCCACAAATCGCAAACAACACTTGACAATTTACATACGATTAAGGGGCGGAATCTTTACTCTCTGCCCTTAAATGCATAATAACTACTTAATTTTGCTGCGATTACTTTATCACCTTCTAAAATTGAATTAGTGAAGCTTTACTAAAATTAGTGTGAGATGCTCCATCGTGAAGCTCTTTCCACTAATTTTCAGTGAAAATTCACTAATTACAATAGTTGGGCACTAATTCAACTTTACTAACACACAAGTTGGATCGGCTGGTGATGAATGACACCGGCCCAGCTTCACCGAAAGCCTCGAGTGCGTTTCGGATGAGGCGATAACGAGATGCCTTGTCTCCGCGTGGATGAGCGTCGAGCGAGTGCAGTTTTATCGCTCGTGTAATCCGATTATCGACGCTCGCCGGTCGAGCCGTTGGGGAAAAAAGCGAAAATTGATGCACGAGGCACGCCGTGCCTACGGCGCATACTGCGCTCTTTAAATCGGCAGGAGCCGCTTGTGCTCAGTGCGCTGCGTTGTTTAAGTGAAAAATGAGCTTGT